>JANAVB010041819.1:2229548-2368993 GCA_029216955.1 Iris pallida | reverse complement strand
CCCGCATTTGTGTATGGACATACACCGATACCGTTAAGGGACGTAAGTACCTTCAAAAATGATAGACCACTGTACATCCTGATTACCTATTGACTGATCACTCACCTACTACAGTTTTAGACTTTAAAACAAATAATTATTGCCATGATGAATGTACCTAAAACTGGATAAAATAAGATTTGTCATTTTATCTCTTTCCATCACATGATCTATATTGTTTGTTAGATTCAGTACTTCCCCATCCTGACAGATAACGTTGTAGGTATACTTACTGAGGAGGAGTTGCTTTGTGATTCCTATTATGGAGTTGCTGCCGAGGACCAGGCTTTATCTTACGTGGATGTACCTGCAGAAAAACTCGTCTAGTTTGCGTAGTTGCTCAGGGTTCCAAGAGTAGTCATATTGTTAGACTATGTATTTTGTGACTGGACCTGTATCCAGCTTTACATTTTGGACTTGTACTTGGATCTTATTTATACGAGCCGACTTTTGTGTTTGGGACATTTCTGACTCATGATTACATATAGAACTGTTAGCACATTTTAGTCTTATCTTGTTATCTTTAGAACAGCTTACTACGCTTTATCTCAACGTAGGCTGGACATGACTCGGCCCGGCCCAACAATTTGGGTAGCGGATCGTGACACAGAGTATACGGGTGGGGCATAATCCACGATGAAATAATTTCAGACGTGATTACAAGTTTGGGATACTGTGGAGGATAGGACAATGCCATGTATGTCCCATAAGATCCAAAGCCAATATTAGTGGAAGTTTTGTAAGTTGGGTAGTCTGTCTCCCGACCTAGCATTCAGTAGTCCTTGTGACTTATTGACGAGGTAATTGACTGCACTAATAATTTTACCTTGAATATAGAATTTAGAGGTTCACAATACTTTAGTCGACCAAGGCAATATGGATGAGAGATAGTAGGATGACCGTATAAGCAAGAACACTAGACAGGGTTTTGTTTCTCGCAAAACTCGAACTACCTGTGCCTACTTTCAATAATCTTATATATTATATTTTGACTATCTTGACCAATGCTGCTATTACAGCCTAATTTTGCAAGCTTACTCTTTCATCGAGCTTGATTCAAGACATATGTTATTGGGGAACGCCTACTGACATATTGTCTAATCAGAATCGATGTATTACGGTCTGATCAACCGTAGTGCACTCGGTTCGCTCTTCTTCTGATCAACTTACGTGGATTGAGATGTAGATGCCTCTAGGATCTCATCCGCTACTGCATTAACAATTCCACCTGAGTTATACATTCGTCTTTGAATCACGTAATTGTATTCAGTGACATCTTTCTTGAACTCTTATTTTTGTCCTCCACTGATTTGGAAAGACAAAAGCTCATAATTGGTAGAGATACAGAGTATCCCCCATGGCTATAATAGTTGTATACACAAGTGTGGTTATCATCGGCCAGCCATGTGACTAAAACCTTGTATTGAGTTACTCGTTCTCCTCTCGACCCTCAAACAACTATTGAGACCTTCTAGCCATCTGAATTTGAGAATGATTAGAGTTTTACCCTTAGTCGAAATGCCAACCCAAAGACTATCTATTCTCAAGAAACCAAATGTTGTGATTATCAAATTATTTGCTTGAAGCCTGCTTAACCAGCAACCTTAAGCCTTAACCCAACCTTTCCTTGACCAAAGCCACAGTTTAGACACGAGATGAATAGACAAGGTAAGGATAATCATTTACCAAGACTATGGTAGACACTCATCCCGAGATTGGTTTCCAACAAATATTACTCTAGTTATGTAAATTTTATTAAAGACCTAACTAGTATTGGAATACCACTGTCATTAGCTTAGCCCATACTACTAGAACCCTTGTGAAAATATCCTGACAGGCTTGACACAAATAGAAATTCACGATTCAGTTGTAGAAATCTTTTCGTAAGATGAGCCTTAGAGTTGGTTACCCCGTCAATAACTCTTGTATACTGGGGACGAGTAGGTCATTCTATTTTGTCGACCATGTGTCCTTGTACACACTCATTTTCTATTTATTGAAGAACAATCCTTGACTTGACTTATATCTACGTATCCCGTTACGCCGTGCCTGATTTTTACCAACAAGAGTCGAGGTACAATATCCGGACTTGGAATTCTTCTAACCTCATTATTCCTAAAACCATGTCCTAGTTTCTAAGGTGAGTAGACTGTAAGCCTTCTAAATTTTTTAGAATATACGAGGAATACCGATTGATTAGAATAATTTCTATTAGGATAATAATTAGTGCCCCATGGACTCCCACTTTCTATTTATATCATTTTGTGTCCCCGACCGTGTCATTAATATTCAGAGCACAAGACCATCTGTTACCTTCCAACAAATTTTACATGCAAGATCTAGATGAGTCCACCTTCATCTAGGTATATCATGTCCCACTCAAACGTTCCTTGTACTCTATTTTCGTGGTACGAATTTTAGGTAAAAAGGACTAGCTATAATCCTTACCATAATACCGGTAAACTTCCCAACTACAATTAGAGACTCAACTTCGACTCAAAACTTTTGACCCAATATATGGTTGTGATCGACTCGAAGCCCACTAAGCACATGTCCCCAGTGTGCCACTCAATTGTGTTTTCTCGCTACTTAAATACAAAAGTCACGGAAGGCACATTTTTGGACTTTAGGAACCTAGCTAACTAACCCGACTGGCAACTAGTTCAACCACTTGGGTTAAAACTTATTCTAGGTTACCCTAACCGAGTAGAAATAGTTTTATCATTGGAATCTTGTCCAGTCAATAGAGATTAAAATCCGAGGTTCATCCAACCAACGATTGATGTTCCTATTAGGGAAACCTTTAAGACTCAGTAAAACTCCTCCATATATACCACTATATTTGGACTATAAAACCAAACTATTTGAAATAGGTCCCTGTACCTATTATGTAGTCTCCCCTCTTAGAATGTGAAGTCATTCGTAACCCTTATTCCATCTACCTGGAAGTCACATACGATCTTGTATTGCGTTTATATCCATTGTGTCTAAATAACCACGGGAAAGATCACAATCTTGATTTTCCAAATTTCGTTTTATTATAGAATCTTGTTCAGAATTTTGAGAACGAACTTCTGTATTGCATGAATTGTAAGCCCCTCTAAGAAACGAAGGGTTCATCAATTTAGCAAATGACTGGACTAGAGTAGCCCACCCTAGCAAATAAGTCAATGTTTCATAAACTTTATTCCTATCTGCATTATTGGATACACTCTACTGCTCTTGTGTAACACCCAATTTCTGGAATGAGGGTATTTTTGAAATTTTGTAATTATTTATTATTTATTGATATTAATTTCATATTATGATTTTTGGTAATTTTTAATCATTTTTAAACTATTTAAAAAATTGTTTTAAGTCAGGCCTTGTGATTTTGATGTGCTGCCAGTGAAACCCGAGAGACTCATGACCTAGAGCCTAACCATGTCATTAGGGATATTTAATTATCATTTTTAGCCTAGGATAATTTGGTCATTTTGATTTATTTGAATTATTTGATTATTTATTGGATTGGTGATTCCTAGTTTGGGCTTTGACTAGTTTGAGACTTGTAGACTAGCCTAGAAGCTAACCCTAGCCATGGTGACCGTAGTCTAACTTAGGTTAACCTACTTTTAGTCATTAGAAACTAATTTTGGATTAGGAGGATTAGTTTAAGTGAAATTAGTTCATGGGTTGTGGTTTAATGAAATGACTTGTGATTAAGGACTTAATGACTTGTGACTTGGCCCATGGCCCATGATTTGACACCCTAACCCTAATTCCTTCCTTTATGACCAGCCACATAGGGATCCCACCCTATATAAATACTTATTCATTAGTTCTTGCCTCTTTTATTTCATTTCAACACATAGGAAAAGAAAGGTATTTTCCCCCTTCCAAAAATTCCCATAAATTTATTTTAATTCCTTTTTAATCCTATCTTTTGCATTAGGTTCTAATTTTGTATGTTTAATATTTCTGGAGGTTAATCTCAGTTTTGGGTTCATTTGGAGCATTTGGCCATCAAGAAGAACACCCCCATTTGGAGCTTTTTCATACTTTTTGCACCTATAGGTAAAACTCCCCAAATTGATTTAAATTTCTATTTTCTTTGCATTTAGGGCTAGATCTAGGAGTCCTCTAGCTGTCCCTGAAATTTGGGTGGATTTCGTGTCCGTTTGGTGTCCATATCGGACACGTGTCATAGAGTACGTATAGGTGTTCGATGAAATGTCACTTAGGAATTTATTTTCGATTTTTGTAAATGTAATTACATGAATTTGTAGATCTAAATATGTACATTAATTTTTGTGAAGGGTGTTAGATATTTTTGTGTCGTTTTGTGTCATTTTTTAGTGTTGGACACGCGCGCACTGGACACGTGCACTGTCATGCATCACGGGCTCGATTTCTCCTTGTATCGGACACGAGGACACGCCAAATTTTGGGAGAATGTCAGGGCACTGACTGACATGGCTCTCCCAAAATTTGGGGCCATATGGTGCAGTGTGCGAGGAGTTCTCCTCCTCGCACTGGCCGTACTGGCCGTGCGCACGGGTTGTGCACGCATGATTTTAGCCACTGACACGCACGTTTAACTGACACGACACGTGTCTAGGACACGGTGCAGGGCCATGACACGTAGACCTATATGGAGCGAACACGTGGGCATGACTACGACATGTGTCGTGCAACGTGTCGTGTCCTAGAGCGACACACATACGTGCACGACGCTGTGTGCCTATGCAAGTGTCTGTGTGTGTTCGAACATGATTGGACATGTCGTGTCCTATCGTAGGGACACCACAAGACTCGTGTGGCCCTATGACACCTACACTATTGTTTACCAACCTTTAATTCCTAATATTATCATAAAATTGATCTTCGAATTTGCATTTCCCCATAGTTTCTGATACATGCTGTACGGTTTTGAATTTCTGAACTTAAATCTATTTTAACTGATAATTGATGTCCAATTTGCCATGTTTAATTCTTGCACAGGTGTGTTAGTTTACTGTTAATGATAACTGTGAATGGTGTTAGGAGTTTGGGTTCAATTTGTTGAATGAATTTCGAATTGGTGTTGAATTGATATTCATGAACTGTTGCACTGTTTGAGATCCTGAACTTTTATTCCATTTAAAACTGAAATGTTAGTGTTAATTAACATGTTTAATCCATTTACCTGTGTATTAGCCATTGCTAGGTTGGATTGCATGATAGGTGTTAGGTTTTTGGTTCGAAAATGGCATTTTCCTGTATTGGGATGCATAATTCCTGATACATGTTCTGCTGATTCAATTTCTGAATTTAAACTATATTCAAAACAGTTTGTTTAATGTTTTGATTTCCATATCCTAAATTAGATTACTGGAATAATGGTTTATGGTTCATGATTGGAAATTAGGATTTCGAAATGGATGTTGTAAATGGGGTTTGGACTGATTTATTAATTGGATTATATTGAACTGTCATCTACCTAAAACCTGAGAACAGTTCATTTATACACACACATATGGCCTTCACCCATTGACACACCACTAATCCATAAACCTGTCCATTACACATACACACTGTTAGCTGGTTTCCTAAAACCTGAGATTCCTAAATAAAACCTGGACATTGTATGCATGATTGAAACTGAGCATTCATAACCTGAACACTATGTTACATGGCTGTACATTACTACCTATACAACCCCAGCACACTACTCCCTGTTTTTCTGAGTTTTAATACAGCAAACCCACACACACTGTTTTGTATACATTGACACTTGAACTTGTTTTCCTGAGAATATGTTTTACATAACCTGAGTTTGAATGTTAATTGGTTTGGGAATTAAGGTTGTATCTATGTAAATATATAGACTGGTCTGAGTTTGAGTAGTAGAGGGTGAGTTAGTGTTTGGGATGTGAATGTTAAGTGGAATGTGAGAAGGAAGAAGGTAGATGGAAGCTTGGGCATGTTGGCCAGAGCCTTGGTACAGTGCACTGTACTGTCGAGTAGAGTAGGCAGGGCATTAGCCACTGCAGGCAGGAATAACTGCCAGGTGCAGTAGGCATAGTCATAGCCTGGAGTTGGCAGGCCAGGTATAATGGTGTTGGCCTTCATTTCAGGCCAAGGATGTCTTGGTTTTGTATAGCAGTGTTGTATGTGAGTGTGTGTTAGCAAGAACTGAACCAGTTTAGAAGAGTGTGGTGGGTTTGGGAACAGTTGTGATAGGATAGATACATAGGTTAAGAGCTTAGTTATTTTAGAATTTTGGTTAAGTCCTTGGTGAACATGTGTTCAGTCCCCATTAGTGTTATGGCACAAACCTATGCACACATATCTTGTGTGTATCCTAGAATGTGAGGGTGAACTAGGGTATAGGTTATGTATATCTATGAGTCATAGGTATTGAGTTTGAGGGTTCATTTATTCATATGGGTTTAGGTATTGAAGATAGCTATTGGGTTATGTAAACATGGTTATACGAGAGAGTATAACTTTGTGTTATGTACTGTTGGATAGGTGTTTGTATGTGGGTTACCTTAGAGGAAATCCATATTTAGACTAAAGGCTTAGTTAAGTATTAGTTGGGTCTATTTATATATATATATGATATAATTGTATATATGGTATCTAAGTTACACTAGTCTATGGGTTAGAATGAGTTAGTGTATCTTAGATTGACCTAGTTTGACTAGATGTTGACTTGGATTGACCCAGAGTTGACCAAGTTTGACTTGGACCTAGTTTGACCTAGACAGTTGACCAGGTTTGACTTAGAGTTGACTTTGACCTAGATTGGTCTAGAAATCATGTAGATTGTATTATGAACTTTATTTACCTTATTTTTAAACACATTATAACCTGTATTACTCTATTTAGGACATTGTGACTCTGGTGCAAGCATCTGATATTATACTACTCTTTTCAGAGTAGCAGGCGAGTACATTCTCTGATAGTTCTCTCATTTATATGTCAATTACTGTACTTCAGTTTTAGTTAGTTGTATGTGATTCTCTGTTACAACACGTATTGTTATTTCTGAATCCATGTATACGACACACATACTTACTCGTCTTGCCTCTATTATTCAAATCACCATACAAATCACTATTCGAACCACCTATTCGCATCTTTATGTGCTGGTTGGACTTGTATTCGATTGATGTGTCGGATTTTGGATTTATTTGTATTAGATGGGCAGGGAAACTTGATTAGATATGTGAACATTCCCACTATTCGAACCACCCCCTGTGAATGATTTCGAACGATAGCCATCTCTCACCTGATCAGTACGTGATGTGCCGGATCTACCCATAGCCGTTTACATGTCTAAGTATTTTAAAACACACTTGGAGAATTTATTCGAATCATTGTTAGATCATCATGTGAATCATTATTCGTATCATCTTATTCGCATCACCTTATTCGAATCACCTTATTAGAACAATGATTAGAATCACATTCGACTCATACTGTACTGGAATCACATTCGACTCTTCTTGTATTAGACTCACATTGGGATTACACTTGACTTATATTGTACTGTCTGGACTTATATCATGTTACTCTAGTTCAGCTAGATCTTGTTTTACAGTCTTTATTGCCATAATTTCTTCTCTTGTTTAGTTACTTACTTTTCTTGTACTTTATCTGTCTCTCTATACCATCACCTGAATATAAACTGCCATGTTCATCAATACAACTGTCTATAACTGCTTTATAGTTCTCTCTCATTTACTTGGGTTTTCTAGATGAGATGTGCTCGTTCCTGTCCTGACTGGACCTGTTGAAATTTTATAGATGATTGCCCTGAGGATACTTGCCCTACTTTATGGACCTGACGAGGGATAGCTACCTTTGATCCTGACACTCAGGAGTGATCGGGACTAGCTAGTAGACTGGTTTAGTTTTCATGTTTTAGAACTTGAATTGTAATAACTTGAGATACGAGTTTGTATTTGAGTTTGTTTGAGATATTATTATTAGTAGTTTATAACGTTGTTGTTTAGTCTTTAGTTATAAACTTCTGTGTTCTTATCGTGCTTAGACTGTGATTGAGGTTTCATTATATCTATACTTGTCCTCCGTTCGGAGTTAAGATTTGACAAGTACATTATATAATTGTGTGAGTTGTTATAATAGTAACCTAGGACAACTTTCTAACCGACACTGCGGCGTAGGCTGGGCACTGTTACGTACTCGTACCCTCACAGTGGGTGCGGGTCGTGCATCTTGAAACTTTATAAATGCTCTCGATTATTCTTCCTTATCTTCTTGTCCTTCCTATTTCAGAGTGACGAATGGTCACGCTTATTAGAATTTAGCAATATTTCTTAGCTACTTGTGTAAATTTGTTGTATTTTAGATTTTGGGTTGCGTGATAGATAAGAGAAGATTATAGATGCCATATACAGTAGATACCTATTGGTAGCAATTTTAGCAATTCGATGGAAGGTTATAAAGTTTTAGCGACATGATTATTGAAGGAGTAGTGTAACCAAAGGTGGGTAGAAGTCCTCGAGTTTCGTAGTTACAAAATAGCTAGGAGAGGATATAAACTATTTTTGAGGAATTAAAATTAAGGAGATCAAGGTAATAGTAGATTTCCTTTTTGAATTTAAGGAATAGTTATGAATTAGAATTTTGAGGACGAAATTATTTTTAAGGTGGGTAGATTTGTAACCCCTCTTCCCAGAATTTTGATAATATATTTTATTTATTTATTTATTTGAATAAAATGGTGATTTTTAGAATTTTTATAAATAATTACTTAATTAATTATTACGATAGATGATTTTAGCCATGGTGGACTTTGGAAGTACAAGGTGACTAAAATCATGGCACGGTGCAGTGGCGAGCTTTGACTAGTGTATTAGCCCTGGTAGGAAAGATCGAGCCATAGTGATGTCCTAACTAGGAAAACCATGCTAAGTTGTGACATGACCATTATAAATAGCTTAATTATTCATTATTAATATTATTTGACGTCTAGGAGACCCGGTTGTCCCAAACCAGCCCGGACTGGACCCGTACCAAGCCCAAGTCCATGTAGTCATGCGGGACGTCCAATGACATTCGTGTTGATGTATTTTGGTAGGATGGTGTCGTATTCTGTTTTAATGATCTAATGGGTATTTTCTAAGTATTCTTAAATAAATATTATAAATATCATTATTAGTTGATATTCAATGATATCGTATATAAATAGGTCCTACAATAGAAAGGGTATTTAGGATTTTATTGGAATATTATATATAATATATATATATATATATAATATAATTATATATATATATATATATATAATATATATGCACATGTGTAGTATATATAAATGTATATGTATAGGTGTATATGTGAATATATATATAAATATATATATATGTAGGTGTACCTGTGTATGTATACATAAATATATATAAAGATATGTGTGTACGTGTTATATATAAATACATATAGGTCTGTATACGTACATGTGT
This sequence comes from Iris pallida, assembly GCA_029216955.1. NCBI lineage: Eukaryota > Viridiplantae > Streptophyta > Magnoliopsida > Asparagales > Iridaceae > Iris > Iris pallida. The sequence goes on along the minus strand of JANAVB010041819.1, from coordinate 2,359,499 downwards.
ATAAAATATATAATAAATATATAAATGTAGGTGTATGTATATATATTCTAATATATATATGGGTGTATGTATATAAAAATACGTATGTGCGTATGTATATCTATATATATATACGTGTATGTGTGTGTATATCATATACATATACATATACCTATACATACTATATAATATATATATCATATATAATATATATATATAATATATTATATATATATAATATATATATATAATATATTATATATATAGATACGTGTATGTGTGTGTATATACTATATATATATATATTACATATATTATATATATAATATATATACACACACATACACGTATATAATATATACTATATATAATCTATATTATATATATATAAATATATATATATATATAATATATAATATATATATATATATATATAAAGTATATATAAATGTATATGTATATGTGTAATGTTAATATATATAATAAATATATATGTAGTGTACCTTGTATGTATACATAAATATCTAAGATATGTGTGTACGTTATATTAAATACATATATGTCTGTATACGTACATGTGTATAAATATATAAATATATATATATAATGTAGGTGTATGTTTATATAATTCTAAATATATATATGGGTGTATGTATAAAAAAATACTATGTGCGTATGTATATGTATATATATTATATATATATATTTATATATATTATAAAATAGATATTTTTTTTTTTTTTTTTTAATATATATATATATATATATAAATATATATATAATATATATCTCTATATATATTATATATATATATATATATATATATATATATATACTGTATGTGTATGTGTGTGTACATACATATATATATATATATAATCTATTATCTATATATATATATATATAATATATATATATATATATATATATATATATCTATATATATAATACGTGTATATACATATATATACATATTTGCTTATAGCATAATAATAACGAAAACTAATCCCACTAGCCCAGGCCAACCGAGCCAGCCACACACACCCACACACCACACCCACACCATATATATATATATTATATATATATATCTATATATATATATCTATATATAATATATTATATATATATATATATATATATATGTATTATACGTATATACTATATATACATATTTGCTTATAGCAATAAATAATACTAACTAAAACTAATCCCAACCAGCCCAGGCCAACCGAGCCAGGCCAAACCCCACGAGCTGTTATTCCCCAGCGGCCAAGCAGCCCGACCCGAGGGTTAGACATGCATATATGCATATACGCATATGTAAAGGACAGAGGAGAGATCGAGAAAACGAGAAGCAAACCCTAACTACTTCACACCGCCACCCCCATCCTGCGTGCCCTAGAGGCCTTGACCGCGCGCGCCACCGCCGTGCACCGCCGCACGCACGACCACTGGCCGACCGAACACTACCGGAGCGCGCGCATGCACAGGCAGTCAACCGACAGTGACATTAGCCACGGAGGTATATTTCGAAACCATGTTTCTCATCCTACATTTAACCGATTCCCGATCTGTAAATTAGTTTAGAAAGCCAACATAACCACCTAGGAACCCATCTAGTTAGTTTGTATGGAATCGATCCAGATTCGAAAAGAAACTGAATCAAAATCGACGAAAAACCTGTTCGAAAACAGGGCAAGTACAGTCCAATCACCCACGTTTGAAGATCGATTTCGATCTATCTAATGCCAGATTAGAAATTCTATTTAAACACAGTTATAGACGACATATAGGACTTTACGACCCTTTTTCGTGGATTTGGAAATCATCGACTACGCGTCGAGAAATTAAATTCCGAAGTTGACCAAAATCTGTTTTAAAAACTAGAAATTCCCTCGATACGACGTGCGTTCCGCCAATCCGGGCGACGTGGTCGCAAACCGAAATCATCGAAAGGTGCGTAATGGCTTCGTGGACGTGTGGGCTTTGACTGAATTCAAATTGGTTGCGTGTGTAAGACGAATTTGATGCGTATCTGTTGAACTTACCGCATCGGCCTCTATGAAAATTTCTCAATTACTTTGTACACGTTCCTCAGATCGAGACAAAACTTATACCAGCAGGTCCGTATTATTTTTTTGGTCCTGTATGCCAAGTTTGGTCGATTCTGAGACAGTTGATCGGATTGCCGTTTTGTGGGCCCTACGGTCCGATTCAACGGCTGTTTTGTGCACAGCCCACCGGAATCCAAAATTGGACATACCGTTGGATTTGTATCGTCAAAATGAATTTGTAGACATGTAATTTGACGACTTTAGAGACCATTGACTCTGGCATGCTTTTCGGTACAAAGCGGGTCCAACGGCGGACACCGTTTTTGGCCCAAAATTACCGTTTTGTCCCTGTGTCCAGAATTGGACTTAAGGACAGGTAATCCTAGCTATTTTGACTATTCTGAGAACATTGGTAATGTTTATTTCAGCATCCGGAGATCGTTGTACGAGTTTTGACTATTGTGGCACACCGAGTAGTTCGGATTGTCGGTTTCACCAGCAAAGGACCACATGCGAGTACAGTTTATTGTTTTGTTTTCAGTATTGATCTTTACTATACATCAGTGTTTAGTCGATAGATATGTGATTTCAGTCTTTATGTTGATTTATTTCTTTGTGGTGTCGGAGGAAGTGAAGTACCAACGATGTGTGATCTGACCTTAGACCGTGTAGACCGTGTTTATTATTGTATTTATTTTCTTGTAGATCGTGTAACTTTAGACCGTATAGACCGTGTTTATTATTGTATTTATTTCTTGTAGACCGTGTAACTTTAGACCGTGTAGACCGTATTTATTATTGTATTTATTTCTTGTAGACCGTGTAACTTTAGATCGTATAGACCGTGTTTATTATTGCATTTATTTCTTGTAAACCGTGTAACTTTAGACCGTGTAGACCGTGTCGCATAATTGTCCCGAGACCGATCACATATCAAAGGTATTTCAGTCGATCAGTTGGTGAGTATTTTATTATATTTCATTTTCTGTTCTTGGTATTCAGTTTTATTCTGTCTTTCTTCTTTTTCTTTTTATAAATCATATGTCTAATTAAGGCTAACCTCTGTTATATAGTCATTTTCATATATTGGAACTGCATTCAGTGAATTGTACTCGTTCCATTCCTGACAAGAAACCAATATTTTTTAGGTTAGCCGTGGATTCACTTAGCTTGGGGAGTGACGGGTGTACTTGCATACGAAAAGCCTAGAGACTAGCTAGATAGCTGAGTTGTAGTCATTTTAATATTTGTACAAGTTTATATTTTTTTGTAAATATAAAACTTGTGAATATTGTAAGTTAAATTAGTTTATGAATGAGCATTGTATTATTTATTTTGATCATCATGGCCGTGACAGCGTTCTACCGTCGACACTGCGGCGTAGGCTGGCTTGGACACGTCTCGTATCCGTAGAAAAAAAAAAGGGTGCGGGTCGTGACAATTAATATATCAATATACCCTTCTATTCCCTTACCTGTCAAAATTACCCCAGGATATCCTATGCTTACCATACCCTACCAATCATACACACATGGACTCACTCATCCTACTCTTAGCACTTGACATCTTGATATTATCTTTTATTAACTCAACCGTGAAATCGGTTATTTTTGTTTCTAGATTAACAGTATTAATTTCGTTAAGTATTCGTCCAGCCCTAACGGCTACTAGAACACTTAAAGGCAAAGTCAAACCCGTTAATTAGAGATTAGTAGGTCTATCTTTTTTTGAGTGCTCTTAAAGAAAGACCGCCAACTCGTATCCAGCGAAGCGACCGGTCCTTCTTTTTTGCGTGGAAGCTCTTTTTTTACCTAGTTCTAATACCCAATATCTTAGTATCTTGACCAATACCTTATCCTCCCATATACTTATCCACCTAACTCTAACACTAATACTTGATACGAAATATGATACCTTATTCAAGTCCCAATATTCAGTTATCCTTACTCATGATACTTGAGTGTCACGATACTAATATCCTCATGGTGCCCAAGTATTACACTAGTACCTTGTCCACAACTTTAATACCATGATACATAACTTATATATATTTGGCTTACTTGATAACCATTTGTATCAACATTAACACACACTAACTAACACATATTACCTAACAATAATATATATATATATATATATATATATATATATATATATATATATATATATATATATATATATGTGTGTGTGTGTGTGTGTGTGTGTGTGTGTACTATATCATACATATTCTTGACAACCTATGATACCTACATTCACTTGATATACATACCACATAGGCTCATAGGATACACAAAATGCATATGTCGTATAGTCAGTTTTCTACTTAAAATTAATACTGTGCCTATTAGACCTATTCACTAAATTCTAGGATTAAAGTATGTCGTAAACTTCATATTAGCTTTCTGAAACTTCAAACGGATCATATTTTCGTGTCCAGAAGCTCCCGGAATTGCAAAAATACCGAAACGCGTTCGTCTTTCGGACAACTGACACTCAAACAATTTTACAGAAAGTTCTAAAATGAATTTGGCCTATTAATATATATATATATATTTGGAAAGCTAACATTGATACAGTTTTTAAAAAAAACAAAGATTAATCGGAGTCTTGAGCTAGGAGTTATGACATTTCTAAGTTGCTATGGCTACTAAAAACGTGGATAAATATTATAACAAATTTGGATTGTTTTGGACAAAATAAACACATGTATATACCCAAATCTAAACATATATATCATGAGATACCATCACACAACACCACTTATCCTATTTAGGACACATACACCCAATCTTGACTCAAAAATGGCACAAAAGTTCCTTTGGGGACACGTATCGAATACTTGGTGGTCACAAATTCGATTTCCTCCAAATTTATCAAAATAAAATAGAAAAAACCTTCAAATAGGAAGAGAATAGCCTCAACTCCTCTCTAATAGTACCCTAATGCAAATGGGGTCCTAAATAAATGTAGTTACACTAATGAAATAAAATGGAAGGGTTTAGAGAGCTCATACCAAAAAGGAGATAGATTTCCAATATAAAATTCCTAGATCTAGATCTCCATCAAGCTTGAAGGCTCCAAATCCTTCTAATCCCTTCTTAGCTAGACAATAGAGGCTTCTCCTCTCAAGGGGAAGAGAATTACACGAATTTGGCTCAATTTGAAGAAAATTTGGGTGTATGAGCAATTTGGAGAAAAGCCCCTAAATTAGGGCTTGAAATGAAAATAGAAAGAGGAAGAAGATGAAGTGGGGCTTTAATAGAAAGGTAGGCTGCCATATGGTGTTAAATTTAGGGTTTGGTTAATTAGGAAAGGTCCACTATGCCCCTCCCTTTAGTTATGGCAAGTTAGGAATTGAACCTCCCTTCCTAATTAGGTGTTTAGTCAAGTTTTCTAACTAAATCTTCTAATCTAGCTAGAGACTAACTAAAGGTCATTTAGACTAGTCCTAATCATCTAGTTGGATGGTCATGATAAGTTAGTTTAGGTCCTCTAGGATAACTAACCACTATTCTAGTCAAAGGCTAACCATTAGTCATATTCAATAATAATACACATGCACTATTAATTATTTAGATAATTAATCAAAATATAAATTCTAGTTTTGAAAACTAATTTATGACTCAAGATATAATGTGAAATCACACTAATAACAATAATTAGGAAAAAGTCAAAAATACTCATGTTCCGAAAAGTGGTGGTTACATTATCTGCCGACTCCGGCCACCCTTATTTGCCATTAAATATCAAGCAAAAAAAATTATAAATGAATTGAACTTGATTGCAAACTCCTTGTACAAAAGAAAGCCTAAAAAGAAATCCTAGGAAACAATCTAAGTACAATTATTTAGTTTTGATTCTGGGGGTGACGATAGAGGCTCGAAAAGTGTAGCAACTCTGCCTTACTCCTTGGACTATCTGACACAGTCCTTGCTCTTGAAGAAATTGTCCTTCGTAGGTTGCCAGCCTTTTGCATGGGTGTGGTACCCTACTATTTATAGTGATATATGTTTTGAGCCACATAGTGTAACATCCAGTTTTTCAAATGAGGTTAATTTTGAACTTTTGTAATTATAATTATTATTTATTGATATTTATATCAAATTATGATTTTTGGTGATTTTTAATCAATTTAAAATCGTTTTAAGTCATGACTTGTGATTTTGATGTGCTGCTAGTAAAACCCGAGAGACTGTCTGACCTAGAGCCTAACCATGTGATTGGGATATTTATTTATCATTTTTAGCCTAGGGATAATTTAGTCATTTTGACTTATTGGAATTATTTGGTTAATTATTGGAGTGGTGATTGTTATTTTTGACTTTGACTAGTTGAGACTTTGTAGGCTAACCTAGATGTTGACTCTAGCTATGGTGACTTGGTTAGCATGGTGAAACCCTAGTCTAACTTAAGTCAACCCAATTTTAGTAATTTAGAACCAAGTTTGAAATAGGAGGATTAATGATTAGGTTCATAGGCTTATGACTCATGAATTGATTTCCATGACTAATGTAACTTGGCCTATAGCCCATTAAGGAAACCCTAACCCTAATTCCTTCCTAAGTGACCAGCCACATAGCGATCCCCACCCTATTTAAACTCTCATTCCTATGTTCTTGCCTCTTTTGTGTTGTTTCAACATTTTGAAGAAAGAGGTAAAGAGCCATCTTCCCTAATCCATATCTTTCTCATTTCAAGTCCTTTTTGATTCAAATCTTTTGCAATAGATTCTAATCCTCCTCTATTTGATATTCATGGAGAGTAATTTCAGTTTGAGAGCAATTTGGAGGATTTGGCTAGCAACGAAAATCAATTGATTTGGGGCTTTTCTTGGTCATTTGCACCTATAGGTAAAACTCCTTAAATTGTGTTATTATTCTGATTTCTTTACATATTAGGCTAGATCTAGGTGTCCCCTAGCTGTTCCTCAAGTTTGGTAGGAAACCGTGTCCGTTTGGTGTCCGTATTGGACACGTGTCTATGTGTATGTGCATGTGTTTGTTAAAATGCCACATAGAAATGAATTTTGTTAATTTAAAAATCTAATTGAACAGAAATGTAGGTTATTATGTGTATAACAATATTCGTGGAGACTGAGCATGATTTTGGGGGATTTTTGTGTCCAAAATGGGCACGCACCTTATGCACGACACACGCGCACAGACCTCGGGTGGCTCTCCTGCTGTTCGAGTGTCCTAGTGGACACGACACGACACCACATGCCATGAAACTTCATGGACACATGGGGGCACCCAATGACGTCACTCCCATGAAATTTCACGGGTCCTCGTTCAGTGTACACAGAGAAATCAACCGCGCACTGACATTGCACTGCCTCGTGCACACTGTCACATCCCCTACTGTTCGGGGTCGACACAGGACACGACACGACTTCTTAAGACACAATTTTTGGTGGACACGTGGGGGCATACACTGACACGACACACACAAAGTTTGGGCTAACATGGTTGGGTATTCTCAAAGTTATCAAGCTCACACTGATTTTGTACATGCAGACACACGCACAAGAACACCCCTCTGATACGACTTCGTATCGAGGACACGACACACTGTGGACATGACTCAGGCACACTGACACCCACCCCTAGACCTAGTCTACCTATTGGTACACCTGCCCGACACTTTGCCTTAACACACGTGTCCTACAAGAGCCTGACACACACGCACGATGACCTGTTCTTCGCATGTCCTGGTACCAGGTTGTATTCCTATTGGACACTTGTTACACACATTCGTGGGCCCAATTGGACACTCCTTGACACACTCGAACACTTTGAAACATGGTTGACACACCACATGCTGTACACTGACACTACTTGAGCCTACTGTAAATATTTAATTGCATATCCCTTGCATCCTAATTCACTGCACACTTTGTGACACCACTTCACTCCTATGGACACATGTTGGCACTCACTCTGATACATCCTGGACACCAGACCATACATTCATGGTCACATTTGACTTGGGTTTTGATGTTAGAGTTGGTATTGGGACTATATGTACCAGAGTTTTGGGGCCTGCACTACAGTGCAATGTGGCCGATTGGCACTTTAGCTTTGGGTTCAAGCCAAAGGGCGAGTGTGGGATAGTAGGATATGTTCTTGTGAGTATATGCAGGTATGTTAGAGATAGGATTATGATGTTTGAGTTAGTACATTAGAGAGTGGATGTTAGATAGAATATGTTAGTTTTGGTATCTGTCACGACCCGCACCCTAGAGTTAGGGCACGAGAACGTAACAACGCCCAGCCTACGCCGCAGTGTCGGCGGTAGAACGCTGTCCTAGGTCTCAATGCATCTAACAGTATAAGACTAAACAGTTTATACTCCCCGAATGGGGGTGACATAGCAGAATGTAAACTCAATCACATCTAAGGTAGAGCATAAAGGAAGATAGATAAAACATGAAATCGAAAAGAGATACAACAGATAGAAGTCTAAGTGTCTAAGGTACAAACTCAGAATACATCTCGAAGCTCAAATACAGTAATCCATAAAATAAATACAACTCCAGACAACTGAGAATAGCTAACTAAACAACCTCTAATGGGTCTCCTCTAGGCTAGCAGGCAATTTCCAAGCTATCTGTAAAATTTGTCAACGTATCCTGTCAGAAAAATAAGCAAGTACAAACACCAACAGCAGTTCCATATGAATTGAGAAATACTATAAGAGACAGTAATAATGAAATACAAGACAAAGATATCGGCGACTTGGAAACCATTTGAAAGTCGAGTTACAACCCTTAAACCAAACAAGGACCGGGGTTGTAACCCTTCTTTCAAACAGAACTTAGTCCCATAACCATGGTACAGTATAAAAACAGGTAGAGCATGTGAGTAATAGAATCATAGCATGGTAAGAAGTACAGAAAGTAAAGCGAACTGGAATATAAGATACGCTAATAAATGTAAAAGGTGATTTGAACTATTAGAGCGATATGTGATCGGCTAGGGAAGCAAGAGATGGTTATCCACTTGGCCCGGCAATCCGCGGTAACCTCAACGGAGAGACATGCCATCCAACCTGGATAACTGGCAAGGGGGTATCTGCTACACCCTACGTGATGTGAGGGTGGCGCTAGCAAAATATAGTTACAGGGAGGCTTTGATCACATAACCCCTAATAATTCCCCCATCCCCGAGTAGTATCACAGATCCGGACATGGCACGTCATGACACAAGGTTCGAGAGCAGGGGGCCAGCCCACTCCCAAATCAATGTCTATACAAGTACAGGAACACATAAATATCTCATACCCATATACCAAGAAAGTCCAGGAATAATATCTCATGACAGGATCCGACGTATACTAGTCCGTGAACCGTCGTGTCGGAAATCAAGTAAAACACAACGACTGAATCGGATATAGTAGATATCAAGACAATGAAAACTATCAGTGAATGTACTCGCTTGATATCTGAATGTCCAAGATAAAGATACTGTCCGAAGAGAGGTGTCTGGCTCCTAATTAGAACAGCACAAGTCACAACATGTCCAGAAGGGTAATATAAAGCACTACAATGCATTCTACATGAATCTTGGTCAAACTAGGTCATGTCCTAACCCAGTAAGTCTTACTAGGCCTAACCAAGACTATCCTAGCAAGCACACATCAATACAAGGCTATACAAGCCAACATACACCAGACTCTATATAGCATGCAATTATTCAATACTCAAATAGGCAAGAATTCACATTGGATATACACTAGGTAATCTATTACTTTAAGCTATATATGTCTACACATATATACACATGCATATATTGGTATTCAACATTAGGTCTATAATCATGGCATTTCAAATGGTTATATAAACTTATATATTACAACACAATATGCTAACATATATATAATATACATACATAGCTAAGTTAACTATATTCATAAATACTTATTTAAGAGGCTATATGTGTGTATGTGAACATGGCAAAGGGGCAAGTGAGGGTTAAATGGGCATACATAGTGTATACATATCAAAGAGTGTCAAAGTGTAAGTGAACAATGTGTCAAGTGTGATAGTGTCAACATAGTATAAGGGGGTACATGAGGTAATATAGGATTTGTGTTAACATAGAACATTACATCTCATTAACTTGTATATTGCATACATTACATCTATTATTACATTACGTTCATGCTTGCATTCATTCATCATTCATTTATTCTCTTGCACCACTATATGCACCATACATTACATACTATGGAACCTACATATTCATTACAAGCCATACTTATACATGCTTACATTAGATAGGATACTTACACCTCATACATCATTTATTTAACTATTTACTCATGCTTGTATTCTCTATTTAATTACATAATGTATATACATTAACATGGGTTAAAATCAAATAGAACATTATATTACACACAAGGGTGCACAAAATGCATATGCCGAATAGTAACTCCTACTAATAATCAATACTGTACCATCTCAGCATGAATTAAAATTTAGGATTAAAGTATGTTATAGATCTATGTGTTAGCTTTTCGAAACTTCAAACGGATCGAGTTTTCGTTTCCGGAAACTCCCGAAATCGCGAAAACACCGAGAACGCGTTTGTCTTTCGTACAGCTGACACTCAAATAATTCTCCAGAAAGTTACATAAAGAATTAGGCCTATTAATACATGTTTTTGGAAAGCTAACTTCAATACGCTTCTTTTAAAAAAAATGGGAGATTAAACCGAGCTTTGAGCTAGAAGTTATGATATTTCTAAGTTAGGACTGAAATTAAAAACGTGGATAAAAATTATGACGGATTTTGGTAGTTTGAGACAAAAGAACACAAGTATATAACATAATATATCAAGAACTCACTCTCTACACTAATATATATATATATATATATATATATATATATATATATATATATATATATATATGAGACACTATAGAACACATCTCCAATACAAAAATATGAGATTAAATATGTAATAATTCATTCATACATAACAACAACACATAGTGTGTCCAAATTTGGGATTTTTCCACATGGACACAACCACAACACAAAGGACACTCCTATGACCTCCAAATGGACACAAAATAGACACAAATGGAGATACAACCATGGGGGTCATTCCTATGGGTTCAAAATAGACCTATATGCATGAGAAAATAAAAAGGAGAAGGGATTTATACCTCCCGGTAGATCGAATCGAAGAAAAGCCTTTCCGGAGCGACACCGACACGTAGAGATTCCAAAAGGACACGAACGAGCTCCGAATTCTCTCAAACTTGGGTAGCTTCCTCCTTGGCTAGAATGGAGAAGGAAAGAAGAAGATTTGGTGGCAAATAGAAGGATTTGGTGGAGAAATTGCTAGGAATTGCTCTCTAGGAATTTGGGGAAGAACAAGAGAGAGAGAGTGTGGATGAGAATAATAAAATGAACTTGAGCCTATCCTCTCCCAAAGTGGCTGGCCATATGGGGCTATTTGTCCTATTATGGTAAGGTCCAAAATGCCCCCACTAACCTATTCTATGAGTATTAGGAAAGGGCTAATTGGTTGGGGCTAAATTAGTCATTCTAAAGTCTCAAATCATACTAACCTTATCCATAATAATTAGTCTAACCTCTAACTAAAATATTTCTATCATGTGGACTAAAATTAATATCATGTGGGCCATGCCTAACTAGTGTGTGGGTCCCACTAGAGTCAAACTACCCCCGGGTCCCCGTTTCAAGTCGGATTGAGTTGAAATTCGAACCCGACTCAAATAACCCCAAAACAATATCATAAATAATAAAATAATATCAAAATAATTCAAAGAGGTCAAATGCAAAAAATATCTTTAGGCCAAAAATGATATTAAAATATCATAATCACATGGTTAGGCTCTAGGTCAAACAGTCTCTAGGGTTTCACTAGCAAAACGTCAAAACCACAAGTCATTGATTAAATAATTTTAAAATAATTTAAAATCACCAAAAATCATATCATTAATTAAATATCATTATTAAAATAATTATAAACACGAAATTTCAAAATTACCCTCATTTGGGAAACTGGGTGCTACAACTCTATCCACGTTAGAAAAATTTCGTCCTCGAAATTTAAGATCGATAGTACTCCTTCTAGAGCCTCTAACCTACCCAATATCTAAGGAAACAAGCAGAACACCATCACATGTCGGGTCAAAAGAATTGAGTCAAGGCTGGATTTCTAATTGAAATAAGAAAAAATTTAGTATAATGGTAGAGGTTATAGTTTAGCCAGTTGACCAGAAAATCATATCAAGAAAATAGAGTACAAGAAGACGGATTTTAGTGGGACATGATATACCTACACGAAGGTGAGCTTGTCTAGGTCTTGCATATAAGATTTGTTGGAGGGTAACAGCTAGTATTACATTCTGAATATCAAAGTCACGATAAGGAACGTCAAGGATCTCAATTAGAAAGTGGGAGTTCAAGAGGTGGTAATTAATGCACAAAAATAATGAAGATCGAGTTAGTCATCTGCTTCTGATACTCTTAAGTTCATCTGGTCATAACTTGCCAATCATATCTTTACCTCACCAGTCTCCATATGAAAATTTAACCTTTACTTAAACCCTTACCATGACTACCATAGGCAATTCCCAATTTTCAAACATCACTCTTGAAGCACAGCCCTCACATTTAGGAATCAACATTAACCATTTATTTAAATTTCTAAGTTCTTTCACCTTGTCTTAAATTTGACCCAAAACCTCTAAATTTTGTTTACGAATTCCTTGAACTTGTTCAAATTATTCTCCTCGTATTATTTAATTTAAATCTCTAGGCCTTACAAAACTTATCTTTCATCATAAAATCAACTTCCGTATTTTCTTCGACATACACCCTTGAATATTATTCTCTTAAAAATATTTCACAACAATCTCTAAACTTTCATAACTTTGTGCTCTCTCTATCCCTAGTCTTTTTCTCGCAACATCTTGTTTAATATCCTTATTAAACACAATTAACTTCTTTTTTCCATTACTAACCTTCTACATAGCCTCAGAGTAAAAGTTTTCCCCAGAATCAATAACCAAGATTTTCTAAGTTCTCAAAACTAGGTTGACCTCTGATATCCTCATTAGTTTTGAATACACCTATAAACTATCTCATAACCCCAAAATTTCTCTAAATGTAATTGTTTCTAGATTGGCAGTATACATCTCTTTATTCTATTCGAGACCTTTACCACATTTCTATCTCAAGTTTCCATATGGAATACTCCACATTTGATTTCCTTTAGATCATCATAAAATAACCAGTTACGTCTTCTCTGAGCTACATAATTTACGTCACTTTCTTAACATTTCTCAGGCAAAATGATATGAAGATTCAAGAGTTGTCAAGGTATAGCTGACAGAATTATATACGAGACAGGGAATTGATATAATCAGGACAGGTATATAAGACAAGGAATGATGGTAGTAAAAATATTGGCAGGAAAAGAATGATAATAGAATCTGTTCTGCTTATCTATTTAAAAGAGGGACCCATTTTTTTTGAAACAAGAATTATAATACCAAATCCAAAATAAGGCCTAGCAAAATTATTGGTTTATTGTATTAAGAAGAAATAAATTTTTGTAAGAAGTTACACAAGGTTTATAAAAATAGCTAAAGCTACATCCTAAGTAAACAATGAGAAACAAAACAAAACAAAACAACAATAATTCCTTCTCTTCTCTTTTTTTTTGAATGACTGAAATAAAAGTAGCAAAAACATGTTCGAAAATATTTAAGGTACAATCTGATAATCATATACGTCTATCCAAAATCATGGTACTCTAAATCCTCGTCATACTAGTGAGCAAGGCTACGATAATCACAGAGTCCTTGACTTATGCACATACCTCTAGAATTATGGTATTTAACATTTTCGTGATGCCGCTAGCTTGGCTGCGAAAACCTTAAATTCCCCTACCCGAGAAATATATCCAAAATCTGACTATATGTCCTCACCATGCGGGCTAATGTGACTATAGAAGACAAGATTTCCATAACTTAGATGACCTAGCCCATATAATTTTATCTTGCCAAAAATTAAATTAAATCAACAATGAATACCAAAAAAAATCAAATTTATCAACGAACATCAAAATTCAGAAATGAACAAAATCCTTCAAATCATATAACTACAAACTCGGATGCTATAGCTAACATCAAGATTCAAATTTCAACAATCTTCATCAAAATCAATAAATACAAACTCAAATTCAATAATAATCCATCAAAATCAAATTCAATAGCAGAAAGTAAAGATAAATCAAATCAAGGAAAAAGAAAAGAGTTTTCAAATCGGAGTTAAATAAGATTCTCAAGTGTCATCCCAGGAATCTCTCAAGGGATCCTAATTGTGATTGAGTATCTTCAAAAATATATCCTAATCCTACTGCAGGCTGTAGTGGTACTCTAGTTCGAATACCACTACACAAACTCGACCTGCATGGGCCGCCACTAAAAACGTGTCACGACCCGCACCCTAGAGTTAGGGCACGAGAACGTTACAACGCCCAGCCTACGTCGCAGTGTCGGCGGTAGAACGCTGTCCTAGGTCTCAATGCATCTAACAGTATAAGACTAAACAGTTTATACTCCCCGAATGGGGGTGACATAGCAGAATGTAAACTCAATCACATCTAAGGTAGAGCATAAAGGAAGATAGATAAAATATGTAATCGAAAAGAGATACAACAGATAGAAGTCTAAGTGTCTAAGGTACAAACTCAGAATACATCTCAAAGCTCAAATACAGTAATCCATAAAATAAATACAACTCCAGACAACTGAGAATAGCTAACTAAACAACCTCTAATGGGTCTCCTCTAGGCTAGCAGGCAATTTCTAAGCTATCTGTAAAATTTGTCAACGTATCCTGTCAGAAAAATGAGCAAGTACAAACACCAACAACAGTTCCATATGAATTGAGAAATACTACAAAAGACAGTAATAATGAAATACAAGACAAAGATATCGACGACTTGGGAACCATTTGAAAGTCGAGTTACAACCCTTAAACCAAACAAGGACCGGGGTTGTAACCCTTCTTTCAAACAGAACTTAGTCCTATAACCATGGTACAGTATAAAAACAGGTAGAGCATGTGAGTAATAGAATCATAGCATGGTGAGAAGTACAGAAAGTAAAGCTGAACTGGAATATAAGATACGCTAATAAATGTAAAAGGTGATTTGAACTATTAGAGCGATATGTGATCGGCTAGGGAAGCAAGAGATGGTTATCCACTTAGCCCGGCAATCCGCGGTGACCTCAACGGAGAGACATGCCGTCCAACCTGGATAACTGGCAAGGGGGTATCTGCTACACCCTACATGAGGTGAGGGTGGCGCTAGCAAAATATAGTTGCAGGGAGGCTTTGATCACATAATCCCTAATAATTCCCCATCCCCGAGTAGTATCACGGATCCGGACATGGCACGTCATGACACAAGGTTCGAGAGCAGGGGGCCAGCCCACTCCCAAATCAATGTCTATACAAGTACAGGAATACAGAAATATCTCATACCCATATACCAAGAAAGTCCAGGAATAACATCTCATGACAGGATCCGACGTATACTAGTCCGTGAACCATCGTGTCGGAAATCAAGAAAAACACTACGACTGAATCGGATATAGTAGATATCAAGACAATGAAAACTATCAGTGAATGTACTCACCTGATATCTGAATGTCCAAGATAAAGATACTATCCGAGGAGAGGTGTCTGGCTCCTAATTAGAACAGTACAAGTCACAACATGTCCAGAAGGGTAATATAAAGTACTACAATGCATTCTACATGAATCTAGGTCAAACTAGGTCATGTCCTAACCCAGTAAGTCTTACTAGGCCTAACCAAGACTATCCTAGCAAGCACACATCAATACAAGGCTATACAAGCCAACATACACCAAACTCTATATAGCATGCAATTATTCAATACTCAAATAGGCAAGAATTCACATTGGATATACACTAGGTAATCTATTACTTTAAGCTATATATGTCTACACATATATACACATGCATATATTGGTATTCAACATTAGGTCTATAATCATGGCATTTCAAATAGTTATATAAACTTATATATTACAACACAATATGCTAACATATATATAATATACATACATAGCTAAGTTAACTATATTCATAAATACTTATTTAAGAGGCTATGTGTGTGTATGTGAACATGGCAAAGGGGCAATTGAGGGTTAAATGGGCATACATAGTGTATACATATCAAAGAGTGTCAAAGTGTAAGTGAACAATGTGTCAAGTGTAATAGTGTCAACATAGTGTAAGGGGGTACATGAGGTAATATAGGATTTGTGTTAACATAGAACATTATATCTCATTAACTTGTATATTGTATATATTACATCTATTATTACATTACATTCATGCTTGCATTCATTCATCATTCATTTATTCTCTTGCACCACTATATGCACCATACATTACATACTATGGAACCTACATATTCATTACAAGCCATACTTATACATGCTTACATTAGATAGGATACTTACACCTCATACATCATTTATTTAACCATTTACTCATGCTTGCATTCTCTATTTAATTACATAATGTATATACATTAACATGGGTTAAAATCAAATAGAATATTATATTACACACAAGGGTGCACAAAATGCATATGCCGAATAGTAACTCCTACTAATAATCAATACTGTACCATCTCAGCATGAATTAAAATTTAGGATTAAATTATGTTATAGATCTATGTGTTAGCTTTTCGAAACTTCAAACGGATCGCGTTTTCGTTTCCGAAAACTCCCGGAATCGCGAAAACACCGAGAACGCGTTTGTCTTTCGTACAGCTGACACTCAAATAATTCTCCAAAAAGTTACAGAAAGAATTAGGCCTATTAATACATGTTTTTGGAAAGCTAACTTCAACACGCTTCTTTAAAAAAATGGAAGATTAAACCGAGCTTTGAGTTAGAAGTTATGACATTTCTAAGTTAGGGCTGAAATTAAAAACGTGGATAAAAATCATGACGGATTTTGGTAGTTTGAGACAAAAGAACACAAGTATATAACATAATATATCAAGAACTCACTCTCTACACTAATATATATATGAGACACTATAGAACACATCTCCAATACAAAAATATGAGATTAAACATGTAATAATTCATTCATACATAACAACAACACATAGTGTGTCCAAATTTGGGATTTTCCCACATGGACACAACCACAACACAAAAGACACTCCTATGACCTCCAAATGGACACGAAATGGACAAAAATGGAGATACAACCATGGGGGTCATTCCTATGGGTTCAAAATAGACCTATATGCATGAGGAAATGAAAAGGAGAAGGGATTTATACCTCCCGGTAGATCGAATCGAAGAAAAGCCTTCCCGGAGCGACACCGACACGTAGAGATTCCAAAAGGACACGAATGAGCTCCGAATTCTCTCAAACTTGGGTAGCTTCCTCCTTGGCTAGAATGGAGAAGGAAAGAAGAAGATTTGGTGGCAAAATAGAAGGATTTGGTGGAGAAATTGCTAGGGATTGCTCTCTAGGAATTTAGGGAAGAACAAGAGAGAGAGTGTGGATGAGAATAATAAAATGAACTTGAGCCTATCCTTTCCCAAAGTGGCTGGCCATATGGGGATATTTTTCTTATTATGGTAAGGTCCAAAATGCTCCCACTAACCTATTCTATGAGTATTAGGAAAGGGCTAATTGGTTGGGGCTAAATTAGTCATTCTAAAGTCTCTAATCACACTAACCTTATCCATAATAATTAGTCTAACCTCTAACTAAAATATTTCTATCATGTAGACTAAAATTAATATCATGTGGGCCATGCCTAACTAGTATGTGGGTCCCACTAGAGTCAAACTACCCCCGGGTCCCCGTTTCAAGTCGGATTGAGTTGAAATTCGAACCCGACTCAAATAACCCCAAAACAATATCATAAATAATAAAATAATATCAAAATAATTCAAAGAGGTCAAATGCAAAAAATATTCTTAGGCCAAAAATAATATTAAAATATCATAATCACATGGTTAGGCTCTAGGTCAAACAGTCTCTAGGGTTTTACTAGCATAACGTCAAAACCACAAGTCATTGATTAAATAATTTTAAAATGATTTAAAATCACAAAAAATCATATCATGAATTAAATATCATTATTAAAATAATTATAAACATAAAATTTCAAAATTACCCTCATTTGAGAAACTGGGTGCTACAGTATCAGCTTGGTTTGGGGAATGGGTTCATCTCCTCAGTTCAGTCCCTGTTTCCTGGGGTTCCCTTTGGTTCATGGCATGTTCACTTAGTTCAGGCCCTTAAGCATATGATCCATTTCATATGGTGCAGTGTTTGGTCATACACTACACTCCATCATTTGGCCAACCCTCTGTATGTTATGGCCCATTTCTATCCTACCTAGCATTCCTCTCCCATGATGCATAGACCTGTCCACATATATTTAACTTGGGTTTCAGTCCAAGGAGGGAAGGGTTATGAGTGAAGAGTGAGCCATGGTGTGCTATATGAGTATTAGATTGTTGTATTTATTGTTGATGTTGTGGTGGTTGTTAGAGAGTGGGATAGAGAGAGTATGAAAATGTTAGAAAGTAGAGAGGAAATGAGAGGGAGGGAGAGTTTATGAGACCTTCAACAACAGCCCAGGTTTGCATCACCTGCAACAGCAGGGAAGCCTGCTGTTTGGCAGTTCCTTGCTGCCTTTTGAACCCCCTGTAGCAGCATGTAGGCTGCCACTTATTGGCAGTAAACCCTCTCCCCCCTTTTCCATATGTTCTAGTGTTTTGTTAGTATAGATGTGAGTGTGTGGGTTTGGTTAGGGTATGTTAGAGTTTGATAGAGAGTTAGTGAGTGTTAGAATTCGTATTAGTTAGCTATCTATATAATTTGGATTGTATGTTAGAAGTTAGTTTCAAGTTAGATATATGGTATAGATTAGATCCCATGTTAGTTAGTAAATAGATAATAGTTAGCATGTTAGTAAATATTTTATTTTGATAGAAGTTAGTATGTTAGTGATTTTAGATAGATTAGATAGATAGATAGAGAGTTGGTTTTGGATAGATAGAGTGAGTTGGTCTTCTAAGTTAGAGAATAGATCGTGTGGTATCCTTTAGGACACCAACTTGGTATTATCTCATTACCATTACCTTAAGGTAATGTAAAATTATCTTTTTGGACTTTCTAGTATCAAGATACCATGATACGGTATCGAGACACTAGAGGAAGGTTGGAATACCATATTAGAGGGTAGGGGAATACTTAGAATGAAGGTGGAGAAGTCTAGAGTCGGAGTTAGAGGCTAAGGTAAGGGTTTACCTTGGAAAGGGTAAACGGGGTAAATTAAGATAATGTCTATTTCTCAACATATGAGTTAAATAATTTAAGATATAGTTATAGTTAGGATTTTTTGGTTGGTAATGGTTAGGAATAGTGGACTTAAACTAGTTTTGATCTCGATTGACCACAGTTGACTGTTGACCAAAAGTCAACTGTAAGTCAACCCTTAACTTAGATTGACCCGGTTTGACTTGCTTTGACTTACTTGGACCTAGTTTGACCTAGAAATTATGTAGACTGCATTGTGTCTTTCATTTTTTCTTGTATTTTATATATCATAACCTGTACTGCTATATTTAGGACATTGTGACTCCGGTGCAGATATCTGATATTATACTACTTTTTTCAGAGTATCAGGCGAGTACATTCTCTGATAGTTCTTTCATTTATTTGTTAATTACTGTACTTCAGTTCTAGTTAGTTTTATGTAATTCTCTGTTACAACACGTATGGATATTTTTGGATTTATGTATGCGACACACATACCATATTGTCTGGCCTCTATTACTGGAATCATTCTGGAATCATTACTGGTATCATCATGTTTGGCTGGACTCATCTCGATTCTCGTGTCGTATTCTGGATTCACTTGTACTTGTTGGGAGGGGAAATACATAAGTAAGACATGTAGACATATCCCAAATCTGGAATCTCCTAACTGTCTACTAGAATTATAGCCATCTCTCGCCTGATCAGTGAGTGATGTGCCTGATACCTACAGCCGTTTACTTGTCGATCTCGATATTTTAAAACATACTGTTAGAGTATAGTCTGGACTCACCCTGAAATCTTTGATCACTGACTGGAATCATCTTATACTTGACTCATCTTGTACAGGAATCACCTGGTATCAGCTTCATGTTGTCTGGACTTACTTTGGTTTTACACTTGTTTACATTTACTGTCTGGACTAGGGGTGAGCGTCGGTATAATCGGTCAATATCTGGTCAATTTTTTCGGTATTTTTTAAAATCGGTATTTGAAAAATTAATACCAATATCGTACCATTTAGAATCGGTTTTTTCGGTTTCGGTTAAATCGGTATTCGGTCGATTTTGTTCGGTATCGGTATTTTACTAATTAATATTTAATCAATTAACACACTTAATATTGTAAAACCTCTTAACCTATAATATATATTTTTTACCTTTTTTGGAAGCATTAATTTTAAAGCCAAGCCTCTACCAACCAAACAATTAATCAAAATTATTAGAACAATATGTAACAAGTCGCAAACACCTGAAAATGAGCTTAAAATATCAAATGCGGTCACTAAGTTTAATCTTTAGTATAAGTTTAAGTAACCAAAATTCACTTCAAAATTCTATGAGAACACAAAAACATAAGCTCAAAAGATCAAAAACTCAATTCTTAGCATTCTTAACATAAATTCAAGTCCACTAAAATCTATTCCAAGTTCTAGGAAACCAACCAAAACAAAGATAAAAATAAAAATGAGTATTATAAAATTAATCATGAACAACATTAAAAAATGTGTGTGTGTGTGAATCGGTTCGGTTCGGTATTTTCGGTATGGTATTACACTCAAACCGTTACCATTACCATTATACCGTAATTTAGTCGGTTCGACAATTCGGTATCGGTACATAATTTCGGTTCAATTTTTCAGAATATTTTTAATCGGTATTCGGTCGGTTTTTCGGTATCGGTCGGTATTTGCTCACCCCTAGTCTGGACTTATATCATGTTACTCTAGTTCAGCAAGTTTCTATTTACAGTCTTCATTGCCATGATTCTTCTCTTGTTTAATTACTATACTTTTCTTGTATCTCAACTATTCTCTATACCATCACCTAAATATAAACTGCCATGTTCATCAATAAAACTATCTATAACTGCTTTATAGTTTTCTGTCATTTACTTGGGTTTTCTAGATGAGATGTGCTCGTTCCTGTCCTGACTGGACCTGTTAAAAATTTTACAGATGATTGCCCTGAGGACACTTGCCCTACTTACTATGGACCAGGAGATGTTTTAGCTACCTTTGGCCTCGACACTCAGAGTGATCGGGAGACTAGCTAGTTGACTTGGTTTAGTTTCTTATTTTAGAACTTGAATTGTAATAAGTTGAGATATTGTTATTTTGAGATTATTATTTAGTAGTTGGTTGTTGTTTTTATTTAGTCTTAGTTATAAACTTTTGTATTATCATATCGTGCTTAGAATGTGATTGAGATTTCATTATATCTATACTTGTCCTCTGTTCGGAGTTGAAATTTTGACAAGTACATTATATAATTGCGTGAGTTGTTGTTTAGATAGTGAACAACAGATAGTAACCTAGAACAGCGTTCAACCGCCGACACTGCGGCGTAGGCTGGACGCTGTTACGTACTCGTACCCTCACAGTAGATGCGGGTCATGACACATAGATGGCCACGTGGCCACGTGGCTACAACAACACATAAAGACCCGCTCTTTGGCCGCCAGCTGGTGACTTGTTGAAATATTATTGCAGCAAATCTGGGTGGTTGAGACTTGGTCAGCCTGCCACGTGTCCCATCACAAGATAGGATCAGTCTGCTTGAGTCATTTTGAGCCGCATCGGCCTTTCAGTGTTCGGCCATGCTGGGTCGCATAAGACTCATGCGGCAGTCTTCCTTAGTCCGTATGTAGCTTGGGGACTTTTAAGCCGCATAGGTTCTATACCGCATAAAGCTCATGCGGCTCAGATTGTAGTTACCCTTGGCCGCATGAAGCACATAGATTGAGCCACATAAGGTTTATGCGGCTCGGGTTGTAGTCCTTTTGGTCGCATGGCCATGTCCAGTCTGGTGACATGACATTTTGTCTGATCACGTCTTATCTTCTTTTTATCAGAGTGTCAGAGTTGTCAGAGCTGTCAATTTTGCCAATTTTAACAGAGTTTGTCAGCTTTATCAGAAGGGTTAATTAGCTTGGCCGTATAAGTAACTATTCTTTCTGCGGCTCAAAAATCAGTCTGGTGAAGATGGGCCGTAGGGGGCATGCTGAGTCTGTCATACGGCTCTTCTTTATGCGGGTCAACCTGTTCCAGAGTACTCATATGGTCAGTTGTGATCCGCATGAACCCCATATTTTTCGTGCTTCTATAAGACCCCCTTCAAAGTTTTCAAATTGCAAATTTGGAATACTTTGAATAAGAAGCATGGACATATGTCAAGCCGCAGGAAAATCTTTGAGTCAGGAACGACGTCGTACCGCAGGGACATTTTGAGCCGCATGGACGTTTTTGGGCCGCAGGTAGATCTTGTGCCGCAGGGATATCTTGTCTGCCAGCTGTCATTGCTGCATTTAATTCCTTGATTTGGTTTTTTTTGTTTTAGGCTCTTTTTTTTGAGGTAAAGCTGACGGTTACTAAGGATAAAATCCCCAAATGTCATCATTATCTTTTAATGGATACGAGATTTTGAAGTGGCGATGACGGTTATTAAGGATAAAAAAATCCCCGAGTGTCATCATTATCTTTAATGTCACGATAACCGACGCGACATTCATCTGTTTTCACTTTGAAGAGCTATAAATATGGGCCATACAGAGAGAGAATTTTTAACTTTTTCTTCTTCTTCTTCGTTGTTCCTGTCATCCAGTTATCCATGGCTCAAAAAAGCTTCTAAGTCGGATGATGTTACGGCCAAAGGGAAGGGACTTGCCTCTCTATCGGGAGCTGCGGACTCTCCTCCCATTCATTCCGACGTGCAACCCCTTGTCAAAGGTAAGGACGGCAGGAAGACGACGACTTAAAAATTTTTAAATGGCCATATCGCATATTTTATGTGCCGATCTGTCATGCGTTGCCTCTGTGCTTTAGGCGTGATTGATGTATGCCCTATCTGCATATGTTTTGTAAGATGGGGCTGCATAGCTGATACATAAACTTTGTCTTCTTCTGAATGTTAACCCCCCATCCTTTTTCTTTTTTCATATTTTGTAGGGGTTTGGCTAGCAGGTTTCTCCAAGATCGGTATCGATGATTTTGGGCATGGTGAAGATGCAACACTTGACACACACATCAGAGAGCTCAGAACCCTTCATGCTTTGGAAGAGTTGTCCTCAGATGGTAGGAAGAACCTTTATACGTCGGAGAGTCGGACGGTGGTGGTACGTCATCATAAAAGTTCTGTTTTCATGGCTCTCCAAGTAGGCAAAAACAACACTAGGGATGTTGTTTTGAAGGTATGGTCTTTTGGAGGAACGGGCCTAAGATGTCCGCAATACGGAGGAGAGAAAAGCATGTTATATTTACCTTCCTCCATGCGGCTCCTCGGAGATTCAACAGCCTTGTTTGCTTCTCAGCAGTAAAACATGACTTCTTTCGAGGGCCACGAAACTGCTTTCTGATGAAGGCAAAGTGCTGCCAAACTGACCACTATGTATTGCTAGATTTTCCTTTCTTTTCTTTTTTCTGCCGATGTCGTCCTATAAATGTAACTGATTTTGAATAAACAGAATATATTTATCCCATTCTTTATTTGTGGTATTTGTGGTGCTTGTACTAGAGGGCCTAATACAACATTTGTGTTTGATAAAGGATATTCCACTGGAGGACTTTTTGTGGATCTATTGCCCTTTTGCGCATCTGAAAATGCGAGCAAATAGATTTGAATGATATTTTGTGGACCAACTACTCTTTGGTACGCCGATGGTGCGAGTAATAGATTAGGATAACTTCTGTGGACCTATTACCCTTTTGCGTATTGGTAGTACGGATAATAGATTTGAAACAAAACCCAACAGAGGTAATATGGACGTGATAGGTTTTGTGGTCTTAACACCATGTCTTTTATCCCGGGTTGGGTACAGGTGTTAGTCGGAAGACTATAGGTATCAGAGGTAATATGGACGTGACACACGATAATCAGGCATAATTTTTGGTGGACCTATTACTCTTCTGCGTACTGGTGGTGCGAGTAATAGATTTTGAGACAAAACCCAACAGAGGTAATATGGACGTGATAGGTTTTATGGTCTTAACACCATGTCTTTTATCCCAGGTTGGGTATAGGTGTTAAGTCGGAAGATATCGATATTAGAGGTAATATGGACGTGATACACGATAATCAGGACCAGGAAGTTTGCTCAGGGATAATGATAAGCTGGGCAGACTCTTGTGTGATAAAGCATTAGAGTGGGAGTTCAGAGGTATCAGCATACATGGCTCGCCACTCAGGGAGATGCGATGCGAATCTACTCGAAAAAAAATAGAGTGTGAGTTCAGAGGTACTTGGTATACATAACTCGATGATCTGGGAGATTTGGTGGTTTGAGGAAGTACCAACATGTCCTTAGGCATAGTATTTCTTTAGAAATTTGCCGTTTATGGATATCATGAGCAAGTCTCCATTCTGCTTCGCTAGTCGGTATGCGCCGTTGGAGAATACGGTCTCGATGATGAATGGTCCCTCCCATTTGGGCTAGAATTTGCCGACAGTTTTATGAGTCATGACCATCGGTCTGCGAACGGCCAAGATAAGATCGCCTATTTGGAATATCCTCTGCTTGACTTTCTTATTGAAGGCCCAAGAGATGCGTGCTTGATAGAGCTCGATGTTTTGTTGAGCTTGCAAGCGCTTCTCGTCTAAAGCTTTCAATTCTTGTAGCCGTCGGCGGTAGTTATCGTCCGATGTCAACAGGTAAGTAAGAGCCACATGAAGCGAGGGGATCTGAGTCTCCAATGGGAGAACTGCCTCGCTCCCGTACACCAGAGAGAACGATGTATTTCCTATAGCCGTCCGACTCGTAGTGCGGTACGCCCATAAGCATTCGCCCAGCTTTTTATTCCAGTCGTGCTTGTTTGAAGACACGAACTTCTTGAGAAGCTTGATTATGGTCTTGTTAAAGGCTTCAGCCAGACCATTAGCCGATGGGTTGTAGATCGTTGAAGCCACATTCTGAATCTGATTCTTGTCACAGAATCGATAGAAGGCATGGCTTACAAACTGCGGACCATTATCATGAATGATCCTCCGTGGCAGTCCAAAACGATAAATGACATAATGTTTTATGAAACAGATCACGTTTGACGTCTTTACCTCTGCTAACGGAACAGCTTCCGCCTACTTAGAGAAGTAATTGGTGATTGCAAGTATAAACCGGTGCCCTTTGTATGACGGCGGGGTGATTGGGCCAATGATGTCCATTCTCCATGCTTCAAATGGCCAAGAGGCCACCGTTGGGTGCAAGAATTTGGATGGCAGATGTATGAAATATGCGTGGATCTGACAAGCCTTACACTTTTTTGTATAGTCGACTGCGTCTGCTACCATTGTAGGCCAGTAGTAACCTATCCGACGGAGACGGTCTTGCAACTTCGGGCCCGGTTGGTGAGCCCCGCAAACGCTATCGTGAGCCTCGCGTAAGGCTTCTTTGGCTTCTGCATTTGACAGGCATCTTAACAGTAGTCCGTCGTAAGATCGTCGATATAATATTTTTGTTTCGGAGTCACAAAGGAATCTGAGAGAACGTCTTCTGATTGAAGTTGCTTCTTTCATATTCTCAGGCAGGATCCCGTAGGCTGCAAAGTTGATGAACGGGAGTCTCTAGTCTTGCACATCATTAGTTATCCGGACGGAGTAACTCATATCCAGTTGAATATTATTTTTGGGACAGTGTCGGCGGTAGAACGCTGTCCTAGGTCCAACATCTAACACAATCAAGAATATGCTCCAATTGGAGAATAATATATATGGTACAACTCAATCACAATAACTCAGATGGAATAGAAGAAAGATAATCTCAACAGAGAGTCACAATATGAATAATAATCCTGGTGTAAACCACCATAATAAAATCTCAATACAACCATAATTTCTCATAACTAGGTAATAATATAAATCTAATCTAACTCATGGCAAGTCCTCAGCGACTACTGTATCCTGCTGAGGGTCCAGGTCACCTGTGTCAACTAGGCCTGCTCCATAGTAAGTGTTACAGCAATTCTCATCATCTGTAATATTTTTAACGGGTCCAGTCAGGACATGAATGAATACATATCTCTCACACAGTTCATAACATAAAAGGAAATATGAAACAAGCTATAGAATAATATACATGAACTGCTGTAAAGAAATAGTAGAGAGACTGTAAAAAGAAGAACATGATATATTAGAAATAGATATAAATGATATAGATAAGAAAACTGAGCTAACTACGTGATTCATAGCACTTGTTTGGTTATGTAAACAGGCTTAGGTTATACATGACTTAAATCTAGTTTGGAGTTATACATGAAATGGTGTAGATCACATAACCAAATAAATACTCCCCCTGCCCCAATCAGTACACAAGGATCTGTCCAGGTTATGTTATTGCACATGAAAGTAGTGTGTCACATGGATAGCTAGTCCATATGCACACTGGGTTATACATGAAGGCTCACATAATCATGAGTGTACATGAATGTCACATGAGTATACATGAATAAATACGAATACAATGGGTAGACGATGCACATGATAAAGTACATGAGCACAATATATCCGATGTATCCAAGGGGATAACATCGCATGAAGAGATCCATATAGTACTAATCCGTGATAATATCGTGATAGCAACCAATAAACTAGTCTATAACAAGTAAATATGTCCAAGCAACAATGAAACAGTCAGAGAATGTACTTGCCTGACAATCCAAGCTGCTGATGAGGATGTGTAACTGGACTGGAGTGATGTAAACCTATTTAAATTAACCACAAGTCACAACATGGTCTAACATATTATAAGAAAGGGCTACAATGCAATTCTACATGCTTCTAGGTCCTTCTAGGTCAAAGTCAACCTTGGTCAACTTTGGTCATACCATGTCAACTCTGGTCAAACATGGTCAACTCTAAGTCAACTAGTCTGTTTACTAATTTTTAGGTCATACTCAAGTTTTCAAGTCATTCGGAGTTCGTTTGAGTCGATTTGGATCAAGTTTGACCCAACGTTGACTTTTGTCAACTTGGTCAACTTGTCGGCCAATTCGACCAAACTAGGCTCCTTATGACGATCCTAATCTGTCCCAACACTCCCTATAGTCATATCACAAGCAAACATTACATTACCTATATATAAACTTAATTCACAAAGGCTATATGTATATACATACACACATATATATATATACATACACATATATATAACAATTAGATATGAAAAATGGTTGTGTGAGGGCGTGTGTGTGTGAATGAAGGCTGCTGGTTAAGAACAAAATCTGAGAATAAAGTGATAAGGATGCATCTACAAGAGTATACTATATATACACATACCTATGTGTCAAAGAAAACTATATATAAATATATATACATATAGGCTATATATAGATATATGCATATACACATATATATATATATGAGAAAAAAAGTCGATCTCGAACCAGGAATTGGGTTCCAGATCTGAAATTAAAGTCTCGACAACAAAATCAACATATATATACATATAGTTATATAATGGAACTTATATATATATATATATATATACACACTAACATACAAGGAAATACCATATATGCATATAATTTGCTAAAAAATAGGAATTAATACCAACAATCAAATCCCACAAGTCCAAAACAGCGTTCAAGAATCAAAAACCCAAAAATTATCAGATTAAATCCCAGACATCAAAATATCCCAAAATTCTTCAAATTCGAATGTCGAGAAAACCCAATTTTCACAAATCAACCCAAAACACAAAATATTCCAAATTAACTCGCGAAACTTGGCAAATATGTTGGTCTCGACACGTGGGAAGTGCTCAGGTACTCCTGTGGTCGAAATCGTGTCCGTATCGTGTCCAGTGAACTAGTATCGGAAAACCCGATACGCGTGTGAACTGAATCAATATGAACCCGATTTCTTGCTCGTTTTCGATCCGATTCTCGTGAAACTTCGTATACACCTGGGCGTACACATCCCCGACCTACTGGCCGAGTTAGCATGTGGCCATGTGTCATGTCTGACATGTATATGGGGTGTATCCGCGTGCGGGTATGCACGTATGCACAATCTCGTGTACAGCATCGTGCACGCGTGTCGACGAATCAAGGGACTCGTGTGTCCCACCTCGTGTCTCGTGTACATGTCCTACGCTAGGGTAGGTATAGGGCTACACGTTGGACACCCTGATTCGTGTCCACATGTCGTGTCGTGTCCACACGAACACCGTGTCAGCGGCGGCTGACCGCGCGTGCGCACGTGTGGGCCGATCAGTGCGATCACGATTTCTCCCTCATTTCTCGACGAAACTCCACAAAATTTTGGGAGCGTATTTTTTGACACGGCCCCCACATACACATCAAATTTCATGCGACTACGTGGCCTGTGCGTCGAGAAATGAACCCCGAGCAGCAGGGCACGCGCGCGGCCTGGCGTACAGCACGTTCGTGTCCTGTTTGGATACGGACACGAGTCCGATTCATGTCAAAACTCATGGGGTCATGATCCTCGTGTATAGGGATACCAGATTATATAAAAAGATTTAGCAAAAATAAAGATTAAATCCATTATGACATTTTATCGAACACCTACATATATAAATCGACACGTGTCCAATACGGACACCAAACGAATACGAAACTGGACAAAAATGAACCTACGGGTCGAGGATAACTAGATACACACTACCATGGAAAAAAAATCAAGGAAAACAATGCTAGAATAGGATTTACCTATTGAGAGTCAGAATTTCAATGTAAAAGACTCCTCGAGCGCTCCAACGATCGAGTACCTCCAAGCAAACGCCTCCACAACCTTGCTAGCAATGCTCCAGCAAGATCCTCTCCTTCCTAGGAGTGCAACGGAATTCGTTTGGGGTAAAATGGACTCCTGATGAAAAAGTTGGGATTTTTGGAGAGTGGAGGCTAGGGTTTCTCTTGGAGGCTAATAAATTCTACACAATGAAGAGGGGCTGCCTATGGCTGGCGAACTATAGGGGATTAGGGTTTTGGTTAGCACATGTGCCTAGGCTCCCTAAGTTGCTAATAAAGCCCAAGTCAAAAATGCTTTAAAAAGGCTAATTAGAAAATGACTTAAAATTCATTTAAATCGTTCAAAAAAATAACTAATTAATTCTAAATTAAATTCTAAATGATGAAAATTAATTCTAATTATAGTATTAGGTTTCCAGTCATGGTTGGCTAAGTTAAACCCATTAAGACTACTCAAACATCAAACCAAACCACATATCATCACATGAATTCAATAAATTAATAAAATAATATAAAATTACAAAATGACCAAAATACCCTTTAAATGAAAAGTGGGTGTGACAAATCTACCCTCTTTAAAATAATTTCGTTCTCGAAATTAAGATGATCCTACTCCTTCTAGGTTACACCCCCAACATTCATGGTCTTAAGAAAACTTATCTAAATCATGCAGTTGAAAAGATATCATACAGGATTATGGCAGGTAATATCAGTCTGGGGTCTCATCATCTAGCCATTATAGTCATACCATATCAAAAGTAGTCATAAGGTATCAAAACATACAAACATTATGGTAGGGTACAGTTATCATCAAGACAGGATAAGGTATAGGTCAAGAACTCAACTTTACTAGGTCTGGTAGCCGAAACTCTCTCCTGGAGGTAGGCCTCGACTGGGGGCAGGTATAGTAGGACAGTCTCGTATCTTGTGTACAGCTGACCCAGAAAATAGGCACAATCCTAGTCTCTTCCTACAGTCCTTCCATACGTTCCCAGGCTTCTTACAGAAGGCACAGGTAAGCACTCGCCCAATTGGTCTCTGCTGGACAGGAATCTGAACTGGGTAGGCTGGTCTAGGCTAGAAGCCGGGGTACTCCTGAGGCTTTGGGTATAAACTGCTCCTCGCTCTCTTGGGCTAGGCTCTCCCCTTGAATGCATTTAATTCTACAACAGTTGGATACTGAGACTCTGCTATCTCATAAGCTCCGCCTAAAGTCTCTGTACCTCCCATACTTCTTGAAAAAGTTTATAAATATGAGCCCCATCAGGAATGGCATAGGGTACCACTCCAGGAGGCAAAGGGAGGCCCTCAGTCTCTGGCTGAACTGCAGCCCTCTCCTGAAGGATATGAGATGGAGAAAAACTCTTCGGTGAGGCTGCTAACACCTCCTGAGCAATAGAAGGAGGAAGTACAATCTCGGTCTCATCCGAAACTGCAACTGTGTACTGGGGACAGACTCTGGTCATGGGTGCCATTCTGGAAAAGATAAAGAAAATAATAAATCATCGAGCTGTAAGGCAGTCTATCATCCTATATGAAAACTGGTGTTTACCATTGATTGTAAAAGAACAGAACAATTATCGGAGGACTGAACTTAGACTCACAATACAAATTCGCTTGTACAAAGAAAGCCTAGGGACGAAAACCTAGGTACAACAATCTAAGTACAATTGTTTATTTTAGATTCTGGGGGATGACGATAGAGGCTCGGGAAAGCGACGGCAGCTCTGCCTTACTCCTTGGACGATCGGGTGCAGCCTTGGCTCTGGAGAACAAGTACTTGGCGTTGATGAAGAAATGCTCTCTTTGCTCTCTCTGTATATGCTCCTTCTGATTCTCTCTGGATCCGGGCCAAGGTCTCTCTCTCTATGCGTCTCTCTTCTTTTGTGTGTGTTCCTCCTCCTTGTAAGGGAATGGCACCTTGCTATTTATAAGAGTGGGAGGCATCATTAGGGTTTACAATGATTGTCCATTCTCAAAAGTCGACGGTTTGAAAGTTAATCTGGGCCGTCCATCTTGCATATGATAGATTTAAGCAATTAATATGATTGCATTAAATCTATGTAGATAATAAATACTGATTGCCATGAATATTTGTGACTTGTAATGGCATGCCACGTGTCTAATTTGCTCGATTTGATTTGATCTGGGCATTTATTGCAACAAAACTGATTAGGATTTGTTAACACCCATAATTTCAGGAAGATAAGACTGCCACGTATCTCAATCATCTTGGCAGAGCTGCAGATAAGTGGACCGCATGAGGCTAAATGGCTGCATAAAGATGGGCAGCCATATGGGGATGAACAGCCGCATGGGAGTGGACAGCCGCATGCTGATGGGCGGCCGCATAAGGGATCTAGCCACATGCTGATGGGCGGCCGCATAAAGGATGCAGCCGCATGCTGATGGGCGGCCGCATAAATGTAGCAGCCGCATGCCTCGGGATTATATAGATTCTGTCAGCTGTAAGAAGATTTTCTCCTCCTCCCTAGGGACGCGTCATTACGTCAGTCATTATTGTCCCTTTTTGTCAGAGCTGTCATTTTGTCAGAGTTGTCAGCCGTCAGGGCATTAAATGCAGTAAAAGACGAAGGGAAAAAGCTGTTGAAGGCCACGTGGCTCCTCTCTGGGCCGTATGGAATTATTCGAGCCGCATAGACGCTTGAACCGTATGGATCCCTGAGCCGTAAGTGGATTCTTGTCCCTATGGACCTTTCTTTTATTCTTTTTCATGCTTCTACAAGACCCCCTTCAAAGTTTTCAATTTACAAAATTGAAATACTTTGAATAAGAAACATGGCCATATATAAAACTCCTCTGGCCATATAAGATGTTCTGGCCGCATGGGTGTCTCAGCCGCATAGCCCCCGTCAGCCGCATGGCCATCTGAGCCGTATGGGCTCCTTGTCACGTCTTCATGCCATGTGTATAAATATTTTGTATTGATTACCCTTGATTTGCTGTCAGATTCAAGGCCGCTTTTTGGGACAGGATCCCAAGAGTTTAGCCTTAAATAATCAGATCGCCTTGATAACTGAAGGGTCGGTTATTTTGCACATGAATCGATACGTCGGTCCATTGGGGTTCTGCCTATAAATAGCAGGGTGTTTGGGAAAGACTTCCTTTTACTTTCTGCTATTGCCCTAGCTCTCTTGTCTTCCTCCTCCTTCTCTGATCATAGTAATGGCTCCCAAGAAGACTGTTGCGACGATGAAGGCAGCATCTTCATCGACGGCGAAGGATAAGAAAGCTGTTTCTGCGACGACGAATGTGGCAGCTCCTCCGCCAGCTGATGTGCCCGTAGTTCACCCCGACGTCCACCCCGCTATCGATGGTAAGGACCTTTGCGTGAGTTTGGAACCCTAACTGTCATGGCTACGTCGCATACCTTATGCGCGAGCCTTCATCTTTATGTGTACCGCATGTACATCTCATGGTCAAGCCGCGAGCCGCATGAGAATCGTTGCTGTGGCCGCATACGTGCTTCGTCAACGAAGCCGCATAGGCTGCGCTGAGCCGCATAGACTCGTACGAATTTGTTTGTCATGTGAACAGCGTGAACTTATCCGAACTCTGAGAGCCATATGAGATCACTGCCGCATGAACCTTCGCTGAACGGAGTCGCATAAGTGTTTTTCTGAGTTGAGCCGTATGAGGCTCCATTAAGTTGGAATCGCATAAGCTCGAAAACACCCATCGGTTCTCTTTGTCTATATTTTTGACTTATTTTCTTTTGTCTTCTTTTTTTCAGTGAATTTCCCAGTTAATGCTGCAGGGGAACCTCTAGTGGGTCGTGCTCAGGCCGCTATAGGCTATAGGTACGATCAGATAGTTCGGTATGTGGCGGACCAGCTTCCTAGTGACGAGCCTTTGACGAGGATAAATGCCGTCAAGAACCAACCCTTCCACTTCCTATGTGCTATGATGAATTCGAAAAAATTGGAAGGGGAATACCTAAAACCTGTATTCTTTTTTGGAGACGCTTTGACTGTGAAGAACAGTCAAGTTTTGGATATATCGGAGAACTGGAGCTTCATCTCTAACGGGAATGCGATCCGCATCCCTCAAATGGAGCGTCACTTCCCACTATCTTGGTTCAATATGTTCCCGCTGGACAGAAAGATGGAAGAGTCTTTGACTCCTACACGGAATGGGATGTTTGTGGGCGACATCCATTACAACAACAGCATGAAGTCAGTGTGTGCGGGCAAGGTGTATGCCAGTCGTTATGTAATGGAATTGGCCCCGGGTGCTTTCTTGTATGTGCCGGGCCCCAATTTCACGTTTTCTTCAGCCGATACTTTCCTGCACCAACTTGCTCGGAAAGGCTCCTATCCAATCGGCCGGTTGGCACTCCCAAGTTGGATATACCCCATCCCCTCATGGATCAATCTGTCTATGTGGATCTCGCAAAAGTATGAGACTTTTTTGCGTGAGATTGGTCTTTATCACGCTATTTGGGGCACCAGCCACGGCTTACCTGTAAACAAGAAATTATTCATGGCTTTGTTGGAGATGTACAACTGCCGTACGGGAACCTTCTATACCCCTGTAGGGGAAATGGGGCTGGCACTCCATGAGATGCATGCAATTTCCAAACTTTCTTGGGGGGATGAAGCTTTTGAAGCATACACTCCTATGAATGAGGAGTTCGAAGAGCTGGAAGAACAATATCCGGGATTTGTGGCTACTTATCAGGAAATACTGTGCCACTATAGTACGTGCCAGCAGATAGCCAAGAAGGAAAGCAGCTCAGAAGGGAATGCTCCCCATTCTAAGGACTGGGTGAACTATCTCTTCCCGACGGGAGCCTCAGGCCGAGTTACTTCCCGAAGTCCTCAATCCCAGGAGGCGGTTCAGGCTTTGATGTCGTCGACAAAGAGGGTGGCCTCTACCAGCGACATATTTGGAAGTAAGACCGACTCTTTTGGTTATTTTTATCAGGATACCCAAGAGTTGTCAGAGAAGGCGCTCCTAGCAGGATTTTTGATGGTATGGCTGCGGAATTGCATCGTCTCAGGAGGAGCTGGTTCTATTGAAAGGATCAGCCATAATTTTATTCTCCCTGCTGTGAAGCTAGTTTTTAGAGTGAAACTAGCTCTTCTCCCGGCCATGGTGTGCAGCATACACCGTAACCTCCATACTTTTACGTCCAAGGTGATCGCCCACGAGGTGACAAAAGACTTTGAAAGGACTGAGCTGCCCTATCATTATCTGATGGGGTGGTTATTAATGTACTACCGATCTTTGATGAGACCGGGTTCTGAAGACGGCGTGATTACTGATGACGCTTTTATCTTCCGTTATCGCAACGAGCCTTGGGAGTATGATACCATGCGTGCCTGCCGAATGGCGCTGGCGAGAGCAGACAGGTACAACTTTTTTGTATCCATCCCTCATTTCACTGCTGAGGAAATAGCGGGCGTTCATCTCGACGGTATTGGTCCTCCTCAACTTCTAGACAGCCAGATGCTCTTGTGGTTGCGTAACATCCGCCCCGCCCACCTGGTATACCGTAATCGTAATACCGTCTTCCTGGAACCTTACCTACCCAGCAGGTTTGCTCGTCAGTTTGGGTACAGCCAACTTTTTTGGATAGTCCCAGCTCTTGTCTGGGTTTTGAAGGTAGCCTCCTTGACGGCATCAGGGCCTGACATTACTATGATACATTCCATACCCGTGCCACTTTCTCGGTTCCTGCCATTGAGGCATCGGTAGAGATTTTGTACATGGCGACCTTGTACCATGTCATGGCGAACAAGCTCCCCATTGGTTTTAGTCCGGATACCAGTTTTATCGTTGGTACTGGCTTGGATGAGAAGCCCCAAGGGGCCAAGACGAGAAAGAAAAAGAAGAATAAAGTCGAAATGCTCGACTCAGACTCCACCACTGCGGATGATGAGGACGAGGAGCGTGATACAGATGACTCTTCTTTCCCGGTGGAAGATGTTGGGGTGGATCAGCCGCCTGTCGCACCTGGTTCTGTACGGAAGCGTAGCAGACAAATCTCCCCTGTTGGCGGTATTCCTCACTCCCGAAAATTGGCTGCGACCAGACGTCGCAGGCTAACTATAAGGGAGAGAAGCGAGGAGGTCGACCCCGCTTCGGAGGTAATACGAATTACTACCATTTTTATTCAGTTCTTCGTTTCCTCCAGTTTTGATCTTTAATCATTTTCCTTCCCTCCCGTAGGTGTCAGAAGAAGTGGAATCTCAAGTCGCCGAGTTCATGACTCAAGATGACGGGGGTTCCGACAGACCTGTCCTTGAAATTATGAAATTTTATCAAAATGACGCTGATAGAATCGTACCTCCCTCTGGGGTGGCTGGGACAGAAGAGCCAGCGAAATTTAACTTGGAGGTCACGGGTGAGGAGACCACGTCGGCTGCGAGCGAGTTACCACCTCCATGCTCCTCCCCTGGTAAGATAAGCCGAATTTTAACTTGAGAGGAGGCCTATCTGCTCTATCATCACGTCCTTCGGGTTACGTCGATTGATGGTTCCTCTGGACATGCAGGTCCTGCCTCTCCAGTGTCGACGATGGACATTGTTGAGACAGGCTCTGCCGAAGGGGCATTGGCGGAGAGGAGCGTGTCTCCTCCTCTTCCGGTTCGTCTTGAGGGGCCTCCCGCTATCTCGAGTTCGGAAAGTCAAGTGGTGGGACAGCCGGGGCAGGGGACAATGGTCCTTGCATCTTCTTCTGCTCAGGTGGCTTCGAGAGTCGACCTCTCTGCCCTGCCAAGTGTACAGGCTCTTCGAGTAGCGGAGGAAGAGTTAGTTGCTATCCGCGTATCGTTCTGCTCGAAATTTGTCCCCTTGGTGGCAAGTTCTAGCGCACCTCCTTCGACGTTGCCGGCTACGCTTCCTTTGACGCCGTCCTCTATAGAGGTTCTGGACGAAGCGTTACAGGACGTGGTTGGCAGCTTTTATCGTCACCTGAAGAGGGAGATAGTGGCTGCTGTGGAAAGAGGGACCTCTTTCGTCTTGGCCCGACAATGGGCCCAGGGTCATATTGATATCCTTAAGACTCTTCCCGGTGGGGCAGGGGTAGCCGCACTTCTGGAGGCGAAATTGCTAGAGGCTGATCAGCTGGTGGACCAGCTTCAGGTGCTACGATAGGCTGATCTATCTGCTGCTATAGTTCAAGAGCGCGGTTTCCTCACAGCTGCTAAAAAGAAGATAAGGACTGCTCGGGATAAGACCAGGCTGGCCATGCTGAAGGACCTCCGCGATCTGTCTGATTGCTATGATGAGTTGAGCCGCGAAAGTGAAGATGTTATGGCTCGGGAAGCGACTGCCTCCCGTAGGATTATTGACACGCGGGAGCAGATCCTTGAGCTTCAGAGGAAGTTAGCTTTCCTGGAGTCTGAGCTTGAGGCTGCCCATACCGAAAGAGGGCTAATTATCCAGGAGGCTGACAGAGTGAATCGAGCTTCGGCTAATCTGGAAATTACCCTGAAGAAGTTGGAGGACGACTGGCAGGCACACATGGACTTGGATAATGCAGAGCATTTTTCCCAGGAAGCGGAGTGTCGAACTAAACAGCGGCATGATCAGGGAACCACCTTGGTGAAGAACCGTCTCCTGGAATTATGTAATGCCGAACCATAGACGGCCTTTTTCTCCTTTTTTTGTTTTCGTTCTTTTTCTTTCTTTAAATGGGGCATTATCCCTAGAACATGTAGTACTTTTTTGCCTTCCAAATAAAAGAGCATGCTTTATTCCACCTTTTATTTGTACTGCCTGTTGTGCTTGTGGTGTTGTGGCAACATTTGCCCCAAATGGGGGACTTGTTTGTGGACCTGTTACCCTTGGCATACCTTGGTTTTAGGTACGGATAACAAGTTTGATTGGGGATACCTAGAACAGTTCTACGGTAAGGTGATCATGGACGTTCCGGGTATCGAAAAAAAGAATACAATGGAGCAGCTGGGCTCCCGGGACATGATGAGGAATGGTGGGCCTGTACTATAAAACTTAGCTAAGGACATTTGTGGGCCTATTATCCTTGGCGTACCCTGTCTTAGGATACGGATAATAGGATGAAGGGGAACCAACATACTTACTCAGGGGTAATGAGGACATGGCAAGTATGGGGGTTTTACCGTAGAATCTTTCTACTCAGAGGTAATGAGAACATGGTAGGAATGGACTCAACGGAGGATATTTATGGACCTATTATCCTTGGCGTATCCTGGTTTGGGATACGTATAATAAGATGAGAGAGAACCAACATACTTACTCAGAGGTAATGAGGACATGGCAAGTATGGGGGTTTTATCGTAGAATCTTCCTGCTCAGAGGTAATGAGGACATGGCAGGAGTGGACTCAGCGGAGGATATTTGTGGACCTATTATCCTTGGCGTACCCTGGGTTTTTTTTTGGTACAGATAATAAGTCGAGGGAGGACCAACATATTTACTCAGAGGTAATAAGGACATGGCAAATATGAGGGTTTCTTCGATGGAGCCTTCCCACTCAGAGGTAATGAGGACATGGCAGGAGTGGGCTCCATAAAGGGGTACATAGAACGACTCAGAGTTAATGAGGACATGGAAGTTCTATGTAGAGGGGTGATTTATTTTTTGGCGGAAGTGAAACGACTCAGAGGTAACATCGACATGGTCGTTTTTGGAAATTTTGTGGATCCGTTACCCTTTTTGTGCACTGAGAGTGCGGGTAGTGGATCATGAGGGAGGAGCTCTCTCAAAGAAATAAGTTCAGAGGTATGATCATACATGACTTACTACCTAAAAGAGTGACCGGAATGTGAGTTCAGAGGCACCTGCGGGTACATGACTCGATAATCTGGGAGAGTTGGAATGTGAGTTCAGCGGTACTGGCGGGTACATGACTTGATAATCCAAAATTTGGACATGTGAGTTCAGCGGCACCAGCGGGTATATGACTCAATAATTTGGAGTGTTTGTGGATGTGAGTTCAGCGGTACCAGCGGGTACATAACTCGATAATCTGGGATTTTTTTGAAAATGAGTTCAGCGGTACCAGCGGGTACATAACTCGATAATCTAGAAAATGTCGTTTAGACATAGTATTTCTTCAGGAACTTGTCGTTGACTGGCAGCATGAGCAAGTCTCCGTTTTGTTTTGCGAGGCGGTAAGCACCGTTGGAGA
The DNA here is from genome assembly GCA_029216955.1 of Iris pallida. NCBI lineage: Eukaryota > Viridiplantae > Streptophyta > Magnoliopsida > Asparagales > Iridaceae > Iris > Iris pallida. Next base: position 2,321,243 of record JANAVB010041819.1, on the reverse strand, counting down.
ATACCGCCTCAATGATAAATGGACCTTCCCATTTTGGCTGGAATTTGCCGGCAATTTTATGAGTCATGACCATCGGCCTCCGAACTGCCAGAACGAGATCACCCACTTGGAATGTTCTGATTTTAACCTTCTTATTGAAGGCTCCGGAGATGCGTACTTGGTATAGTTCGATTCGTTGCTGAGCCAAGAGGCGCTTTTCATCTAAGGCCTCCAACTCTTGTAGCCGGCGATGGTAGTTTTCGTCCTTCGTCAATTGGTAAGTAAGAGCGACGCGGAGCGAGGGTATTTGAGTCTCCAATGGGAGAACTGTCTCACTCCCGTACACCAAGGAGAATGGTGTGTTCCCTGTGGCTGTTCGAACTGTAGTATGGTACGCCCATAAGCATTCACCAAGCTTCTCGTTCCAGTCGCGCTTATTGGACGACACGAACTTCTTGAGTAACTTGATAATGGTTTTGTTGAATGCTTCTGCCAACCCATTCGCTGTCAGATTGTATGGCATCGAAGCAATATTCTGGATGCGGTGCTTGTCACAGAACCGATAGAAGGTGTGGCTTGCAAACTGCAGACCATTATCGTAGATGATCTGTCGGGGCAGTCCAAAGCGATAGATGATGTGATGCTTGAGGAAGCTGATCACGTTTGAAGTTTTGACTTCTACAAGCGGAACAGCTTCCGCCCATTTAGAGAAGTAATATGTGATTGCGAGTATGAAGCGATGTCCTCGGGAGGAAGGTAGAGTGATCGGACCGATGATATCCATTCCCCATGCTTTGAATGGCCAGAACGCCACTGTCGGATATAAAAATTCGGATGGCTGGTGGATAAAGTCCGCGTGGACTTGGCAAGCTTTACACTTTCTTGCATAGTCTATCGTATCTGCTACCATCGTGGGCCAGTAGTAGCCCATCCGGCGAAGACGATCTTGCAATTTTGGGCCAGGCTGATGGGCCCCGCAGACACCGTCAGAAGCTTCGCGTACGGCTTCTTTGGCTTCTGCATTTGACAGACATCGAAGCAATAATCCATCGTAGGATCGGCGATACAGCATTTTCGTCTCTGTATCGTAGAAGAATCTGAAAGAACGCCTTCTGATAGAGGTGGCCTCTTTTGGGTTCTCGGGCAGGATGTCGTAAACTACGAAGTCAATAAATGGTTGTCTCCAGTCTGGGACTTCGTCGATCGTCTGAGCGGAATAACTCGCCACGAATCAAACATTGTTCTTGGGACAGACCAGTTTATGGCCTATCACATCTACCGATTGACGAGTATGATTTGGCACTGCTAGGGAAGCGGCAAGGCCTGCTAAGGCATCGGCTTCGATATTTCGGAGTCTGGAAACGTGTTCGATGAAGAACCCCTCGAACGACGAGATGATGTTGATCGCTATTTGGTGATAGGGGATCATGTCTTCATGGCGGACTTCGTATGTTTTCCGGATCTGATTGACGATTAACTGTGAATCACCGTATGCTTCAAGATATTCTACCTCCAGCTCTCTTGCAAGTTGGAGGCCAATGACTAAAGCGTTGCACTCGACCACAATGTTAGAGCAGGGTTCTGTGAGGGAGTAAGCGCGATTGATCACCAATCCGGAAGGAGAAACCAGCACCACCCCGACTCCGACGATGATGTTGCCCTTAGGTTCGGTCCTTGAGGCGCCGTCGAAGAACATTCACCATATATCATCGTGAGAGATTATATGCATGTCGGCGACCTCATCCGGGATTCCTTCATATATTCTGGACGACTCCGAGCCTGGGTGGGCTGCCAAAAAGTCTGCCAGGGCTTGATCTTTAACAGCCTTTTATGGGACGAAGATCATATGGTAGGAGGACAGTAATATTGCCCATGTAGCGAGGCGAGAGCTGAGTGCCCCTAGTTTAGTCATGAGGACCCCGAGAGGGTTGACTCGTGAGATCACATGTATGGTTTGTCCTGTGACATAGTGCCGCGTCTTTTGAATGGCGAACACCAGGGCGAGGCATTCCTTCTCTACGACGGTATATCGGTGCTCTGGCCCGATCATCATTCGGCTGAGGTAATATATAGCTTGCTCATGGCCTGCATCATTATTTTGTGCTAGCAGAGCGCCGAGAGAATGTTCTATTGCTCGTACATAGAGCAGGAATGGTTTTCCAGCAATCGGGACCACCAGGACTGGAGGGTTCGACAAATATTCTTTGATGTTGTCGAAGGCACGCTGACATTCTTCGTCCCATACGAATGAGACGCCCTTCTTCATGAGATGGGTGAATGGATGACAACGCCCGGAGAGGTTGGAAATGAACCTCCTAATATAAGCTAGCCTCCCTTGAAGGCCTCTGAGTTCTCGGAGATTTCTCGGGGGACCCATCTCCATGATTGTCTTTGTCTTCTCAGGGTCTACGTGGATATCCTGGGAGGTGATGATGAAACCAAAGAACTTTCCGCTGGATACGCCCAGGAAGGATTTTGTGGGATTCATCTTCAGGTTGTGTGCTCGCATCAGGTCGAATACCGTCCTCAGATCCTGGAGATGGTCTCCCTTACAGCGACTCTTGACGGCGATGTCATCAACATAGCACTCTACAGTCTTGCGCAGGTGGTCTCTGAAGATGATACTCATGGCTCTTTGATATGTGGTGCCAGCATTCTTTAAACCGAAAGGCATGACTGTGTAGCAGTATGTGCCAATCGGTATTCGGAATGATGTATGCTTTTCGTCGTCAGGAGACATCTTGATTTGGTTGTACCCCGAGAAGCCATCCATGAATGACATGCATTCGAAGCCGCATGTGTTGTCGATCATGATGTCTGTGATAGGGAGGGAGAATTCATCTTTAGGACATGCCTCGTTCAGATTGCGAAAGTCGATGCAGATTCGAATCTTCCCATTCTTCTTGAGGACCGGTACTATGTTAGCGATCCAGTCTGGATGTTGCTCCTCACATATGAAGCCGCTGGCTATGAGTTTGTTGACTTCGGCTTCGATTGCATCTATGATGCCTGGGCGGAAGCGTCGTTGTTGTTGTTTGACTGGCTTTGCATCTGGCCGAATGTTGAGTTTATGAAGAGCAATATCGGGATTTAACCCTGGCATGTCTTCATAGCTCCAGGCGAACACATCAATATATTCTTTGACAAGTTCCAGTAGCAATTCTCGCTCTTCGTCTGTCAAGCCTTTACTGACGAAGATTAGTTTTAGAGAAGATTCGCTACCGAGGTCGACCTGTATAATTTCATCTTTAGTAGGAGGTTCTCTCTGTTCAAACCGCTTCTCCCATTGTGCATCCAGCTGTTGGGCCCATGGTTCTAACTCAAGATTTCAGGAATGTCTTCATCTTCTTCGTAAGCGTCGGCGAATGCCATGTCGACTGACAGGACTTGTCTGAACATGTCTCTGATGCTGGTATCCGAATCAGAAGTTGGTGACCCGGTTGAATGTGAATTCCAGTCGCATTCTTCATCTGAACTTTTAGGGGTCATTGTAGGCGTAACATACCCTAATCCACATCGGGTCTTGTTGTAGTAGTCCCGTGGTTTGCCAGCCAGGATTGGTGGCTTTAAAGGTAATCGTCGTCCAGTGCCGTAGTTCAAGCCTGGCGTAGTCTCCAGATCATACCCCTGTTTTTGTATGAGGTATTTGGATTGGGGGCTATAAAGATACAGAGGCAATCTCTCGGCATCTGATTCAAGATTAACTTCTTCTATGGTGAAGGGTTGTAGGTCATCCTTCCGACCGAAGATGATTGGATGGTCCTCTCCCTCGATTATATGGTAAGCATCTTCCACTGGAGTAAGCTGGTTTACGGTGTACATATTTGTCACCTGTGTGTGTAGGTGAGTGCCTATACCGTATTCTATAGCATACATTGTACAAAGCTTATTAAGCTCGAGGTAGTTCAAAGATAGCCCTTTATTGATAAAGTAAGGTATCTTTTCTAGCGGGATTACATCATCTGCGGAGGGAACATCAGTATGGGCAGCCACATACTTGGCTAGCTCCGGTTCTTCTTCGGCCACCCCCTGTATAAATGAAGACTGAGAGGATGACCTGGGCAGCTTGATCGTCAGTAGTTCTGTCGGTGGAGCAGAACGTAGAGTCGTTGGCAAACTAGCGACCCCCAGTTTGGTATTCGATGTTGGGCAGGGAGTTGTTGGCTCACTAGAATCCCCAGACCTTGCATCGGGGTGACGATTCTTCTTGGAAAGGCGTATCGTTATTGACTTGTCGGAGGGGTTAAGCTTCTCCATTTGTGGTTGGCCGACTCTAGGCAGCCTGATTGTCAGTGACTCCGTTGTGGGCCTTGGCACTTGGCCGGACCTTGACAGCTGGATTATCATTCGCTCTTCTTGTGCCGAGAGGCTGATTGTGTCCTTACGTAGAGTGGCTGTAAGGGGTGCAGACTTACCAGGTTTGTGAGCTTGGAGGTGGATCGTCAGAGGTTTTTCTGATCCTGTGGCTGTCTCGGTACGAGCTTGCACATCTCCTCCATCAAGGTGCCTCTTCGACTTTTCGAATAGGCAGGAGTCTGAGTAGTAGGATTGGACCCCTTTGAAGGGATCGATGTCGGCAAATTCTGTCCTCACGAAGCCGCGTTTGTCGACATACTTGAAGCACTGATGCAGAGTAGAAGGCACGATCATGTAATCGTGTATCCAAGGGTGCCCCAAGAGGATGTTGTAGGAATTGTCTGTGTCTATGACGTAACAGGTTACTTCTGAGTGAAGATCGCCAATTTGGCACTTCAAGTGAATCTTCCCAATCGGGTAGCTCCTGTCCGAATTGAAACCACTGATGGCAGTGCTTGTTGGCATCAGACGATGCATAGGAATGCGGAGATGATGTAACAGACCCTTCGGGATGATGCTTATGGAAGAACCAGGATCAATGTGCATCCGATCCACCTTTACGTCGCCGATGTATCCAGTATAATATAACGGGCGATCGTGCAGGTTGGTTTTGATGAGCATATCCTTTGGAGTGAAGACAATGTTGGGCATCGCTCCCGTGCAAGCGCTGTCTTAGAAATCTGCAGGCGGGCTCTCTCCTGTGAGGTTGACCTGAGCCAGATAGGCGTCGGCATTCTGGAGTGCATCGCTCAAAGCTGCGCGAACATCCTTTGAGAGTCTCAGGAGCTCGTATAATGATAATTTGGCCGGTGTGTTGGCCAATTGTGCCAAGATGTCGAAGTTGTAGGGCCTCTCAAACCCCTGCGGTGCCTCTTTTCGGAGGGATTTGTCAAAGAGAGTCTCCTTCGACCTAGGCTTGTCGGTCGTCGGAGGCTGAGAAGGTCCTGGAGCATCAGTAGTAGCTGGCTGATGATCTTCAGCCGAGTTATCAGCCACAGGTTGGGATTGTGCCCCAGACCGGGTAACGACAGCCGTGACTTCTTCGACATCTGCCGAGATTGTACGACAGGATCTGTCTTTTCCACTCTTCTTTTTACGAATGGAAGGGGGTGTGGATTGAGTCACCTCGAGTACCAGGTCCGAATGGACCTACATGACCTTCTTCCGTGATGTGGTGAGGGGCACTAGACCAGCCACCTGATCTCGGGGAGGTAGAAGATTAGCAATCTTCATTGTCGCCAGAGGGATGGGTACCACACCGTCTTGAGTTTCTGTTGGTGAGAAGCTGCCAAATTGTACTGACACCATATTGGCTGCCACAGTTACCTCTTCGAAATTGATGGCCAGAGCGTTCGAATCGATGAGATGTTGGATGTACCATTTTAGTTGGTAGCAGTCGTATGTAGCATGGTGGACGTAGCGGTGGTAATGGCAGTACTTTGGGTTCTCCATTTCTGCTGGCCGAGGTTCTCGTCTTGGTGGAGGGAGCTGAATTCTGTCTTCTTGTATGAGCATATCCAAGATGGGCTTGACGTGGCCGTCTTCGAAGGAGTAGGTCATTTGCGGCCATTGTTTATCTGCCGGTTTTGACTCAGGTTTCTGTGCTGCGTCGGCCACCATAGCTTGCTTGCCCTTGTTGTCCCGATTATTGGCGGAGCTACCCCCATTGTTATTGTTGGCATTATGATGCCTGCCCTTGTCCTCTCTCTCTGAGATGTGCAATCCCAGTTGGCAAGCCTTCTTCAATCGTTCTTCGGTGCTAGTGGCACTGATAATAAATGTCTTCCAGTCCTTGAATTGACTTTCATCCATCCAGAGGCTGATTGTCGGAAGCAGTCTCTTTTGGCAAATTTCAATTAAGGAGGAATCCGGATTACCGGACGGCAGCTTCATGGCGGCGGAACCGCTTAATATAGTTCCTTGTCAGCTCTTTCTCCCCTTGAACGACGTCTATGAGGGTGGACATTGTGATGTCCTGTCCTACTTCGTAGAATCTCTCCAAGAATATGTGCTTGAAGCTGGCGAAGGAGTGGATGCAGTTGTCTGGCAGGTTACGGTACCAGTCGAAGGCGACTCCTTTCAATACCCCAATGAATAATCATGTAAGGATGGCATCGTCATGGGGCAGATGGTCGGTGGTGACCTCGAAGTAAGTGATGTACCGACTTGCGGAGGTCTTCCCATCATATGGATTGATGTGGAATGGTTTATACTTTGGTGGGAAGGGAACATCTCTCCACGCAGCGGGATACGGTTGTCGTATCCTGAGGTCTTGGCAGTTTTCTCGGGTGTGGAACATGGCCCGGAGCTTCTGGACCTCTCTTCTTGCCTCCCTGGCTTCGTCTGCAGCGGTAGGAGCCGACATTTCAGGAAGAATATTGCCCGGGTTCGGTGCCGCTCAGTTCGAGTCTGCATTGACTGCGGGACCCGAGTTTGTTTGGCCAGGCGTTCCTCCCTGTAGAGTAGGGAGGGCTGCTTTGATCTCATCCACGGATTTGACCAAAGTGCGAAGTATGGCCTCCAGAGTGTCGATGCGTTGGCGATCACTGGGACCGTCCTGTTCGTCGTTTGTCATGAATGCCGTCCTGACATGAGTAGAAGTGGAAGGGACGGTGGATGACGTACACTCCGAATCATACCCCTGTAATGAGAAGTCATCGGGGTATGTGGGAATGTCTTCCTCTGGTTCAGACTCAGAAGGAACAGTACCCCCGGCTTCCGAGTTTACCTCGTCGGGATTAGCTACATCTAATGGGAGAGTTGTTTCCCCCAGCTCGTCTTCTTGGAACATCAGATTGTCGTAGAGGTTCGGAGGGGTACTACCCTAAGTCCCAGCAACCCCCAGTGATGTGGACGATGAATCTCCCACTGTAGCAAATTTCGTCTTTGAACGGGTACCTTGGAAAACTCCGGTGGTGGGCACCCGCTTAGACGATAGTCTCTTAGTCATAGTGGTTGAAATCTTCGGGCTGGGAACATTGGTCTTCTTCCCTCTCCCATCGGCAAGGATTTTCTAGGCAGAGTTGCAGGAGACGACGGAAAGTGCCTCATCTTCTGAACATGGTTGTTGCAGTCTTTGGAAGACGGACTGCCGGTCTTTATTGCAACAGCAGTTGACGATGACTTGGGTGCAGTGACGTCCGTGGGAGGACTCTTTGCACCCCGAGGCACCTTCTCTTTCCTTGCATTTGTGGAGGATGGCCTCACGCAAGTCAGATGGGTCCGGAGTGACTATGTTTGCTCCCTAGATTTTGGGAGACTTTTAGGAACCTCTCTGTCCATTTGCCGCTGGGGGCTGGACTCGAGTGGTTCTGTACAACTTTCCATCAGAGGCCCGCATAACAGTATGTGGAACGCTCGGATGGTCAGAGGTCGGATCAGCAGACCGAGCTTGCCAAGCTAGTGTTGCCTTAGACTTCTTTACTCTAGTGCATGAGGGCACATAGTAGGAAGAGTCTAAGTGGTACTGGAGAGAGTTAGACATGTCTTCTTGGGAGCACAAGAGATCAGGACCATAGGAGAGGCGGTCGAAGACAGAGCCGCGTGGAGTAGGCGGTATGCGGCTGGAATCAATAATCTTCGTGCGGCTGGCAGTCGTAGCCGCATAGGTCTTCTCCATGCGGCTGGAAATCCTGGCCGCATGAGTATTTTCCATGCGGCTGGTAATCCTGGCCGCATGAGTGTTATGCATTTGGCTAACAGTTTCAGCCGCATGGTCATCATTCATGCGGTTGGCAATCTTGGCCGCATGAGTCTTCGTTTTGTGGCTAGTGCCTTTGTTCGGTTTCTTCCTGGAGCACATAGAATCACTTTTTGCCCCTGCAAGTCCAGCATCATAGTGCTTTCCTCTGCCGGACTTGGGGACAGCAGAGTCCTCTATGGCTTGAAGTGGGGCCGCATGAGAGTTGTCTTTGCCGTCTTGGACAGCAGAGAGTACTCCCTCCAGAGCTTGGGGAGGAGCAAATAACTTTGGCCTCCATTCCTTGCAAGCTTTTTTCGTGCAGGTTCGCTTCTGGACCGGGCCAGCGCTCCCGTCGGAGAGCATTTCTTCAAACGCCTGCTGGTCGAAGCGGACGACCATCTTCTGTTGTGTGGAGCCAAGTTTGGCTGTATCCGATTGCGTCACCAACTCCTCAGCCGTGGAAAAGTTTGTCCCCAGCAGAGTCGCCATCGTGTTTGCCATTGATTGTAAAAGAACAGAACAATTATCGGAGGACTGAACTTAGACTTACAATACAAAATCGCTTGTACAAAGAAAGCCTAGGGACGAAAACCTAGGTACAGCAATCTAAGTACAATTGTTTATTTTAGATTCTGGGGGGTGACGATAGAGGCTCGGGAAAGCGACGGTAGCTCTGCCTTACTCCTTGGACGATCGGGTGCAGCCTTGGCTCTGGAGAAGAAGTACTTGGCGTTGATGAAGAAATGCTCTCTTTGCTCTCTCTGTATATGCTCCTTCTGATTCTCTCTGGATCCGGGCCAAGGTCTCTCTCTCTCTATGCGTCTCTCTCCTTTTATGTGTGTTCCTCCTCCTTGCAAGGGAATGGCACCTTAGTATTTTTAAGAGTGGGGGGCATCATTAGGGTTTGCAATGATTGCCCATTCTCAAAAGTCGGCGGTCTGAAAGTTAATCTGGGCCGTCCATCTTGTATATGATAGATTTAAGCAATTAATGTGATTGCATTAAATCTATGTAGATAATAAATGCTGATTGCCATGAATATTCGCGACTTGTAATGACATGCCACGTGTCTAATTTGCTCGATTTGATTTGATTCGGGCATTTATTGCAACAAATCTGATTAGGATTTGTTAACACCCATAATTCCAGAAAGATAAGACTGCCACGAATCTCAATCATCTTGGCAGAGCTGCAGATAAGTGGGCTGCATGAGGCTAAATGGTCGCATAAAGATGGGCAGCCGCATGGAGATGAACAGCTGCATGAAGATGGGCAGCCGCATGGGAGTGGACAGTCGCATGCTGATGGGCGGCCGCATAAGGGATACAGCCGCATGCTGATGGGCGGCCGTATAAAGGATGCAGCCGCATGCTGATGGGCGGCCGCATAAATGTAGCAGCCGCATGCCTCGAGATTAGATGGATTCTGCCAGCTGTGAGAAGATTTTCTCCTCCTTCCTAGGGATGCGCCATTACGTCAGTCATTATTGCCCATTTTTGTCAGAGCTGTCATTTTGTCAGAGTTGTCAGCCGTCAGGGCATTAAATGCAGCAAAAGACGAAGGAAAGAAGCTGTTGAAGGCCACGTGGCTCCTCTCTGGGCCGCATGGAATTATTCGAGCCGCATAGACGCTTGAACCGCATGGATCCCTGAGCCGCATGGGCTCTTTGAGCCGCATGGGGATCCTTGGCCGTATGGACCTTTCTTTTATTCTTTTCCATGCTTCTACAACTGGTATTTATAAAAAAAAAACTAGAAATTAACTATAAAATGTTACTATTCTAAAGATGATCAAAATCGAAAGTTTAAAGCACGACTGTCAATAACATTGAAATCCAATCACGATATATATAAAAGAAAATTTAGTCTCGACACGATCTAAGTTGATCAATCTCTGGATAAATTAAGATTTGGACAAGATGGGGAACAAGATCATCGAAGTCTGAGCACGAGCATCCAAGGATGGAGATCTAGGTCACAATTAGATTTAATTCAATTGAATACGACCTAGGATATTAATATGATAAAAAAATGTGACCAAAGTCGATTGGTCGTGATCAAGGGATTTAGGATTCAATGATATTGAAAACCTTTAAAGGATACTTTAAGGATATGGAATAAGTCAATTTCCTCCTTTGATAGGGAAAACAAAAGACAAGGTTTCATAGGAAAGTCAAGTCAATCATCTCTCTCTGATACCATCAAGTTTATCTAATCATTATTTGCCAATCATATCTTTATCTCATAAGTCCAATTATGAAAATCACCCTTTATATGACTACCATCAAATTATCTTTCCGTCAAAAAATTTTGACCTTGTCACAATCACCATAGGCTAAATTCCTAAATTCCAAAATATTACTCATGAAGCATACTATTCTTATTATGAATCAACACTAACCACTTATTCATCATAAATCCAAATCCTTCCACCTTGTCCTAAATTGGATCCGAAACCTCTAGATCAAGTTTTTATGAACTCCTTGAACTTGTTCAAATTACTCTTCTTGTATTATTCGATCTAAAACTACTAGGCCTTACAAAACTTATTCTCTATTAAAATCAACCTTCATATTTCCTTCAACGTACATCCTCAATATTATTCTCCTTACAATTTAAAATTTCCTCAAAAATTTCTATATTTTCTATAACTCAAAAATCCTTGTGTTCTTTCTGTTCTTAGCCAATTTCTTGTAATATCGTATTCAATTTCGTATTGCCATCAAATACAGTTAAAATCTCTTCTCCATTACTAAGTTCCTAAATTTAACATCATAGCCTTAAGGTAAATATCTCAAGAATCAATAACCAAAATTTATCCAAGTCCTCAACTATGTCGACCTCGAATATTCTTGTCAGCTAAGAAGTGCATCTATTATCTACGTCCAAATATTTCTCTGTGTGTGGTCGTTCCTAGATTGATAATATAAATCTCTTGATTTCATTCTCACTTTTTACCACATCTCTATCTCAAAATTCTATATCAAGGACCAACATTTTATATCCCTACCTAGATTATCATGAGATAACAAATTACGTCCTTTCCGAGCTAGATAATTTACGTTACTTCCTTGACCTTTCCAAGGTAAAAAAATAGAGATTCAAGTTTTCAAAGTATAGAGGACAAAATTAGATACGAGATAGGTGATTGATGTAATTGGGACAGAGTTAACTAAGATAAGGAAAAATGGAAATACAAGAAATAATGGCAAGAAAGAAATAATGATAAAATTTGTTCTTGCTCATCTGTTCAAAAGGAATGAACCAATTTTAAGATATAATCTGATAACCATACACGTCTTCCTGAAATCATGTTGCTAGAATTTTGCCACGCCGGTAAGCATAGCTGCCATAAACAATAGAGTCCGTAACTAAGATATACACCCTATAATCATGTTATTTAGAATTCTTACCTCGCCAACCAGTATGGCTGCAAAAAATCTAGATTCCATAACTAGGATAAGTATATCTAAATCAGGCTCTACGTCCTTGTCATGCTAGCCAGTATGACTGCAATAAATCCTAACTCCACAATTAAAGTAGACATTTACCTTTCTCACTATCCTTATCAAGTATGTTTTCAGGTTATACCCTAAATTCCAAAATAAAAATAAATATATGTAAATACAAACTTAAAGTTAACAACTTAATCATCAAGATTCAAAATTCAACAATGAATCCATCAAAATCAAATTCAATAACAAGGAGTAATGGGTGAATCAAATTAAGGAAAAAGATTTTAAATCGAAGTTAAAATAAGTTTCTCAAGGGTCGTCCCAAGAATCTCTCAAGAAATTCTAACAGTGATTGAGTATCCTCTCATTCTAACACTTACTTCCTATACTCTATAGCAGGCTCGTAGTAGTACAACTAAGTCGATGTACTACCATTACATCGCACTAATGCGAATTTGGACCTGCATGGACCGGAGCGATAAGATCGTGTCTCCATAACCATCCTGAAGACAGATCAAAACAAGAAACAATTACTGAGAATGAAGCGAGAAAATCAAAGAAGGACAGTTTATTTATTCAAAGGAAAGCATTTAATCAACAAAAATTTAGATGGCAAGTATTGGATCAGAGGTTTCCTAATGTGATTGAGTACCTCAAAACTATATCCTACTGCTGGTTGTAGTGATACTCTAGTTCGAATACTACTACAATTCTAGACCTGCATGGGCCACCACTAAAAATGTGTCACGACCCGCACCCAGTTAAGGGCATGAGACGTGGGTACGTCCAGCCTACGCCGCAGTATCGGCGGTAGAACGCTGTCCTAGGTCCAACAGCTAACACAAACTAGAATATGCTCCAATTGGAGAATAATATATATGGTACAACTCAATCACAATAACTCAGATGGAATAGAAGAAAGATAATCTCAACTGAGAGTCACAATATGAATAATAATCCCCGTGTAAACCACCATAATAAAATCTTAATACAACCACAATGTCTTATAACTAGGTAATAATATAAATCTAATCTAACTCATGGCAAGTCCTCAGCGACTACTGGATCCTGCTGAGGGTCCAGGTCACCTATGTCAACTAGGCCTGCTCCATAGTAAGTGTCGCAGCAATCCTCATCATCTGTAATATTTTCAACGGGTCCAGTCAGGACATGAACGAATACATATCTCTCACACAGTTTATAACATAAAAGGAAATATAAACAAGCTATAGAATAATATACATGAACTGCTGTAAAGAAATAGTAGAGAGACTGTAAAAAGAAGAACATGACATAGTAAAAATAGATATACATGATATAGATAAGAAAACTGAGCTAACTACGTGATTCAGAGCACATGTTTGGTTATGTAAACAGGTTTAGGTTATACATGACTTAAATCTAGTTTGGAGTTATACATGAAATGGTGTAGATCACATAACCAAATAAATACTCCCCCTGCCCCAATCAGTACACAAGGATCTGTCCAGGTTATGTTATTGTACATGAAAGTAGTGTGTCACATGGATAGCTAGTCCACATGTACACTGGGTTATACATGAAGGCTCACATGATCATGAGTGTACATGAATGTCACATGAGTATACATGAATAAATACGAATACAATAGGTAGATGATGCACATGATAAAGTACATGAGCACAATATACTCGATGTATCCGAGGGGATAAAATCGCATGAAAAGATCCATATAGTACAAATCCGTGATAATATCGTGACAGCAACAAGTAAACTAGTCTATAACAAGTAAATATGTCCAAGCAAGAATGAAACGGTCAGAGAATGTACTCGCCTGACAATTCGAGCTGCTGATGAGGATGTGTAACTGGACTGGAGTGATGTAAACCTATTTAAAGTAATCACAAGTCACAACATGGTCTAACATATTATAAGAAAGGGCTACAATGCAATTCTCCATGCTTCTAGGTCCTTCTAGGTCAAAGTCAACCTTGGTCAACTCTGGTCAAACCTGGTCAACTCTAAGTCAACTAGTCTGTTTACTAATTTTTAGGTCATACTCAAGTTTTCAAGTTATTCGGAGTTCGTTTGAGTCGATTTGGATCAAGTTTGACCCAAAGTTGACTTTTGTCAACTTGTCGGCCAATTCGACCAAACTAGGCTCCGTATGACGATCCTAATCTGTTCCAACACTCCCTTTAGTCATATCACAAGCAAACATTATATTACCTATATATAAACTTAATTCACAAAGGCTATATGTATATACATACACACATATATATATACATACACATATATATAACAATTAGATATGAAAAATGGTTGTGTGAGAGCGTGTGTGTGTGAATGAAGGCTGCTGGTTAAGCACAAAATCTGAGAAGAAAGTGATAAGGATGCATCTACAAGAGTATACTATATATACACATACCTATGTGTCAAAGAAAATTATATATAAATATATATACATATAGGCTATATATATATATATATATATATATATATATATATATATATATATATATATATATATATATATATATATATATATATATATATATATATTATAGGCTATATATAGATATATGCATATACACATATATATATGAGAAAGAGAGTCGATCTCGAACCTGGAATTGGGTTCCAGATCTGGAATTAAAGTCTCGACAACAAAATCAACATATATATATATACATATAGTTATATAATGGAACTCATATATATATATATATATATATATATATATATATATATATATATATATATATACATATATATATATATATATATATTTATATATATATATATATATATATATATATATATATATATATATATATATATATATATATATATATATACATATATATATACACTAACATACAAGGAAATACTATATATGCATATAATTTGCTAAAAAGTAGGAATTAATACCAACAATCAAATCCCACAAGTCCAAAATAGCGTTCAAGAATCAAAAACTCAGAAATTATTAGATTAAATCCCAGAAATCAAAATATCCCAAAATTCATCGAATTCGAATGTCGAGAAAACCCAATTTTCACAAATCGACCCAAAATACAAAATACTCCAAATTAACTCGCAAAACTTGGCAAATACGTTGGTCTCGACACGTGGGACGTGCTCGGGTACCCCGTGGTCGAAATCATGTCCGTATCGTGTCCAGTGAACGAGTATCGGAAAACCCGATACGCGTGTGAACTGAATCAATGTGAACCCGATTTCTCGCTCATTTTCGATCCAATTCTTGTGAAACTTCGCGTACACCTGGGCATACACATCCTCGACCTATTGGCCAAGTTAGCGTGTGGCCATGTGTCGTGTCTGACATGTACGCAGGGCGTATCCGTGCGCGGGTATGCGCGCGTGCACAGTCCCGTGCACAGCAATGTGCACGGGTGTCGACGAGTCTAGGGACTCGTGTGTCCTACCTCGTGTCTCGTGTTCGTGTCCTAGGCTAGGGTAGGTATAGGGCTACACATTGGACACCCTGATTTGTGTCCACGTGTCGTGTCGTGTCCATACGAACACCGTGTCAGCGACGACTGACCGCGTGCGTGCGCGTGTGGGCCGATCAGTACGATCGCGATTTCTCCTTCGTTTCTCGACGAAACTCCATAAAATTTTGAGAGCGTATTCTTCGACACGGCCCCCACCTACACATTAAATTTCATGCGACCACGTGGCCTGTGCATCGAGAAATCAACCCCGAGCAGCAGGGCACGCGCATGGCCTGGCATACAGCGCATTCGTGTCCTGTTTGGACACGGACACGAGTCCGATTCGTGTCAAAACTCATGGGGTCGTGATCTTCGTGTATAGGGCTACCAGATTATATAAAAAGATTTAGCAAAAATCAAGATTAAATCCATTGTGACATTTTATCGAACACCTATATATATAAACCGATACGTGTCCGATACGGACACCAAACGAATATAAAACTGGACGAAAATGAACCTACAGGTCGAGGGTGCCTAGATGTACACTACCATGGAGAAAAATCAAGAAAATCAATGCTAGAATAGGATTTATCTTGCTAGCAATGCTCCAATAAGATCCTCTCCTTCCTACGAGCGCAACGGAATGCGTTTGGGGAGAAACGGACTCGAGATAAAAAAGTTATGATTTTTGGAGAGTGGAGGCTAGGGTTTTTGTTGGAGGCTAATGAATTCTACACAATGAAGGGGGCTGCCTATGGTCGGCCAACTATAGGGGATTAGGGTTTTGGTTAGCACATGGGCCTAGGCTCCCTAAGTTGCTAATAAAGCCCAAGTCAAAAAGGCTTTAAAAAAGCTAATTAGAAAATGACTTAAAATTCATTTAAATCGTTCAAAAAAATCACTAATTAATTCTAAATGATGAAAATTAATTCTAATTATGGTATTAGATTTCTAATCATGGTTGGCTAAGTTAAACCCATTAAGACTACTCAAACATCAAACCAAACCACATATCATCACATGAATTCAATAAATTAATAAAATAATATAAAATTACAAAATGACCAAAATACCCTTAAAATGAAAAGTGGGTGTGTCAATCCCGTAGGCTACAAAGTCGATGAACGGGAGTCTTCAGTCTTGCACATCATTAGTTAACTGGGCGGAGTAACTCATATCCAGTTGAATGTTATTTTTAGGACATACCAACTCATGGCCTATCACGTCGACTAGATGATGAGCATAATTTGGAATCGTCAAAGAAGTGACGAGGCCTGCTAGGGCATCGGCTTCAATATTCTGGAGCCTAGGAACATGTTTTATAAAGAACCCCTCTATGGTTGTAATGATGCAATTGCTGTTTGATGATCGAGAATCAGGTCCGCGTTACGAACCTCGTACGAGTCTCGAATTTGATTAATAATCAGCTGTAAGTCGCCATACGCTTCTAGGTATTTGATTCCTACCTCTTTTACGAGTCGGAGTCTGATGACCAGAGCGTTATATTCAGCTACATTGTTTGAACAAGGTTCTGTAAGAGAATATGCCCGATTGACTACCAACCCAGTGGAAGAAATTAATACTACCCCGACTCCAGCGACGATATCATATTGTGGCCCTGTTCTTGAAGTAACGTCGAAGGACATTCGGCAAACGTCATCATGTGAAGTCATGTTTGAGTCAACGACTTCATCTAGGATTTTTTCATAGATTCTGGCTGTTTCTGAGCCTGAATGGGCTGCTAGAAAGTTGGCCAAGGCTTGATCTTTGACAGCCTTCTATGGAACGAAGACCATGTCGTAAGAGGATAACAGTATCGCCCATGTGGCTAGACGAGAACTGAGTGCGCCTGGCTTGGTCATGAGAACCCTGAGGGAATTAAATCGCGAGACAATATGGATGGTCTGCCCTGACACATAGTGTCGTGTTTTCTGGATGGCGAACACCAAGGCAAGGCATTCCTTCTCCACGGTGGTGTACCTATGCTCCGGCCCTACCATCATTCGACTGAGATAATATATGGCTTTTTGTGCCCCGTATCATTATTTTATGCTAGAAAGGCACAGAGGGAGTGTTCTATCGCTCGTACATAGAACAGAAAAGGCTTTCCACTAACTGGGGCTACCAGAACCGGCGGATTCGATATGTATTCCTTAATGTCATCAAAAGCGCGTTGATATTCTTCATTCCATATGAAAGAGACGCCTTTCTTCATGAGTTGTGTGAAGGGTTGACATCGTCCTGAGAGGTTAGATACGAACCTCCTGATGTAGGCTAGTCTTCCCTGAAGACCACGGAGTTCACGTAGGTTCCTCGATGGACTCATCTCCAGGATTGTCTTTATCTTATCGGGGTCTATGTAGATGCCCCGGGAAGTAATGAAAAAGCCCAAGAACTTTCTGCTGGTCACACCCAGGAAGGACTTGGTGGGATTCATCTTCAGATTGTGTGCCCGCATAAGGTCGAACACTGTTCTCAAATCGTATAAGTGATCATCCTTGGAGCGGCTTTTGACGGCAATATTGTCAACGTTACACTCTACCGTCTTACGCAAGTGATCTCTGAAGATGACGCTCATAGCTTGTTGATGTGTACCACCGACATTCTTTAGGCCGAAGGGCATGACCGTGTAACAGTACACACCGATCGGTGTTCGGAATGACGTATGCTTCTCATCGTCAGAAGATATTTTAATTTGACTGTATCCTAAAAAGCCATCCATAAAGGACATACGCTCGAACCCATACGTATTATCGATCATTATGTCGGTGATGGAAAGAGGGAATTCATCCTTAGGATATGTCGTATTCAGATTGCAAAAGTCGATGCAGATTCAGATCTTTCTATTCTTCTTGACAACTGGTACTATATTAGCTATCTAGTCTGGGTGTTGCTCCTCGCGGATGAAACCACTAGCTATAAGCTTATTTACTTTCGCTTCAATGGAGTTCATGATGTCTGGACAGAACCGTCGTTGCTGTTGTTTGACTGGTTTTGCATCCGGATGAATATTGAGCTTATGGAGTGCGATCTCGAGGTTTAGCCCTGACATGTCTTCATAACTCCAGGCAAAAATGTCGATGTACTCTGACGAGTTGTAACAACGACTCCCGCTCACCGTCCGTCAGGCTTTTACTGACGAAGATTGGCTTTGGAGAGGATTCATCACCGAGGTTAACTTGCATGACCTCATCTTCAGTGGGAGGGTCACGTAGTTCAAAGCGCTTCTCCTATTGTGCATCCAGTTGTTGGACCCATGGCTCCACTTTAAGAGATTCGAGTAGATCTTCGTCTTTCTCTTTAATGTCAGCGGATGCCATGTTGACAGATAATGTCTGCCTGAATATATCTCCAATGCTGTCATCAGAATCGTATGTACGTGATTTAGATGAGTGAAAATGCCACTCGCATTCCTCATCGGAACTCTCGGGCGTTGTTGCTGGTGTAACATAACCGAGGCCGTATTTGGATTTGTCGTAATAATCTCGAGGTTTCCTCGACAGAGTTGACAGCTGCAGAGGCGATCGCCGACCGTTGCCATAATTCAGACCTGGGGTAGCCTCCATGTCGTACCCCTGCTTTTGCATGAAGTAATTGGCTTGAGGACTATACAGGTAGAGTGATAATCTTCCAGTATCGGGTTCGAGATCAAACTCTTGTGGCATGAAAGGTTGAGGACCTTCTTTTCGGCCGAAGATGATCGTGTGATCCCCTTCTCTTCTGCCTGGGACTGGGAAGTAGGCACCTCTAATGGGAGTAAGCCGATTTACGGTATGGACGGTTATCACCTGTGTGTACAGGTTAATTTCCCGATCGTGCCCCATAATATACATCAAATTAAGTTTATTACACTCAGGATAGTTCAACGGCAGCCTCTTATTGATAAAATAAAGAATTTTGTCCATAGGGATTATATCATCAGGAGAGGGACTATCCACCTTTGTAATATGATACTTCGCGAGTTCTGCCTTCTCTTCAGCTACCCCTGCGTGGCCGGAGGTTGGGACGCTGTCTTGGTCAACTTGACCACCAAGGGTTCAGCTTGTGGCATTGGCTTGCCTGAGGGTCTCAGATCTAGACTTGATTGCTGGGTCATCTTAGGAAGACGGATAACCATCGGCTCGACAGAAGACTTCGTGTCTTCCGATTGCTTTTGACTGGATCTTGGCAATCGGATCATCATCGGCTTCCCAGAGGGCCTCGCATTTTTCGGTCGCCTTTGCTTGGATTTTGGCAATTGGATCACCATTGGCCCTATGACGGGCTTTGGCTCTTGGCTGGACCTTGGGAGTCGGATGACCATCGGTTCCGACTGCGCAGCTGGGGCGGGAGAACCAGGCACCTCTTTATATAAAGTTGTGACAAGGGGTACGACTTTGCCAGGTTTACGGGCCTGGAGATGAATTCTTAAGGGTTCTTCTGGCCCTATGATGGCCTCTAGTTCGTCAGTTATGTGCTTCTTGGATTCTTCGTATAGACAGGCCTCCAAAGAGTAATAAGACTCAACCCCTTTGAAGGAAAAAATATCAGCAAATTCAGTCTTCATGAAGACGTGTTTACTGACATATTTGAAGCACTGGTGGAGTGTGGATGGCACGATCATATAATCATGTATCCACGGATGCCCCATAAGGATATTGTAGGACGTATCTACATCTATGACGTAGCAAGTAACCTCTGTCCTCAGGTCGCCGATCTGATATTTCAATCGGATCTTTCCTAAGGGATATCTGCTTCCCGAGTTAAAACCGCTAATGGCAGTGTTGGTTGCCGTTAGCCGGTGCATAGGGATGCCGAGGACTTAAAGCAAGTTTTTTGGGATTATGCTTATCGATGAGCCAGGATCGATGTGCATCCGATCCACCTTGATGTCGCCTATGTATCCAGTGTAGTACAGGATTTTTCCTAAGGGATAGCTCCTTACTGAGTTGAAACCGCTAATGGCAGTGTTGGTTGCCGCTAGCCGGTGTATAGGGATGCCGAGGACTTGAAGCAAGCTTTTCGGGATGATGCTTATCGACGAGCCAGGATCGATGTGCATTTGATCCACCTTGATGTCGCCTATGTATCCAGTGTAGTACAAGGGGCGATCATACAAGTTGGTCTTGATCAACATATCCTGTGGGGTGAATACGATGTTGGGCATTACATTCGTACAATTGCTGCTCTGGAGATCTGTCGACGAGTCTTCCCCTGTAGGTTTTGACCTGGGATAAGTAAGCGTCAGCATTCTGAAGCGCTTCGCTCAATGTGACACGAAGATCCTTGTAGAGCCTTAGGAGCTCGTATAACGACAACTTTGCCGACGTATTAGCCAGTTGTGCTAATATGTCAAAGTTTTAAGGTCTCTCCAGCCCTTGAGGTGCATCTTTACGGAGCGGCCTGTCGGAGCGAGTTTCTTTCGGTTTGGCCCTGTCTTGCCGATGGAGGCTGAGATGTCCCCGGAACATCAGTGGAGGGCAATATTGCTGGCTGAGGGTCTTCGAATGAACTACCCAGAGTGGGCTGGACTTGTGCCCCAGACCGGGTAACAACAGCCGTTGCCTTTTCAGCTTCGGCTGAAATTGTATGGCAGGATCTGGACTTCCTGCCCTTCTTCTTGTTGGCTGGAGATGACACCACCTGGATAACTTCGGGCACTAAGTCTGGGTGCACCCACATGATCTCTCCTCATGACGTGGTAAGAGGTACCAAGCCAGTCGTCTGGTCCCGGACGGGGAGAAGATTGGTAACCTCCATCGTTGCCCGAGAGATAGGTATTACCCCATCTTGAGTACTTGTTGGAGGAAAGTCACCGAACTGAATTGACACCATGTTCGCCGCCACAGTAACCTCTTCAAAGTCTGGCGACAGAGTTTTGGAGTCGATAAGACTCTGGATGTACCGCTTTAATTAGAAGCAGTCATGAGTGGCATAATGAACATAGCGGTGGAAATAGATGTACTTTGGGTCTTCCATCTCTGCCACTCGAGGCTTGCGCCTTGGTGGAGGGAGTTGGATCCTGTCCCCATGCAAAAGCATGTCAAAGATAGGCTTGACATGACTATCTTCAAATGAGTAATTCACCTTAAGCCACTAAGCTTTTGCCTGCTTTTGTTCATGCTTCTTGGTCGTACCGACGACCATAGCCTGTTTGCCTTTATTATCCCAGTTATTGGGGGTGCCGTCAGTGTTGTTGTTATTAGGGGTGGTACCAGGACGTTTGCTTTTGACCTCTCCATCCGGGATGTGTAGTCCCAGCTGGCGAGCCTTCTTTAACTTTTTCTCTGCATTGGTGGCGCTTATGATGAAGGTCGTCCAATCCCTGAACTGATCTTCACCCATCCAGAGGCTGATTGTGGGGAGCAACTTTTTCTGGAAGATTTCAATCAAGGAGCTTTCGGAAATACCTTGGGGCAATCTCATTGCAGTTTGGTGAAACCGCTCGATATAGTTCCTTGTTAGCTCCCTCTCCCCCTGAACGACGTCCATGAGGGATGACATTGTCACATCATGTCCCACTTCGTAGAATCTTTCTTGGAACATGTGCTTGAGGCCGTCAAAAGACTGGATGCAGTTGTCCGGAAGGTTGCGGTACCAGTCAAACGCGATTCCCTCAAATGCTCCGATAAATAATCGCTTGAGGATGGCGTCGCTATGCGGCAAATGGTCAATTGTGACCTCGAAATAACTCATGTACCGACTAGGAGAGGTCTTCCTGTCATACGAATTAATATGAAATAGTTTGTACCATGGCAAAAAAAGAACATCTCCCCACGTAACGGGATACGGCTGCCGTATTCTGAGGTCCCGGGAGGAGTCCCGGGCGTTGAACATTGCTCGAAGCTCCTGGACATCCCTCATTACCTCCCTGGCTTCGTCTGCAGCTGAAGGAACGGATGCTCCTAAAGGATTTTCACCCAAAGAAGGAGCGATCGTGTTGGAGTTCGCATTGACTACGGGTCCCAAGCTTGTTTGTCTAGGCGTCCTTGTCGGTTGGGTCGGCAAGGCGGCTTTGATTTCGTCTACTGACTTGACCAAGGATAGGAGCATTGCTTCAAGTACTTCTATACGTTGTCGGTCAGCAGGCGCTTCTTGATCATCGCCGGCCATGAAGACTGTCCGCACATAGGTAAACGTGGAAGGAATCGTAGTAGAGGTGCTCTCCGTGTCGTACCCTCGTACCGAGAAATCGTCGGAGAATGTCAGAATATCTTCCTCCTCGGACTCGAAAGGGGTGCTACCCCCTGCGCAGGAAGCCACATCGTCTTGGCGAAGGCGGTCACCCTCGGGGACGTCCAAGTCCGTTGCTTAATTCCAGTGGATCGCTACCCCCTGTGTATGCTCTTGGAACACCGAGTTGTCGTATACATTGAGGGGACTGCTACCCCCAGCTTCATCTATCCCCAGGGAGGTCGAGGGTGTACCCCCGGGTGTTAGAAGCTTCTTTCTGGATCGAATGCCTAGGTAGACACCCTCTGTGGCTGTCGGTGGCAACCCTCCAGACGAGAATTTCCTTGCAGTGCTGGCTGAGATTGCCGGGCTGGAAGAGCCTGTCTTCTTTCCTCCCTTGCCTGGAAGAGCCTTCCGAGCTGAATTACAGGAGGCGAAAGGGAATTCCTCGTCTCCGGGGATTTGCACATGTTCCTCAAGTTGTTGTCGGACAGGTGCTGGCTGGTACAGTCGTTGAAAATTAGACTGCCGATCTTCAGGTGCTGCTGACTTGTCGTAGCAGCAGTTGATGATGACCTGGGTGCAACGACATCCCGAAAAGGGCTCATCACATGCCAATGACGCTTCTTTCTCCTTGCATTTGTGAGTAATCACCTCCTGCAAGTCGATATCAGACTGATCTACCTTTGCATCCAATTTGTGGACTCGGGTATCCCGAGCACACGGGTGCGTAGGGATCATGTTTGCTCCCTGATCTGAGGCTAGTAAAAGCACTTGCTCTTGATCGTTGCAGGGAGACTTTTGAGACCTATCATGTCCGTTAGCCCAAGGGGACTGGACGCGGGTGGTTCTGTACAACTTTCCATCAGGGGCCCGTATAAAAGTTAACGGTGCCTGCTGACGGTCAGTAACTTGGACAGTTAACTGGGCTTGTTGGGCCCGCACTGCCCTAGACTTCTTCAATTTATCACCTGAGGGCGTATAATAAGAAGAGTCCATATTGGAATATCCCACATTCTTAATGGGCCGCATAGAGTCGAGCCCGCATGAGAGACGATTGAACACAGAGCTTCTGACAGGACCGCATGAGACACAATGTCTATGGCCAGGATTGGCTGCCGTATGGGCCATTTTCCTGCGGTCGGAGTTGGCTGTCGCATGGGCGATCTGGCTGCGGCCAGAGTTGGCTGCCGCATGGGCGATCTGGCTGCGGCCAGAGTTGGCTGCCGCATGGGCGATCTGTCTGCGGCCAGAGTTGGTTGCCGCATGGGCCATCTGTTTGCGGCCAGAGTTGGTTGCCGTATGGGCGATCTGTCTGCGGCCAGTTGTAAACCCCCTGAATTTTCAGGGAATTTTTAAATTTTTTTTTTTGAAGAATAGCTTGTTAATCTATATATTTAATAATTAATTAATTATTTCTAATCAGGATTTAATTTATATTGTAAATATATATATAGATGCAAGATTACTAAATATTGTTATTTGTTAAATAAATGCTGTTACATTAATTATTAAATTATTTATAAACTCTAACCAAGTTTCATATAGATTTATTATTAGATTATATTTATATCAATAATTAAATATATATAGTGTTATTATTCAATTGGTTTTATTTTTAGATTATATATATATATCTATACTTATATAGATGTGGTGTTAAATTCCTAGCAACCAAACCCATTTCTTAAGTTTAACCCTAACTTAGGCCCAATCCAGTATGGTCCTATTCATTTGGATCTCCTTCATGCATATATATATATATATGCATCTACTCTCAACCCTAACCCTAAACTTGCCTCCACACAAACCACCAGCCCCCCTTCATCACCGCCACCCTATCCCTCTCTCTCTCTCGTCTATCTCCTTCCCCCCTCACCCGGAGCCCCGCCGTCGACGACGACGGCGTTTCCCGCGCCCGCCTGTAGCATCCGGAGGCCCCCTCGTCGGCGCAACCCCCGTGGCGCTGTCACGTGGATTAAATCCTCTTTGCATGCTTTAAACCAAGTTTTAATAATTAAATTCTGAATATTCAGATTATTGTAAGGATTGTTGTGATGAATAGATTGATGATTAATTAGATCTAAATATAGGAAATCATTGGTAAATATGTAGGGGTTCTACCCTAATTTTCGTGTGATTTAATATTAATTAATGATATTTATTTATATTTAATTATGAAGTTTCAATGT
Organism: Iris pallida; assembly: GCA_029216955.1. Taxonomy (NCBI): domain Eukaryota; kingdom Viridiplantae; phylum Streptophyta; class Magnoliopsida; order Asparagales; family Iridaceae; genus Iris; species Iris pallida. Next base: position 2,296,985 of record JANAVB010041819.1, on the reverse strand, counting down.
TAGTAATTAATTAAATGTGTTTTCTGTTTTAATTTTTATGTAACATTTTGATTACGAATTAGAGAAAACTTTGTACATGAAAAAGTTTGTATAATTAATATAGTATTTTAAAATAATTTTTCCAGAATTTTTATAATTTAATTTATAATTATTTTATGTGAAAAACAGCAAATTTACACTGTTTAATTAATTCCATTTTGATGCTTATTATTTAATTAATAAATAATTAAATAATATAAATTATATGGAAAATATAGATTTAATTATAAAGTAAGTTATGGAAATTTTTCCAGAATTTGATTGGTGTTTAAAATATTATATTTAGATTTATCTTGGAAGTTTTGTATTAATCAAATTGAATATTAAATATTGTTTTCAATTTATCTTATTTATTTGGTTAGTAATTAAATAATACTTATTGAATAGAAAATGTTTGTAATAGCATCTTATTCTATATAAAAATAATTCCAATATTTATTTATTATTATTTATAATTATTTGGATTTAGTTGAGTAATTTCTAGATTTATTACATAAGTTGAATATATTATATAATTAATTGTTATTAATTATATAAATATTGTAAATTTTGTGAAGTGATATGATTCTGTTAGAAATGTGTAAATATGGTATTTAGGAATTTATTTTATGTATTTTAGATATATTTACGAATTTTTAAGACTTAAAAGTAATTTTGAGAATCATGTTTAGGTTTATGTAATCAATTGTGTAATAATTATTTATTGATTTAAATAATTATTAATTTTGTGTTACTACTGTGAATTTAGTTTTAATGATTAAATTTAAGGTTGGTGGTGATTTATTTGGATTTATTTAGAATTATTAAGTACTTATTGTTATTATTCAACAAGTTATTTAATAAATAGTTTAATGGTAATAATTCATTTTCTGTAAAATATATATATAATATATATTTATTATTCTGATATTATTTATTTTATTATTAAAATAGACTAAAAATGATTTTTAAGGATTTTTACTATTTAAGTTAGTATTATTAAGAATTGTGTATTCATGTGTGTATTAAAATGGTTGGTTAATTGATTATCATTAATTAGTTAATTAATTATTAAATATTTAGTTGTAAATAAATTTCAGAATATAAATGGTATGATAATAAGTATGGTTACCTATTTATTATTGTATAATTATTATTCATAAAAATTTGATACTAGTTAGCTAGTAGTACTAGATTAATTTAAATGATAGATTACTTAGCAATTAAATGAATTGTTTAATTAGTAATTAATTAGAGATAAATTTTGTTTAGGATTATTTGCTTCTCGGGACTCGGACTCTACTTTGGACCCAGATACTCAGTTGCTGGACACAGGCAAGTACACCTTGCTTGATTGTATATTTTTGCAGTTAGTTTATGTTACCTAGTTACTTCTCAGTTGTGTGCACGCGCCTAGTAGTAGTGGACTTATCCCGTGTATTGTGAAGGTATGTGGTACCTTCTAGCCGGACACCGTATCATACACGATCACTATATGAGTGAGTTGAGAGCATGGATTTGTGTGTCGACTGATCATTAGCACGTGAGTTCGCGTCTGGTCTAGTGGTTGGTACAGGTCTACTTATATATACTATGACGTCTTGCATATTATTTGTACCGCATATACGGTACGGATATACATTGGGTGGGGAGAGTCTACTAGTGGTGTATGAGAATTTCTGTTTCCAATGGACGCTGGATGCTCGTAGCCCCTCGTTTCTCAAACCGTAGAACGCTTGGTGGCCGTTTCTTCTTCTTCTCCCCCTCTCATGTGCCACTAGAGATGTCTCGAGTACATTTTACACATAGATGGTTAGTTTACCTGTCGTATGTTGCATGATATATCCTGTCCTTGTTTGGTTGGGGAGATGTTATGTTACATTTTGTTCTAGTTATTTATATACTGCCCTGTACTATCATGCATGTCGATTTCTTGTGTACTTGTTACGTCCCTCTGAGGACCTGGCACCTTTTCCAGATTGGGACGAGCACAGGTACCGACGGACTACGGAGATTGGAGACTTTTGCTGACGAGGACTTCAATGCTGAGCCTCGTGAGTTTCTTGAGTTCTTAGGTGATTTCTGCTAGTGGCTATCTATTTCTTTTCTGGTTCAGTTGTACTCTTTTAGTAGTTCATTCATACATTTATTGGTAGATTATTTTCTACTAGTCATGACTTGTAGTTTGATTCAGAGTTATTTTTATTCCTTCCAGCTTTATTCTATGATTTTTCCTGTGGATGAGATTAGTATTTACCTGCCTGTATTGTTATTTAGTTGTTACTTCAGCGTACTACGATGGAGTATAGTCCATTAAATTAGGGTTTTTCTATACTTGATCGTACAGCTGGCACGCCACGTGTTTCTGGTCCCACATATCTTGGAACCGGGGCGTGACATATTTTTAGTGGTGGCCCATGTAGGTCGAGAAAATATTGTTTGGTTACTTTACCGTACCAAGCAAGCCTGCATATAGGATTAGGACTATCGTGTCTCATCCACAATTGATTATTTTTATCCTTTGATCTCGTTTGATTTCGACTCATTTCAAACTCCTCGAAATACTTGATCTCTTCTTTGATTTATATCTTCTGACTCTTTGACTTCCTTACAATTATATCCTTCTCGATCTAATCTACCGTACCCCTTGCTTGTCATGATTGATAGAGGTTTGGAAGATGCTATACTATATACACTCTTGAGTAACTATATGGCTAGATGGGTTACCTTGGCAGCTAATTAGGCGGTTGAGTCTATAATTGAATTCTGGGAAAGTACTAAATATTGCAGGTTGATGAACACCATATTTTTGAAAGATATAATTTTGCATGAATGATTAGTTAATTCAAAGTTGAGTAGTAATGATATATCAATTTCGAATGATAGTGAGAAAGATTACTTATACTCATATGGGAAAGACTGTTAGAAGTTGATTAATAAAATAAACTCGATGATCGATTTGAGAGGATGATTTAAAGTTTTGATTTGAGTTTTTTTTTTAAAAAAAAAATTCTATGATTGGTTAGAGAGGATATAAAATCAACTTGATGATTAAAAATTTAAATATTCACATTGCTACATGAGATTTAAATTGGTTGATGATTTATGTTGGTTTCCAAAATAGAAGAATAATTTTTTTTTTTTAAATTTGAGGATAGATGATTGTAAATAGAAATAGTTAAGAGTTGCCTATGAGATTTATATTTCTTTAAAGATTGAATATTTTGACCTTGATGAAAAAAAGGGTTTATTTAAGAAGAATTTAGAAATTTGATGCATTTCATAAAGTGATTTAAAATTTGGAGTTGGGTAATTTTAATCTAAAAATTTTGAGGAGAAAAGAAAAGGATATTTGTATTATAATAAAGTTTATTTCGAGGATCGATTTAGAAATTTGAGGTATTTTTTTTGTGATTGAATTTTGTTTGATGGAACAAATTTTGATTGAAAAAAAATTTGAGATTTAAATCTTTTTTTAGATTGATAAATTTTTATTGAAGTTTCTTTTGGAAAAAAAAAGAAGAATTTAGTATTATGATAATATTTATCTCGGTGATTGATTTAAGTATTTTCATAAGAGAGTTACAATCTTTTATATTAGGTAAACTGAATTAAAGTTGAGGAAAAAAAAGGGGAGAAAATAAAAGGGAGTTGGTGTGATGATAAAAGGATTGGTTGGGTATTTTAAAGTTATAATTATGATTATATGCGACGATCTTAAAGAGATTAAGGAAATTGGTGGATGATTGTTTTGATTTAAAGATTTTATACTGAAGGAATTTATGAAAAAATTTTATTTACAGGAATTTGATTTTTTTTTATCTTGATGAGGAAATAAACATAGAGGATGTTACTCTAATGAGATAGAAGTGTCACACTTTAGTTGCCATATTTTTCATAGCCATGATAGTGATTATATGCAGTTATAGTTAAGTCATCGACCCATGTGACTATGTCTTCTTCTTAAAATTTTATCATCCTTGTTCTCGACCCTAAACTAGTATCATGATTCCCTAATTGTTTAGAGCTATAGATGTCTATAAATTTTTCTTGACCATACCCCAAATCCGTCAACCAGTATATCTTCTCCTATATTTTAGTATTATATTATTAGTATTAATATTTGGAATATCTATTTAGTTGTTTGTTACTTTACCTGTAGACAATATTGGTTGATATTTTCTGTAATAAAAATTTTCCTTCACCTTTAGCTCATGCCACGGTTGCCGAGCTAAATGCTGTAAGGATTTTTTTTATCTAATTAGTTTATTTTCTTTCCTAATTTACTATTTATCGTGCTGCATAATTCTAGTACTATCGATCCAAAATTTGTTTTCTTAAGCAATAATGGAAAGCAGATCATTACGTCTTATCCTTTTGAATAGACCAAAGGATTTTTTTTTTCTTCTCATGTTAGGATTATTATTGCTTCTCTAGAAAATTCTATGTTGTTGCTACAATTTGGTAGGATAAACTTGCTTCCCTAAAGAGACAGTTAGAGGTACTAATTCAATTCTTATAAGTTGGGTAGTATACCTTGTAGTCTAGCATCATACTTTTCTCAGGACCATTAAAAAATTATAGTTGGATAACACTGACTATATGTTGGTATAAGTATTTAGATTACCTAGACATAACTTTGTGGGTTCCTATCCCTAGCTCAACTAAGGTTAGAGATTCATAGGGCAACTAGAAAGGTCAAATCATTATTTGTGTTTTGGACTTGAACTATCTTGTACTTTCTTTTCTTCTGTACGTTTATTTTTATCGTCTTGACTAATATTGCTGTTATAGCCTAGTTTTTACAAGCTTCTTCTTTTCTCAAGCTTGTTCTTGACATATATATTATTGGGTGCACCCACTAAAATGTTGTCTAATCAGAATCGGTGCATGATGGTCTGGCCAACCTAGTGCATATTGATTCGCTTTCCCTATGATTATTTTATGCAGATGAAGATATAGTAAACTTGTCCTAGGATCTCATTTGCGACCGTTTGACAAATTTTGTTTTCTTGAAACATTTATTCGCATTGGACCTTCAAATTTGTAATCGACCCCATCCCCCTTGAACTCTTCTTTATTCTGTGCCTAGTATAGAATTTCTCTTTATAATCCTTTATTAGCTATGATTTATAGTAGAACCATCTTTCTACTAAGTCAGTTAAGTATACCTTGTATGATCTTATTTTAGTAATACCCTTAGCACCCTAGTAGCCATCTTAGACTGATTTTAGTCGGACATTTAGCAAATAAAAGTTTTTCTATTATCCTTTCCTTGGTTCATATCATTTGATCCCTTACCATAACTTGGGTAATTGAAGCACAATATTAGAATTTTTCTTCCAATAATTGCACCATTATGATCTAGACAAACCGCACCATACACATGACATTTATGCCCCCCATAAACACACCTTTATGTGCTCTATTTTAATAACTCTGCTTGCTTGACAAATCTTTCTCTTAGAATAGACTATTTGTGTCCTCTCCTTATCCTATTAGATTTGACCATGCAATATCGATCTATTCCCTGATCACTTGGAAATCCTATGACCTATGCCGGACCTAGAACATATTCTTGTAGGATATGATGCCAGTTTTGACCCCTCTATAAACCCCCAAGTATCGTTGTAAATTGTCTTGTTGAGTAAGTTACAATTTACATATTTACTTTTCATTGATTTTCTTATTATTTCTTCGATATTAGAATTATTTTAAATTTCGAGGACGAAATTCTTATAAGTTGGGTAGATTGTAAACCCCCTGAATTTTCAGGGAATTTTTTAAATTTTTTTTTTTTGAAGAATAGCTTGTTAATCTATTTATTTAATAATTAATTAATTATTTCTAATCAGAGTTTAATTTATATTGTAAATATATATATAGATGCAAGATTACTAAATATTGTTATTTGTTAAATAAATGCTGTTACATTAATTATTAAATTATTTATAAACTCTAACCAAGTTTCATATAGATTTATTATTAGATTATATTTATATCAATAATTAAATATATATAGTGTTATTATTCAATTGTTTTTATTTTTAGATTATATATATATATCTATACTTATATAGATGTGGTGTTAAAATTCCTAGCAACCAAACCCATTCCTTAAGTTTAACACTAACTTAGGCCCAACCCAGTATGGTCCTATTCATTTGGATCTCCTTCATGGATATATATATATATATGCATCTACTCTCAACCCTAACTCTAAACTTGCCTCCACACAAACCACCAGCCCCCCTTCATCACCGCCACCCTATCCCTCTCTCTCTCTCTCGTCTATCTCCTTCCCCCCTCACTCGGAGCCCCGCCGTCGACGACGACGGCGTTTCCCGCGCCCGCGTGTAGCATCCGGCGGCCCCCTCGTCGGTGCAACCCCCCTCGTCGGCGAGCCACCCCCCTGCGGCGTGGCAAGGTAACCCCGACCCCCCGTGGCGCTGTCACGTGGATTAAATCCTCTTTGCATGCTTTAAACCAAGTTTTAATAATTAAATTCTGAATATTCAGATTATTGTAAGGATTGTTGTGATGAATAGATTGATGATTAATTAGATCTAAATGTAGGAAATCATTGGTAAATATGTAGGGGTTCTACCCTAATTTTCGTGTGATTTAATATTAATTAATGATATTTATTTATATTTAATTATGAAGTTTCAATGTTAGTAATTAATTAAATGTGTTTTCTATTTTAATTTTTATGTAACATTTTGATTATGAATTAGAGAAAACTTTGTACATGTAAAAGTTTGTATAATTAATATAGTATTTTAAAATAATTTTTCCAGAATTTTTATAATTTAATTTATAATTATTTTATGTGAAAAATAGCGAATTTACACTGTTTAATTAATTCCATTTTGATGCTTATTATTTAATTAATAAATAATTAAATAATATAACTTATATGGAAAATATAGATTTAATTATAAAGTAAGTTATGGAAATTTTTCCAGAATTTGATTGGTGTTTAAAATATTATATTTAGATTTATCTTGGAAGTTTTGTATTAATCAAATTGAATATTAAATATTGTTTTCAATTTATCTTATTTATTTGGTTAGTAATTAAATAATACTTATTGAATAGAAAATGTTTGTAATAGCATGTTATTCTGTAGAAAAATAATTCCAATATTTATTTATTATTATTTATAATTATTTGGATTTAGTTGAGTAATTTCTAGATTTATTACATAAGTTGAATATATTATATAATTAATTGTTATTAATTATATAAATATTGTAAATTTTGTAAAGTGATATGATTCTGTTAGAAATGTGTAAATATGGTATTTAGGAATTTATTTTATGTATTTTAGATATATTTATGAATTTTTAATACTTAAAAGTAATTTTGAGAATCATGTTTAGGTTTATGTAGTCAATTGTGTAATAATTATTTATTGATTTAAATAATTATTAATTTTGTGTTACTACTGTGAATTTAGTTTTAATGATTAAATTTAAGGTTGGTGGTGATTTATTTGGATTTATTTAGAATTATTAAGTACTTATTGTTATTATTCAACTAGTTATTTAATAAATAGTTTAATGGTAATAATTCATTTTCTGTAAAATATATATATAATATATATTTATTATTCTGATATTATTTAGTTTATTATTAAAATAGACTAAAAATGATTTTTAAGGATTTTTACTATTTAAGTTAGTATTATTAAGAATTGTTTATTCATGTGTGTATTAAAATGGTTGGTTAATTGATTATCATTAATTAGTTAATTAATTATTAAATATTTAGTTGTAAATATATTTCAGAATATAAATGGTATGATAATAAGTATGGTTACTTATTTATTATTGTATAATTATTATTCATAAAAATTTGATACTAGTTAGCTAGTAGTACTAGATTAATTTAAATTATAGATTACTTAGCAATTAAATGAATTGTTTAAATTGTTTAATTAGTAATTAATTAGAGATAAATTTTGTTTAGGATTATTTGCTTCTCGGGACTCGGACTCTACTTTGGACCCAGATACTCAGTTGCTGGACACAGGCAAGTACACCTTGCTTGATTGTATATTTTTGCAGTTAGTTTATGTTACCTAGTTACTTCTCAGTTGTGTGCACGCGCCTAGTAGTAGTGGACTTATCCCATGTATTGTGAAGGTATGTGGTACCTTCTAGCCGGACACCGTATCATACACGATCACTATATGAGTGAGTTGAGAGCATGAATTTGTGTGTCGACTGATCATTGGCACGTGAGTTCGCGTCTGGTCTAGTGGTTGGTACAGGTATACTTATATATACTATGACGTCTTGCATATTATTTGTACCGCGTATACGGTACGGATATACATTGGGTGGGGAGAGTCTACTAGTGGTGTATGAGAATTTCTGTTTCCAATGGACGCTGGATGCTCGTAGCCCCTCGTTTCTCAAATCGTAGAACGCTTGGTGGCCGTTTCTTCTTCTTCTCCCCCTCTCATGTGCCACTAGAGATGTCTCGAGTGTATTTTACACATAGATGGTTAGTTTACCTGTCGTATGTTGCATGATATATCCTGTCCTTGTTTGGTTGGGGAGATGTTATGTTACATTTTGTTCTAGTTATTTATATACTGCCCTGTACTATCATGCATGTCGATTTCTTGTGTACTTGTTACGTCCCTCTGAGGACCTGGCACCTTTTCCAGATTGGGAAGAGCACAGGTACCGACGGACTACGGAGATTGGAGACTTTTGCTGACGAGGACTTCAATGCCGAGCCTCGTGAGTTTCTTGAGTTCTTAGGTGATTTCTGCTAGTGGCTATCTATTTCTTTTCTGGTTCAGTTGTACTCTTTTAGTAGTTCATTCATACATTTATTGGTAGATTATTTTCCACTAGTCATGACTTGTAGTTTGATTCAGAGTTATTTTTATTCCTTCCAGCTTTATTCTGTGATTTTTCCTGTGGATGAGATTAGTATTTACCTGCCTGTATTGTTATTTAGTTGTTACTTCAGCGTACTACGATCGAGTATAGTCCATTAAATTGGGGTTTTTCTATACTTGATCGTACAGCTGGCACGCCACGTGTTCCTGGTCCCACATATCTTGGAACCGGGGCGTGACACCAGTGTTGGCTGTCGCATGGGCCATCTGCCTGCGGCCAGAGTTAGCTGCCGCATGAGTCATCTGCCCATCTCTCTTATGCGGCCTCTTCCTCGTCCGGATGGATTTCCCTTGTGCTCCCAAAAACTCAATATTATAGTATTTTTCTTTGCTGGATTTGGGGACAGTGGGGTTTTCTGCGGTCAGAAGCAAGACCGTAGGAGAGTCTTGGTCACCGTCTTGGGCCGCAAAAGGAGCTTCTTCGAGAACCTGGTCGGGGGCAACAGTTTTACACTTTGACATCCTGCAAGTTCTCTTTGGATTGGCTCGCTTCAGCGATGTGCTGGCGCTCCCTTCAGATAGCATTTTTTCGAATGCCCATTGGTCAAATCGAACCACGACCATTTGCTGCGTGGAGTCGAGCTTGGATGCGTCAGATTGCGTCACCAACTTCTCATCAGAAGAGATGGATGACCCCAGCAGATTCGCCATCGTGTTTGCCATTAAATATCAAGCACAAAAAATTACAATTGATTTGAACTTGATTGTAAACTCGCTTGTACAAGCGAAAGCCTAGAAAGAAATTCTAGGAAACAATCTAAGTACAATTGTTTAGTTTTGATTATGGGAGGTGACGAAAGAGGCTCGAAAAAGTGTAGCAACTCTGTCTTTCTCCTTGGACTATCTGACACGGTCCTTGCTCTTGAAGAAATTGCCCTTCGTAGGTTGCCAGCCTTTTGCATGGGTGTGATACCCTGCTATTTATAGTGATATATGTTTTGAGCCGCATAGATGGCCACGTGGCTACAGCAGCACATAAAGACCTGCTCTTTGGCCGCCAGCTGGTGACTTGTTGAGATATTGTTGTAGCAAATCTGGGTGGTTGAGACATGGTCAGCCTGCCACGTGTCCCATCACAAGATATGATCAGTCTGCTTGAGTCATTTTGGCCGTATAGGCCTTTCAGTGTTCGGCCATGCTGGGCCGCATAAGACTCATGCGGCAGTCTCCCATAGTCCGCATGTAGCTTGGGGACTTTTAAGCCGCATAGGTTCTATACCGCATAAAGCTCATGCGGCTCAGATTGCAGTTACCGTTGGCCGCATGAAGCACAACATAGATTGAGCCGCATAAGGTTCATGCGGCTTGGGTTGCAGTCCTTTTGGTCGCATGGCCATGTTCAGTCTGGTGACATGACATTTTGTCTGAGCACGTCTTATCTTTTTTTGTCAGAATGTCAGAGCTGTCAGAGCTGTCAGAGCTGTCAATTTTGCCAATTTTGACAAAGTTTGTCAGCATTATCTGAAGGGTTAATTAGCTTGGCCGCATAAGTAACTATTCTTTCTGCGGGTCAAAAATCAGTCTGGTGAAGATGGGCCACAGGGGGCATACTGAGCCTGTCAAGCGGCTCTTCTTTATGTGGGTCAATCTGTTCCAGAGTACTTATGCGGTCAGTTGTGATCCGTATGAACCCCATATTTTTCATGCTTCTACAACCCTATCCCGACCAACCAACCACCTTCATCACCAGCACCAGCACCATCATCATCGCCACCACCTCCTACATCAGAGCAACAACAATCAGTCTTTATCTCCTTCGACCACCCATCATTGTACCGCCCCTCACCAGCAAACTCTGGTGTCTACAACACTACTCTCCTCTCCGATCCAATCGACCACCACAATCACTCTGATACCCCCAATGCCACCAGATCCACCAGTCCCACTCCACTACTACTCCACTTCCACCATCGCCGACTGTGCCACTGTCCCGACTCCTTTCCAAACACCACAGAACACCACCAACGACACCCTCAATAAATGGAAAACACCTACCTCAAGATCCGGGTCCGCTTCCGTGCGTCGTACGCCTCCACCGTGCGACGCGGTTCAGATGTGCGCCTCCTGCACTCTGCCGCTCCTAACCCTTGTGCCACCCTCGTTCGCCATGACGCCTTGGAGTTTGGCCCAGATCCGCTCATTCCCAGCGATCGAGCTCCCAGTATTACCTCTGTCGAGTCGTCCGGATCTGTATCGTATGCCTGTCGTCCCGTGCCGGCACGGCACAACATCGCGTCGTGCTCCGCGCCTAAGCACAGTGAGCCTTATTTTCCTTCTCGTCGACTACATCGTGGCAGAACGTCCACTCATGGCCCTTCCGCTGACCAGCCACCTCGCCGTCGAGTTGCGTCTCGATCCCTTCTTCGGTGAGCGCCGCTTATTTCTTTCCCTTTCTTTTTCCTTCAAATTCTTTGGGAATGAGATTTCTCTCTCTAGCATTAAGAGATTAGGTTTTTATAAACCCTAATGTATATTTAGTTGGGTTAGACTGAATGGGCTGAAGCCCGTTACTTACTGATTTAATATATGTTTGAATCTTAATAATTCCTAAAGATTGTTGGACTTGGGCTGCAAGTCCAGTGATCATTTGGGTTTATTAAGAGACTATTTTATTTGATCAGTCAGACTTTAAACCCACTTTCTTTTATTTAGATTATATTTCTGATTAATAATTCGGGTTAGGCTTGGGCTGCAAGCCCGGCACCATAATTTTCGTTGTTTCGATTTCTGGTTATTTTAATTGTGTGGGCTGGTTAATAATAAAAGAGGAAGAAAGGGTTAAGGGCTTGAGACATTGATTAGGATGGGCTGGGATTATACACTTGTAGTAGTTAGTTAGTAAAAAGTAATTATAGTCAAATGTATCTATAATATTTGTTAAAACTATTAGAATGTTTTGTTACTAGTATTTATAATTAAAATTATGCTAGTATTTTGGTAAACTAAAATCTAATTTATTGCTAGTATTTTTAAAAAATATCTATTTAGCTAGTGAATAAAAAGTTAGTTTTCCAAAAGTTGAATAATTAGTGAGTAATATTCTATAATTAGTTATTTTATAAGTTAGTTAGCAAAAGGATAGCTAATTGCCATTCTTTAGAATCTAATATATTTTTGCCTTATTCTAGGTGGATATTAAGACATATTTGATTTGCAAGGACAAGGCAAACACTTCTACGATTTTGACCCATTTACTTCATGTTGTGTTATTTTTGATATTGGACACATTGTTATACGACTTGATCTATGTTATGCTTTATGATCTTTACTCGTACCTTGGGGAGGGAAAATACTACGAATATGTGACCAAAGCTAACATTAGGGATTGCATGATAGCTTAAGTCTCACACCTGTGCATGTGGGACTTAGAGCCGTACCATTACATTGTTCTTATTCGTGATCTTACCCCAGCCGGTCACATATTTTAGTAGCTATTTCAAATCACATGTCAGGATCTTTTGATACATGTTTCATATTCAGTTTAGATTATGCATTTACTTTTCATGTTCATTCAGTTCATTGTCTCTTACTTGTTCACATGATGTACTTGTTTCATTATTGTAGAATGTACTTTGCTTCGTTTCTGACTGGATATGTTGCAGGTGAACTTGAGGCTGTATGTTTTATAGGCAGGAGCCCGAGAACTTAGTTGAGCAGGACTACACTATGACTCAGGGCCTAGGAGTTGCTGCAGACATTTAGATAAAGTTTTATTTTGTATAGTAGATTTTACTTTTGGATATTGTAACATTGTATTGTGATGAATTCTGGGAACGTAATAGATGTTTTGATTGAATTTTATCTTATCTTGAGAAGTTTTTTAGATACTTAGTACAACTTACTACGTTGAGTCTACAACATAAGCTAGACTAGTGCGACTCGTATCCGATTATTCGGGAACAGGTCGTGACAATGACTAAGCCCAAAATAATTTATTTCCTATTTATTCCCATAATCCAGATCCACTACTAATCAAGATTTTGTATTAAAATCCAAATTATTATTCCTATTATTCTTATGTCAAGGCCCAATAACATAAGCCCAAGAAGTGCCTTTCTCAATTTAACTAATAACTCAAGGAAATAATTACATGTCCTTTGGTTACGTCTTTGTGAATGCTTCCTCTCGATCCAGCAATCTAATTTCTCTGTCTATATAGTGCCTTTCCGGAGAAGGACACTACATTATAAGGACCACATTTTGTGTCAAATCAAAAGTTTCACCCATAGTTTTTCTCGACTCAGAAGCCTGTCCTACTAAGCATCAGAGGGTGACATGAACGGAGGTGATCGGTATTGATGGCATAGAGGCTGTAAGAGCCTTGCCCTTGCTAGAATGCTTTGCGGTGGCAGAGGACTTGGAGGCTATCGCTGCTTGAAAATAAGTCACTAGAGCTCGAGAAAGCGTTCTTTCTCCTATATGAACCACCTATTTATTGGACTTTTCACAGTTGTTCGAATTTTGTGATGGTGGTTCAGATTTCTAGGATATTTAGTTAATGCCGTAGTTTCTCGTGATCGAGATGTTGTCACACAATGGTTATAGATCCCAACAAAAATCTCTTACAAAAAATCTTGTTAGCGTGATCTCAACAAGCAAAAGATATGCTCTTGCAGATGTTGCCTTCCAATGAAGTATTATTTCTACGATCATGTGTATCCTACAATATTGATTTTATGCAGTCAGGACCCTCTTACGCTGTCTTCTTCTCACAAGATTGTCTTCTTGGAGTCATGAGCCTTCTGTGAGATACTCATCCCACAACCAATCTATATCAAGCTGCAGAGTCAGTTCGAGTCCTTTATGCTTCTCTATTCAAAGAATTTCGAAGAAAAAGTTGTCTTCAAAAGAAATTGAAGGGAGTCTTATAGAAGCATAAAAAAAATCAAACTACAAATCACCCGCGGGAAGATATCCTCCAGAAACGTTCCTTCTGTAAGCAAACTGTTCCAGCAGAGGAACACTATAAAGCATTCCACTACCGGAACATCCCTCCAATAAGAGAGACTTTCTCGCAAGAGCATCCCTCCAATAGAGACTTGCTCTCCATGAAGATGTCCACTCACATTAATTGAGCTGTAAAGATTATGAGGTGACAACACCAAGAATCTCACAGAATTCGAAGTGGATTATCAGTTTTCAAATCACGACTGTCGTAAAACGTACAGTTATGCTCGCAGGAAGCCACGTGACTATGCATGGTGGACTATGCTTCCTATGAGTTTGCCTTCCTAGGAGATGTGCTTCCTACGAAGCTTGATTTCTATAAACTTTCACGATTCACTTTCGCTTTCGGAACACGAGTACGTAGGTAAGTCCAGCCTATGCCGCAGCATCGATGGTAGTAAGCTGTCTAGACTTTAATGTCAATCTCAAATACAATAAAATTATATCTATTTGCTCATTCACAATAATTATTCAAATTACAACCTAATATATATCAAAATAATATTCGGAAACAAATCCGCTAAATATTTAAATAAAAGAGCTATCTAGTCTATCTAGAATCTAATATCGGCCTCCAAGATCTCTGTCTCCACCTGTATGGTCTATAGCGAATAAGAAAGTAAGTTATCTGCAACAATCCAGTCATAAAAGGAGCAAAGTACAACCCTAATACAATAATATAACTCAGCAAAAAATAAAAGTAGGCGGATAGAGATGTAGTAAAATATGACAATATGGAAAACACGTATATGACCTAAAAACAGTATACATGTATAAGAAGGCTACTGGCAAGAACATGTATAAACAAGTCAATTTGACAATAAACATATAGAAGTAAGACTAATGGACAATGTGTATGAAATATCTTTCGACATATGAACGGCTAGGCTAATACGACGCATCATCTTGATGGCTATCCATATTTATGAGGTACGACTAATCCATACGTAAGATGTATGACTTAGCTATCTACATTAACATTTATTAGAGTTTGTTCACATACCTACTAAGTATTTTTTTTCTTCCGACTCACTAAACAATAATAATAATAAAAAACATGTAGAACAAGTCCTACTGTATCATAATCATGTCTCAACTGGATACTATATAAGAATACAATGAATAATAACATTATAATATACTAAGAACATAAAGCAATAGTGTACTTAGCTCGAGTTAAGTTGTAGTCGACATGATCATATTGGTATAGAATATGTCAAAAGCTATAGTCATAATTGGTCCGAAGAGACAATGATGTCGAGATCAATAACATCCAATGATTTTCAGATAAGCTCAATATAGAGAAAGTCCAAAGTCGTCGATTCGGTTCACTAATCATCTATATGTTCTACAATTTAAACAAAAATTTAAACTACTTACTTAAATTTTTGGAAAATTAGTATGCTATAATACATATGTGTAAGCTTTCCAAAATATCAAACGGTTCACAAAAGGGTATTCAGGATCTACCGAAATCTCAAAAACAATATGACATGTCATTTTTTTTGGACAACTGATACTCAAATAATTTTTCAAAAATTCAAGTTCATAATTACAAAAAATAAATTATAGATTTAGAAAACTAACCTTAATATGGTTCTAATAAAAAAAACTAAGGGTAAAACGAAGTCCAGAGTTGGTTGCAACGGCTTCGCGAAGTTACTATAACTTCTAAAAAATGAGGCTAAATTTATGACGAATTTTGAACTATTTTGGACAAAAAGAGAGAATTTTGAGAAAGAAAAAGATGAGAGATGTTCATAAGGGTATATATAACAGGTAGCAATTACTTAATTAGTATTAGAGGATTAGGTTGGAAGGATTTTGGTATTGGGGGTCGCTATCCACCTTTGCAACAAGATACTTCGCGAGTTCTGCCTCCTCTTCAGCTACCCTCTGCGTGACCAGAGGTTGGGACGCTGTCTTGGGCAACTTGACCACCAACGGTTCAGCTTGTGGCATTGGCTTGCTTGAGGGTCTCGGATCTACACTTGATTGCTGGCTCGTCTTAGGAAGACGGATAACCATCGGTGCGACAGAAGACTTCGCGTCTTCCGATTGCTTTTAACTGGATCTTAGCAATCGGTTCACCATCGGTTCCCCAGAGGGCCTCGTATCTTTCGGTCGCCTTTGCTTGGATTTTGACAATCGGATCACCATCGGCCCTATGATGGGCTTTGGCTCTTGGCTGGACCTTGGGAGTCGGATGACCATCGGTTCCGACTGCGCAGCTGGGGCGGAAGAACCAGGCACCTCTTTATGTAAAGTTGCGACAAGGGGTGCAGCTTTGCCCGGTTTACGGGCCTGAAGATGAATTCTCAAGGGTTCTTCTGGCCCTATGATGGCCTCTAGTTCGTCAGTTATGTGCTTATTGGATTCTTCGTATAGACAGGCCTCCGAAGAGTAATAAGACTCAACCCCTTTAAAGGAATCGATGTCGGCGAATTCAGTCTTCACGAAGACATGCTTACTGACATATTTAAAGCACAGATGGAGTATGGATGGCACGATCATGTAGTCATGTATCCACGGATGTCCTAAGAGGATATTGTAGGACGTATCTGCATCTATGATGTAGCAGGTAACCTCTGTCCTCAGGTCGTCGATCTGACATTTCAATCGAATCTTTTCTAAGGGATAGCTCCTTTCCGAGTTGAAACCGCTAATGACAGTGTTGGTTGCCGCTAGCCGGTGCATAGGGATGCCAAGGACTTGAAGCAAGCCTTTTGGAATGATGCTTATTGACGAGCCAGGATCGATGTGCATCCGATCCACCTTGATGTCGCCTATCTATCCAGTATAATACAGGATCTTTCCTAAGGGATAGCTCCTTCCTGAGTTGAAACCGCTAATGACAGTGTTAGTTGCCGCTAGCCGGTGTATAGGGATGTCGAGGATATGAAGCAAGCTTTTCAGAATGATGCATATCGATGAGCCAGGATCGATGTGCGTCCAATCCACCTTGATTTCGCCTATGTATCCAATGTAGTACAAGGGGCGATCATGCAAGTTGGTCTTGATCAACATGTCCTGTGGGGTGAATACGATGTTGGACATTGCATCCGTACAGTTGCTGCCCTGAAGATCTGCCGATGAGTCTTCCCCTGTAGGTTTGACCTAGGATAAGTAAGCGTCAGCATTCTGAAGCGCTTCGCTCAATGCGACACGAAGATCCTTGTAGAGCCTTAGGAGCTCGTATAACGACAACTTTGCCGACGTATTAGCCAGTTGTGCTAATATGTCAAAGTTGTAAGGTCTCTCCAGCCCTTGAGGTGCATCTTTATGGAGCAGCCTGTCGAAGCGAGTTTCTTTTGGCTTGGCCCTGTCGATGGAGGCTGAGATGGCCCCGAAACATCAGTGGAGGGCAATATTGCTGGCTGAGGGTCTTCGACTGAACTACCCAGAGTGGGCTGGACTTGTGCCCCAGACCGGGTAACAACAGCCTTCGCTTTCTCAGCTTCAGCTGAAATTGTATTACAGGATCTAGACTTCCTGCCCTTCTTCTTGTTGGCCGGAGATGACACCGCCTGGGTAACATCGGGCACTAAGTCTGGATGCACCCACATGATCTCTCCTCGAGACGTGGTGAGGGGTACCAAGCCAGTCGTCTGGTCCCGAACGGAGGAAAGATTAGTAACCTCCATCGTTGCCCGGAGGATAGGTATTACTCCGTCTTGAGTACTTGTTGGAGGGAAGTCGCCGAACTAAATTAACACCATGTTCGCCGCTACGGTAACCTCTTCAAAGTCTATCGATAGAGCTTTAGAGTCGATAAGACTCTGGATGAACCCCTTTAATTGAAAGTAATCATGAGTGGCATGATGAACATAGCGGTGGAAATGGCAGTACTTTGGGTCTTCCATCTCTGTCGCTCGAGGCTTGCGCCTTGGTGGAGGGAGTTGGATCCTGTCCCCTTGCAAGAGCATGTCGAAGATAGGCTTGACATGACTATCTTCAAATGAGTAATTCACCTTGGGCCACTGAGCTTCTGCCTGCTTTTGTTCAGGCTTCTTGGTCGTACCGGCGACCATAGCCTGTTTGCCTTTATTGTCCCAGTTATTGGAGGTGTCGTCAGTGTTGTTGTTATTGGGGGTGGTACCAGGACGTTTTCTTTTGACCTTTCCATCCGGGATGTGTAGTCCCAGCTAGCGAGCCTTTTTTAACTTTTCCTTCGCATTGGTGGCGCTTATGATGAAGGTCGTCCAATCCCTGAACTAATCTTCACCCATCCAGAGGCTGATTGCGGGGAGCAACTTTTTCTGGCAGATTTTAATCAAGTAGCTTTCGGGATTGCCTTGGGGCAATCTCATTACAGTTTGGCAGAACCGCTCGATATAGTTCCTTGTTAGCTTCCTCTTCCCCTAAACGACGTCCATGAGGGATGACATTGTCACATCAGGTCCCACTTTGTAGAATCTTTCTAGGAACATGTGCTTGAGGCCATCAAAAGACTGGATGCAGTTGTCCAGAAGGTTGCGGTACCAGTCGAACGCGATTCCCTCAAATGCTCCGATAAATAATCGTGTGAGGATGGCGTCGCTATGCAGCAAATGGTCGGTTGTGACCTCGAAATAAGTCATGTACTGACTAGCAGAGGTCTTCCCGTCATACGAATCAATATGAAACAGTTTGTATAGTGGCGGAAAAAGAACATCTCTCCATGCAACGGGATACGGCTGTCGCATTCTGAGGTCCCGGAAGGAGTCCCGGGCGTTGAACATTGCTCGAAGCTCCTGGACTTCCCTTATTACCTCCCTGGCTTCATCTGTAGCTGAAGGAACGGATGCTCCAAAAGGATTGTCACCCAAAGGAAGAGCGGTCATGTTGGAGTCCGCGTTGACAGCGGGTCCCAAGCTTGTTTGTCCAGGCGTCCTTATCGGTTGGGTCGGCAAGGCGGCTTTGATTTCATCTACTGACTTGACCAAGGATAGGAGCATGGCTTCAAGTACTTCTAGACATTGTCGGTCAGTAGGTGCTTCATGATCATCGTCGGCCATGAAGACTGTCCGTACATGGGTAGACGTGGAAGGGATCGTAGAAGAGGTGCTCTCCATGTCGTACCCTCGTACCAAAAAATTGTCAGGGAATGTCGGAATGTCTCCCTCCTCGGACTCGGAAGGGGTGCTACCCCCTGCGCAGGAAGCCACATCGTCGTAGCAAAGGCGGTCACCTCGGGGACGTCCAAGTCTGTTGCTTAATTCCAGTGGATCGCTACCTCCTGTGTATGCTCTTGGAACACCGGGTTGTCACATACATTGAGGAGACTGCTACCCCCAGCTTCATCTACCCCCAGGGAGGTCGAGGGTGCACCCCCGGGTGATGGAAGCTTCTTTTTGGATCGAGTGCCTAGGTAGACACCCCCTGTGGCTGTCGGTGGCAACCCTCCAGACGAGAGTTTTCTTACAGCCTTGGCTGAGATTGTCGGGCTGGAAGAGCCTGTCTTCTTTCCACCCTTGCCTGGAAGAGCCTTTCGAGTTGAATTACAGAAGGCAAAAGGGAATTCTTCGTCTCTGGGGATTTGCACATGTTCCTCAAGTTGTTGTCGGACAGGTGCTGGCTGGTACAGTCGTTAAAAAATGGACTACCGATCTTCAGGTGTTGCTGACTTGTCACAGCAGCAGTTGATGATGACCTGGTGGCGCAACGACATCCCGAATAGGGCTCATCACAAGCCAAGGACGCTTCTTTCTTCTTGTGTTTGTGAGTAATCACCTCTCGCAAGTCGATATCAGACTGATCTACCTTTGCATCCAATTTGTGGACTCGGGTATCCCGAGCACACAGGTGCGTAGGTATCAAGTTTGCTCCCTGATCTGAGGCTAGTAAAAGCACTTGCTCACGATCGTTGGAGGAAGAATTTTGAGACCCACCCTGTCCATTATCCCTGGGGGACTGGACACGGGTGGTTCTGTACAACTTTCTATCAGGGGCCCATATAACAGTTAATGGTGCCCGCTGACGGTCAGCAACTTGGACAGTTGACTGGGCTTTTTGGGCCCGCACTATCCTAGACTTCTTCAATTTAGCACCTGAGGGCGTATAATAAGAAGAGTCCATATTGGAATATCCCACATTCTCAATGGGCCGCATATAGTCGAGCCCGCATAAGAGACGGTCGAACACAGAGCTTCTGACAGGGCCGCATGAACCCCATGGACCCATGCAGAGAACTCATGCAGTCAGTTGTGATCCGCATGAACCCCATATTTTTTATGCTTCTACAACCCTGTCCCGACCAACCAACCACTTTCATCACCAGCACCAGCACTATCATCATCGCCACCACCTCCTACATCAGAGCAACAACAATCAATCTTTATCTCCTTCGACCACCCATCATTGTACTTCCCCTCACCAGTAAACTCTGGTGGCTACAACACTACTCTCCTCCCCGATCCAATCGACCACCACAATCACTCCGATACCCCCAATGCTACCAGATCCACCAGTCCTACTCCACTACTACTCCACTTCCACCATCGCCGACTGTGCCACTATCCCGACTCCTTTCTAAACACCACAGAACACCACCAACGACACCCTCAATAAATGGAAAAACACCTACCTCAAGATCCGGGTCCGCTTCCGTACGTCGTACGCCTCCACCGTGCGACGCGATTCAGATCTATGCCTCCTGTACTCTGCCGCTCCTAACCCTTACGCCGCCCTCGTTCGCCATGACGCTTTGGAATTTGGCCCAGATCTGCTCATTCCCAGCGATCGAGCTCCCAGTATTGCCTCTGCCGAGTCGTCCGGATCTGCATCGTACGCTTGTCATCCCGTGCCAGCACGACACATCATCGCGTCGTGCTCCGCGTCTAAGCACAATGAGCCTTATTTCCCTTCTCGTCGACTACATCGTGGCAGAGCGCCCACTCATGGCCCTTCCGCTGACCAGCCACCTCGCTGTCGAGCTGCATCTCGATCCCTTCTTCGGTGAGCGCCGCTCATTTCTTCCCCTTTCTTTTTCCTTCGAATTCTCTGGGAATGAGATTTCTCTCTCCAGCATTAAAAGATTAGGTTTTTATAAACCTTAATGTATATTGAGTTGGGTTAGACTGAATGGGCTGAAGCCCATTACTTACTGATTTAATATATGTTTGAATCTTAATAATTCCTAAAGATTAATGTTGGACTTGGGCTGCAAGTCCAGTGATCATTTGGGTTTATTAAGAGACTATTTTATTTGATCAGTCAGACTTTAAACCCACTTTCTTTTATTTAGATTATATTTCTGATTAATAATTCAGGTTAGGCTTGGGCTGCAAGCCCGGCACCATAATTTTGGTTGTTTCGATTTCTGGTTGTTTTAATTGTGTGGGCTGGTTAATAACAAAAGAGGAAGAAAGGGTTATGGGCTTGAGACATTGATTAGGATGGGCTGGGATTATACACTAGTACTAGTTAGTTAGTAAAAAGTAATTATAGTAAAATGTATCTATAATATTTGTTAAAACTATTAGAATGTTTTGTTACTAGTATTTATAATTAAAATTATGCTAGTATTTTGGTAAACTAAAAACTAATTTATTGCTAGTATTTTTAAAAAATATCTATTTAGCTAGTGAATAAAAAGTTAGTTTTCCAAAAGTTGAATAATTAGTGAGTAATATTCTATAATTAGTTATTTTATAAGTTAGTTAGCAAGAGGATAGCTAATTGCCATTCTTTAGAATCTAATATATTCTTGCCTTATTCTAGGTGGATATTAAGACATATTTGATTTGCAAGGACAAGGCAAGTACTTCTACGATTTTGACCCATTTACTTCATGTCGTGTTATTTTTGATATTAGACACATTGTTATACGACTTGATCTATATTATGGTTTATGATCTTTACTCGTATCTTGGGGAGGGAAAATACTACGAATATGTGACCAAAGTTAACATTAGGGATTGCATGATAGCTTAAGTCTCACACCTGTGCATGTGGGACTTAGAGCCGTACCATTATATTGTTCTTATTCGGGATCTTACCCCAGCCGGTCATATATTTTAGTAGCTATTTCAAATCACATGTCAGGATCTTTTGATACATGTTTCATATTCAGTTTAGATTATGCACTTACTTTTCATGTTCATTCCGTTCATTGTCTCTTACTTGTTCACATGATGTATTTGTTTCATTATTGTAGAATGTACTTTGCTCCGTTTCTGACTGGATATGTTGCAGGTGAACTTGAGGCTGTATGCTTTATGGGCAGGAGCCCGAGTACTTAGTTGAGCAGGACTACACTATGACTTAGGGCCTAGGAGTTGCTGCAGACATTTAGATGAAGTTTTATTTTGTATAGTAGATTTTAATTTTGGACATTGTAACATTGTATTGTGATGAATTCTGGGAACGTAATAGATGTTGTGATTGAATTTTATCTTATCTTGAGAAGTTTTTTAGATACTTAGTACAACTTACTACATTGAGTCTACAACATAGGCTAGACGAGTCCGACTCGTATCCGATTATTCGGGAACAGGTCGTGACAATGACTAAGCCCAAAATAATTTATTTCCTATTTATTCCCATAATCCAGATCTACTACTAATCAAGATTTTGTATTAAAATCTAAATTATTATTCCTATTATTCTTATGTCAAGGCCCAATAACATAAGCCCAAGAAGTGCCTTTCTCAATTTAACTAATAACTCAAGGAAATAATTACATGTCCTTTTTTTACATCTTTGTGAATGCTTCATCTCGATCCAGCAATCTAATTTCTCTGTCCATATATGTCACGACCCGCACCCTAGAGTAAGGGCACGAGACGTAAATACGCCCAGCCTACGCCGCAGTATCGGCGGTAGAACGCTGTCCTAGGTCACAACATCTAACAGTGTGAATATCTAAACAGTTTATACTCCCCGAATGGGGTATCACAGTAATAATAACTCAATCACAGCTAAGGAAGATATAGCACGATGTGAATAGAACTCAAGGAATGAAATAGATAAAACCATAGTCTAAGATAATCCCAGCAGTACAAGTCTCAGATAAAAGAATATATACAAAACTGATCTCCACATAAAAGTCTAGCTAAAACATGTCCAACTACATAAAGATAAAAGCCTAACTATCTAGTCTAGGCAGTCGGGGGAAAGTCCTCAGCTACTGCTGGATCCTCCTGAGGGTCCAGCTCACAGGTGTCATCCAGTGCTGCCCCATAATAGGTGTCTAGGCCAGCCTCCTCCTCATCCTCTGTAATATTTTCAACAGGTCCAGTCAGGACAGGAGCGAGCACAGTACATCTCAACAATTCATAGCAGGTTAGAAAATATAAACATGCAGTAAAGTAAGATACAGGTACTGAAAGGAAAACAGTATGTAAAACAGGAAAAGAACTGTAATGTAAATATCTACTATACATAGAGAACTAGCAGTGACTAGTGAGTCAGAGTACGAGATAGCACATGTGAACAGGACAGATTTGCACAGGATGTCGAGGTGCACAGGAAACTACACTACAAGGAATTGTTCACACGACTACTAGCACTCCCCCGTATCCCCAATCAATACACAAGGATCTAAACAGGTTATGTTATTGCACAGGATATCACATGGGGGCCCATATAGGGTGCACATGATAGTATACATGGGGGCTCCGTGAACATGAGAGTACAAGATTCACAGGAGTGCACATGTAATGAAAGCACAGGAGTACACGATGTAAGTGAAACGCACAAGCACAATGTACCCGATGCTCCCGAGGGGATAACATCGCATGTAGAGATCCATATAGTACCAATCCGTGTGACCAACGTGACAGTACAAGTAAAGTAATTTACTGCAGGTAATAATTCTAAGCAGGATATGAAATGATCAGAGAATGTACTCGCCTGTAACTGAGTGTCTGATATGAATCGTACTGTCCAAGGAGTGGTGTCTGGCTCCTAATCAGAACAGCACAGGTCACAACAAGTCCAGAATAATAATATGAAGTCCTACTATGCATTCTATATGATTCTAGGTCAATCTAGGCCAAAGTCAACTCTTGGTCAACTTTGGTCAACCCTAGAAGTCAAACTAGGTCAAACAAGTCTAGTTGAGTCTAAACTAGGCCTAACTAGTCCATATTAGTCTAACAATGCTAAACTAGCCTATGCTAGCATACCAAGTCTTTACAACCTATAAACACAAGTAAACCAACATCACACATACTATATGGCATCTAGGCCAATATCACATACTAGTTCATGAATATACCTATATACCTATAGGCAATATCCATAGGCCTCATATGAAACTTAAACCCAACCACACATAACTTCATGTTTGATTCCTATATATATGTATCCCCATATATACACAATATATATCACATTTAGACACACAAACCTATACATTAGATACACATCTAGATATCATATCTAAAATATATATATACACATGAATATAGGCACACACTATATATTAGACACAAAACCCATTACCTATATATTATGTATCATGCATGTTCTACATATAATATATATATACATAGATTACCATAGGGAGAACATGTGTGTGTGTGTCAACATGTGGACAGAAAAGCAATGTGCAGTGAAGGGTGTCACAGGAATTAGACTGTGTGTGTGTCAAGGGTGTGGACAGCATAACAAGTCAGTGAAGAAACTGAACAGAAAATCATGTGTGCCTGTGTATCAGGAAAACAAGTATGAAATGATGTAAGGAAACAGGAAAATAAGCATGACAGTGAATAAGGGGGCTGTGTGTGTGTACTGCTTATGCAGGAAAGTGAGGCTGCAATCATAAAACAATGCAATGATGTAAAGTGCAGGAATTAAACATGAGGCTGTGTGAAGGAATACACAAATAGTGTGAGGGATAATGTATGTGTCAATGTGAGCACAACATGGCAATGTGCAGGAATTAGAATGCAGTGAAGGTATAGGGGCTGTGCAACATAGGTAAACTCAGTTTCCATATCAACAGCTAACCAACATTCAAAATCTCTGATTGACCTTAACATTTCAGTTTCACAACAATCTCAATCTCAGTTTTTATATTAACAGTAAATCAACATTCAAAATCCCAGATTTTGATATTAAAATCTCCACCCCCACAATCTCAGTTTGACAGAATATATTAAACTCAATTGATATTAACATTCATTCCCTACATTATAATCTCAGGTTAAAGCAAAAACTGAAATCAGTGAGTAATAGGCAGTTAATGAACCCTACTTGAAATCTGGAACCATTCCACATTAATTCAGAAAAACAGTGAAAGAACAACATTCAAATCTCCCACCCATTCTCAGATTTTTAAAGGATGTTAATCTCAGTTAACAGAAATTAACAGTTCAACCAAACTCGAGCCAACACTCCTCATTAAACCAAACAATGCAACCATATATTAACAGAGGTTAGACAAACTAATTTACATCTAATTAACAGTCTAACCATCAATTTACAACACTTATATAAGATTCAACCTACAGGACACTAATGTACTGGACTTAGCCAGGAATGTGACAGCCAGTCCTGCACATCAAAACAGTGCAACAATTCACATGAAACCTAACTAAAACATGTAAACAATATTCATACACCAATTACTATATATTAGGATCTTAATCATTATTTAAAACATGATTTAAAACATTAGAATCGAATTTAGAAAACAGAGCAACCCAACACTGAAACCACACAGGCCCCGTCCCCGTGCACACAGAATCTCGTGTCCGACACGACACCAACGGCCCAACCACTTGGGGGGTGTCGTGGCAGACACTGCCCCAAGCCACACACCAATTTATAGCTCACCACGTGGCCTGTGCAGCCTGCACGAGCACGCTGGTAGCAGGGGAGCTACAGTGCTCGTGCACGCGCGCCTGAGCCCGTGCGTGCGTGTCGAATACCGACACGACACGACACCAAAACCACCCCAGTGACTTGGAATCGTGTAAGCGAGATCAAAACAAGTATTTCTATTCAAACAGAAATCTAAAATAACAAAATCGAGTTCACACAGGCATTTCGTCGAACATCACAGACACACGACTGATACGTGTCCAGAATGGACACGAAACTACTGACACAGGACACGAATCCAAACCAGACCTTAGAGGGACCCTTAGGGCTTCCTATTGGTGAAGACCAATTGAAATTTCATGGAGAGAAGAGAAATATACCTAAGCTTGAACTTTCCAATAAAACCCCTTTTTGAATGCTCTTCTCTTGATGTCCCAAATCCTCCAAATTGTCTCCAAACTGAACCAAACTTCCACAACAGCAAGTAAATCACTATTAGGAACTATTGCAACAAGTTTGAGGATTTTAGGAATTAAAATGGAATTGATATGGAATTTACAAGTCAAGAACTCACCTCTTTCCACTTGGATCCAAATTTTCTAAAGAGGGAGGCTAGCCCTAAGTTTGAGAGGGGTTTTTATAGGGTGGGATTCCCTAGGTTCAGCTAGGGATGGCTGACCACTTGGTCTTAGGTTAGGGTTGAGCTAGGTTTGAGTCCAATCTAGCTAAGTCACAATAATGACTTGTGAAACCACAAGCCATTCACCAAATCAAATGATTTCTAACATTCTAATTCTAGTTCTATGAATCACTAACCACTAACTTGAGTCACACTAGGTTAGACTAGGGTCACTTGACCTAACCAAGCTCAACTAACTATGGTTAGTTCCTAGGTTAGTCTACAAGAGTCAAAACTGACCAAAAATCAAACCAGTCCAAATAAATCCAAAATAAATTCTAAAAATTCCCATAAATTCTAATTAATAATAATAAATTTTATTTAATAAATAATAATCCCAAATAATTCTTAAAATTATAAAAATGACTAAAATATCCCTCAGTCTGGAAATGAACACTAGCAAGACACCAAATCATAAGTCATGAATTTAAATAGTTAAAAATAATTAAAAATCACTAAAAATCATAACATGAAATAAATACCATTAAATAATAATTATAATTACAAAATTTCAAAATTACCCTCTTCTGAAAAACTGGGTGTTACAATCCTACCCACCTTACAAAAATTTTGTCCTCGAAATTAAAATGGTAGTAGCCCTTCTAGGTCATACACCCCACAATCAAAGTCTCAAACATACCGTCAGATAGTCATATGCGTCTGTCCAAAATCATGATACTCAGAATCTTCGTCGTGCTAGTGAGCATGGCTACGATAATCACAGAGTCCTTGACTAAGGTACGTATCCTTAGGTTCGTGGTATTTAAAATTTTCGCATTGCCGCATGCGACGGCGAAAACCTTAAATTCCCATACCCGAAAAATACATCCAAAATCTGACTATATGTCCTCACTATGCCAACTAACACGACCATCAAGATTCTAGATCCCATAACTGAGGTGACCTAGCCCATATGATTTTCTCAGAAGAAAAACAAACATAACGAATCACCAGATCAACTTATCAACAATGAGGAAGCAGATATAAATAGATGGAATAGAATTTCAGGATAGGTAAAATGAGACAAGGTAGAATAGAATCGAGAAGATCAGAACCTGCTAGCACCTCTCCTACTGCCTGAGCATCCTCAAGTGTCATGGCGTAAGCTCGTCCTTGCTGGCCTCCCCTGGCCTGCTGCTGGTGCTGGACGAACCTCTGCTGCTGAGTCGGCAGGGCTGGTCCCCGCTGCTGGCCTGCTGCTGCTCCGGCTCCTCCTCCCTGAGCTGTTCGTCCCACAGACCTAGGACAATCCCTCATCTGGTGATCTGCTGCTCCGCAGAAAAGGCACTTCCCGAGCCTCTTCCTGCACTCATTCCATCCATGCCCTGGCTTCTTGCAGAAGGGGCAACTGACTGTCTGCCTGGGTGCCTGATGCTGGAACTGCTGCTGAATCGGCAGCGGCTGAAACTGCCTCGGCTGCTGGTGCTGAAAGTGAGGCCTCTTGGCCTGGCCTCCGCTGCTGCTGCTGCCCCCAGCTGGGTCTCTCCCTCTCTTGAGCCTAAGCTCAAGGTCGTCCTCTGCAGCTAGTGCGTCCACCAGTATCTCCTCAAATGTAGTACTGCGGGCGTTCTTGGTGTAGGACTTGACCTCCTTTACCAAGCCCTTCCGGAACCTCCGGGCCTTCGTCGCCTCCGACAGGTCCTCCACAAATCTGCCCAGGCGGCAGAACTCTCCAGCATACTCCTCTACGGACTGGCTCCCCTGAACTAGAGCCTCGAACTGAGTCTCGAGGGCTCCTACAGCTGCCTCTGGAAAGAACTTCTTCTTGAACAGCTCCTTGAAAGCTGCCCAAGTTTGCCCTGGCGTACCGACCCTCGGGTCTGTCTGGTACCAAGTGCGGGCCAGGTCCTGCATCATACTGGCCGCTGCCTCAATCTGAAGCCTAGTCGGAATCTCTGCCAGCCTAAAGATCTCCTCCATATGCTCGATCCACTCATCGGCATACAAGATGCCCTCCGTCCCCCGGAAGTCTCTGGGGTGCATCTTCTGAAAGTCCTGAATACCCTTCTCCCGCGGCTGATGAGGCTGCGGGGCTGCTGCGGGCTGAGCCACTACTCTCTCTACTGCTGTCACTGCCAGCTCAATGCCTCGAGTGAGCTCTGCTGTCTGCCTCTGCTGCTGTCCCTGCTGGCCCTCCATGTACTGCCTAAAGAAGGCTAGCAGCTGCACTGCGTCTATCGTCCCTGGAGGTGGCTGCTGGTAAGGATCCTCTGGGATAACCGGGTCCTGCCTCCGAGTCGGTGGGTGCATGTCCCCTACTGCGGCTACCGAGGTCTCCACACGAGCTGAGGTGGCAAGAGCTGCAGTCTCCTGGCCTCGCCGTGCTGGCTGAGAGGTGGCAGTCCCCTCTATAGCATCCTCAGGAACGGCACGCTGTGCACGAGTCTCTACCATCCTGAAGATAGACAAACAAGAGTATCAATTTCTGAGAAGGAAGCGAAATAACAAAGGCGGACAATTATAATTCAAAGGATCAGCTGACAAAAGGATTTTGATGGCAATAAAAGGAATTTTCCTAAAGTGATTGAGTAACCTTAAAATTTATATCCTATATCCTATAGCAGGCTGCAGCGATACTCTAGTTCGAGTACCACTACACTTCTAGTCGAGACCTGCATGGGCCACCACTAAAAACGTGTCACGACCCGCACCCTAGAGTAAGGGCACGAGACGTAAATACGCCCAGCCTACGCCGCAGTATCGGCGGTAGAACGCTGTCCTAGGTCACAACATCTAACAGTGTGAATATCTAAACAGTTTATACTCCCCGAATGGGGTATCACAGTAATAATAACTCAATCACAGCTAAGGAAGATATAGCACGATGTGAATAGAACTCAAGGAATGAAATAGATAAAACCATAGTCTAAGATAATCCCAGCAGTACAAGTCTCAGATAAAAGAATATATACAAAACTGATCTCCACATAAAAGTCTAGCTAAAACATGTCCAACAACATAAAGATAAAAGCCTAACTATCTAGTCTAGGCAGTCGGGGGAAAGTCCTCAGCTACTGCTGGATCCTCCTGAGGGTCCAGCTCACAGGTGTCATCCAGTGCTGCCCCATAATAGGTGTCTAGGCCAGCCTCCTCCTCATCCTCTGTAATATTTTCAACAGGTCCAGTCAGGACAGGAGCGAGCACAGTACATCTCAACAATTCATAGCAGGTTAGAAAATATAAACATGCAGTAAAGTAAGATACAGGTACTGAAAGGAAAACAGTATGTAAAACAGGAAAAGAACTGTAATGTAAATATCTACTATACATAGAGAACTAGCAGTGACTAGTGAGTCAGAGTACGAGATAGCACATGTGAACAGGACAGATTTGCACAGGATGTCGAGGTGCACAGGAAACTACACTACAAGGAATTGTTCACACGACTACTAGCACTCCCCCGTATCCCCAATCAATACACAAGGATCTAAACAGGTTATGTTATTGCACAGGATATCACATGGGGGCCCATATAGGGTGCACATGATAGTATACATGGGGGCTCCGTGAACATGAGAGTACAAGATTCACAGGAGTGCACATGTAATGAAAGCACAGGAGTACACGATGTAAGTGAAACGCACAAGCACAATGTACCCGATGCTCCCGAGGGGATAACATCGCATGTAGAGATCCATATAGTACCAATCCGTGTGACCAACGTGACAGTACAAGTAAAGTAATTTACTGCAGGTAATAATTCTAAGCAGGATATGAAATGATCAGAGAATGTACTCGCCTGTAACTGAGTGTCTGATATGAATCGTACTGTCCAAGGAGTGGTGTCTGGCTCCTAATCAGAACAGCACAGGTCACAACAAGTCCAGAATAATAATATGAAGTCCTACTATGCATTCTATATGATTCTAGGTCAATCTAGGCCAAAGTCAACTCTTGGTCAACTTTGGTCAACCCTAGAAGTCAAACTAGGTCAAACAAGTCTAGTTGAGTCTAAACTAGGCCTAACTAGTCCATATTAGTCTAACAATGCTAAACTAGCCTATGCTAGCATACCAAGTCTTTACAACCTATAAACACAAGTAAACCAACATCACACATACTATATGGCATCTAGGCCAATATCACATACTAGTTCATGAATATACCTATATACCTATAGGCAATATCCATAGGCCTCATATGAAACTTAAACCCAACCACACATAACTTCATGTTTGATTCCTATATATATGTATCCCCATATATACACAATATATATCACATTTAGACACACAAACCTATACATTAGATACACATCTAGATATCATATCTAAAATATATATATACACATGAATATAGGCACACACTATATATTAGACACAAAACCCATTACCTATATATTATGTATCATGCATGTTCTACATATAATATATATATACATAGATTACCATAGGGAGAACATGTGTGTGTGTGTCAACATGTGGACAGAAAAGCAATGTGCAGTGAAGGGTGTCACAGGAATTAGACTGTGTGTGTGTCAAGGGTGTGGACAGCATAACAAGTCAGTGAAGAAACTGAACAGAAAATCATGTGTGCCTGTATATCAGGAAAACAAGTATGAAATGATGTAAGGAAACAGGAAAATAAGCATGACAGTGAATAAGGGGGCTGTGTGTGTGTACTGCTTATGCAGGAAAGTGAGGCTGCAATCATAAAACAATGCAATGATGTAAAGTGCAGGAATTAAACATGAGGCTGTGTGAAGGAATACACAAATAGTGTGAGGGATAATGTATGTGTCAATGTGAGCACAACATGGCAATGTGCAGGAATTAGAATGCAGTGAAGGTATAGGGGCTGTGCAACATAGGTAAACTCAGTTTCCATATCAACAGCTAACCAACATTCAAAATCTCTGATTGACCTTAACATTTCAGTTTCACAACAATCTCAATCTCAGTTTTTATATTAACAGTAAATCAACATTCAAAATCCCAGATTTTGATATTAAAATCTCCACCCCCACAATCTCAGTTTGACAGAATATATTAAACTCAATTGATATTAACATTCATTCCCTACATTATAATCTCAGGTTAAAGCAAAAACTGAAATCAGTGAGTAATAGGCAGTTAATGAACCCTACTTGAAATCTGGAACCATTCCACATTAATTCAGAAAAACAGTGAAAGAACAACATTCAAATCTCCCACCCATTCTCAGATTTTTAAAGGATGTTAATCTCAGTTAACAGAAATTAACAGTTCAACCAAACTCGAGCCAACACTCCTCATTAAACCAAACAATGCAACCATATTAACAGAGGTTAGACAAACTAATTTACATCTAATTAACAGTCTAACCATCAATTTACAACACTTATATAAGATTCAACCTACAGGACACTAATGTACTGGACTTAGCCAGGAATGTGACAGCCAGTCCTGCACATCAAAACAGTGCAACAATTCACATGAAACCTAACTAAAACATGTAAACAATATTCATACACCAATTACTATATATTAGGATCTTAATCATTATTTAAAACATGATTTAAAACATTAGAATCGAATTTAGAAAACAGAGCAACCCAACACTGAAACCACACAGGCCCCGTCCCCGTGCACACAGAATCTCGTGTCCGACACGACACCAACGGCCCAACCACTTGGGGGGTGTCGTGGCAGACACTGCCCCAAGCCACACACCAATTTATAGCTCACCACGTGGCCTGTGCAGCCTGCACGAGCACGCTGGTAGCAGGGGAGCTACAGTGCTCGTGCACGCGCGCCTGAGCCCGTGCGTGCGTGTCGAATACCGACACGACACGACACCAAAACCACCCCAGTGACTTGGAATCGTGTAAGCGAGATCAAAACAAGTATTTCTATTCAAACAGAAATCTAAAATAACAAAATCGAGTTCACACAGGCATTTCGTCGAACATCACAGACACACGACTGATACGTGTCCAGAATGGACACGAAACTACTGACACAGGACACGAATCCAAACCAGACCTTAGAGGGACCCTTAGGGCTTCCTATTGGTGAAGACCAATTGAAATTTCATGGAGAGAAGAGAAATATACCTAAGCTTGAACTTTCCAATAAAACCCCTTTTTGAATGCTCTTCTCTTGATGTCCCAAATCCTCCAAATTGTCTCCAAACTGAACCAAACTTCCACAACAGCAAGTAAATCACTATTAGGAACTATTGCAACAAGTTTGAGGATTTTAGGAATTAAAATGGAATTGATATGGAATTTACAAGTCAAGAACTCACCTCTTTCCACTTGGATCCAAATTTTCTAAAGAGGGAGGCTAGCCCTAAGTTTGAGAGGGGTTTTTATAGGGTGGGATTCCCTAGGTTCAGCTAGGGATGGCTGACCACTTGGTCTTAGGTTAGGGTTGAGCTAGGTTTGAGTCCAATCTAGCTAAGTCACAATAATGACTTGTGAAACCACAAGCCATTCACCAAATCAAATGATTTCTAACATTCTAATTCTAGTTCTATGAATCACTAACCACTAACTTGAGTCACACTAGGTTAGACTAGGGTCACTTGACCTAACCAAGCTCAACTAACTATGGTTAGTTCCTAGGTTAGTCTACAAGAGTCAAAACTGACCAAAAATCAAACCAGTCCAAATAAATCCAAAATAAATTCTAAAAATTCCCATAAATTCTAATTAATAATAATAAATTTTATTTAATAAATAATAATCCCAAATAATTCTTAAAATTATAAAAATGACTAAAATATCCCTCAGTCTGGAAATGAACACTAGCAAGACACCAAATCATAAGTCATGAATTTAAATAGTTAAAAATAATTAAAAATCACTAAAAATCATAACATGAAATAAATACCATTAAATAATAATTATAATTACAAAATTTCAAAATTACCCTCTTCTGAAAAACTGGGTGTTACAATATAGTACCTTTTCGGAGAAGGACACTACATTATAAGGACAACATTTCGTGTCAAATCAAAAGTTTCACCCCTAGTTTTTCTCGACTCAGAAGCCTGTCCTACTAAGCATCAGAGGGTGACATGAACGGGGGTGATCGTGTCATGCCCCAGAACCAGAATACTGGAGAGCAGGGGATAGACACAGCCAGCTACGTATATTAAAGTAAATTCTACCTCGATATACGGTCACGGCTGTCTAGATACATGAGGGTTTAACTACAATCCAATAGTCTCTTAAGGTCAAGAACAAGCCTAGTGTCTCAATCTCAAGCAAGCAAGTAAATGTAACGAGATGGTAGATCATCAGACATACAAAGTAAGGCGTTCCATACATTACATATTCATATGATCATGAAGCTAGTCATACAAAATGTGAAGACTAACAAGAGTTTCAGTCATACATGATCAACCATAAGATTTGTTAATCATGTTACAGTCCGTAGGCAGACAGTAAGTAAAGTTGCAAACGAGCTAACACTTGCTCGACGGCTAAACGTCTCAAATGAATATTTTACAAGAGAGTAGGAGAGCAAAATAAGAACCCACTCGTTGCCAGGGTTGTGCCTAGTGGTCACCATCTGGTTCACTACTAAAATCTGCTCATTTGGTGACATAAATTTAGCGACGTTCGATTAACGTCGCTAAATTGGGTACATTAGCAACGTTTTAGTGAGGCGTCGCTAATCGTCGCTACTAGCGACGAAGTAAGCGATGAAATAACGACGTATATTAATTTTATGAGCTAGTCGTCGCGAAACATCGCTATGACGTCGCTAATAGCGACTAATTTAGCGACTGTCGGTTGAACGTCGCTAAATTCTAATTATATCCCCCTCCGTCGATCCATTTCCCTCCATTTTCCTCTCTCACTCTCTCTCCTCCCCCCTCCGACGCTTTCACTCTCTCCGGCGGCGACTCTCACTCTCTCCGACGACTCTCCTCCCTCTCCGGTACGTGACTCTCCCCCTCCCTCTCTCTCTCTCTCTCTTTCTCCGTCTGTTTTGGTTGTTGGTGGTTTGGGGGGATACGGGTGGCTCGAGAGAAGGTGCGGGGGGGATGCGGGTGGTTGGAGGTGGCTGGGGGTGGCTGGGGGGGTGGGACAGGGGGACGAGGGCGGCTAGGGGAGGAGAGCTATAGGGTTAGGGTTCGGGTTAGGGTCCATTTCCTTCCATTTTACTCTCTCACTCTCTCTCCTCCCCCCCTCCGGCACTCTCACTCTCTCTGGCGCTCTCACTCTCTCCGGCGACTCTCTCTCTCCGGCTGTTTTGGTTGTTGGTGGTTGGGGGGGTGCACGTGGCTCGGGGGGAGGGGCAGGGGGGATGCGGGTGGTTCGGGGGTGGCTGGGGGTGGCTGGGGGGGTGGGACAGGGGAGACGTGGACGGCTGGGGGAGGGAAGCTAGGGGTATGGTTCGGGTTAGGGGTGGGTATGTGTGGGCAGCTGGAGGAGGGGAGCAGGGGGGAGTGGAGGGTTAGGGTTCGGGTTAGGGATGGTGTAGGGGGGGCTTGGTCAGGGGCACTGATAGTGCCGAAAAATCTGATAATTTAGTAATAATTATTTGTTTTCCGACACCGAAAAATATGATACTCCGATTCGAACGCACCGATAGTGCCGATATTTGTAACAAGTAGTTTTGTTGGTTGGTTAATTGGTAACATGGTGATCGGGACATATAGTCCCTGCATTCATTCGACTGGCAAGACAGAAACTATGGCATGGTGATCAGGACATAGTCCCTGCAGCCATTCGACTGGCGAGGCAGAAACTATGTAGCCATAGATAAAGTTGACTGCCCTCTGACCCTCATCCCTCGACAATAATGATATGACAACCTATCACTATATCTTATATAGTAGTAGATGATGTCTTAGTATTACATCATGTGAGTTCATCTTGATTCTGTTATATTCTTCAGATACTAGATACGATAAGAACATATACTACACCATATGTACAGAACATAATGATCCACACTAATGTATGTTAGAATGAATTTTGGGTTGTGTTCTGAGCCATCCGTTCTCACACTTAAGTACTATGAGAGCGCCGGAGAGAGTGAGAGCGCCGGAGGGGAGAAAGAGAGAGTGAGAGAGTAAAATGGAAGAAAATGAATTGGTGGGGAAATATAATTAGAATTTAGCGACGTTCATACTAACGTCGCTAAATTAGTCGCTATTAGCAACGTCATAGCGACGTTTTGCGACATATAGTGCCGATATTTGTAACAAGTAGTTTTGTTGGTTGGTTAATTGGTAACATGGTGATCGAAACATATAGTCCCTGCAGCCATTCGACTGGCGAGGCAGAAACTAAGGTACGACATGGTGATCAGGACATAGTTCCTGCAGCCATTCGACTGGCGAGGCAGAAACTATGTAGCCGTAGATAAAGTTGACTATCCTCCGACCCTCATCCCTCGGCAATGATGATACGACAACCTATCACTATATATATAGTAGTAGATGATATTTTAGTATTACATTATGTGAGTTCATCTTGATTCTGTTACATTCTTCAGATACTAGATACTAGATTCGATAAGAACGTATACTACACCATATGTACAGAACATAGATGATTCACACTAATGTATGCTAGAATAAATTTTGGGTTGTGTTCTGAGCCATCTGTTCTCACACTTAAAACACATATGAATTAGAACTGTGTGTCTTTGTATTTTCGGCGAACCCAGGGATTAGATTCTGTATTTTTTATTTTGACTTTGTACGTATTTGGGGATATTCAGTTTTTTCGTTGAGGATACTGAGTTTGTACGTATTTGCGGATATTGATTTGGTTTGTTGAGGATATTATATATTGACATTGTTCGTTGCGAATAGTATTTTTTCTTTATATTTTTTGTATATTCTAGAATGTATTGTGCGTGCCGGTGTTGAGTGTTCCACCGAGGGGGTCGGCGAACCCAGGGATTGGATTCTGTATTTTGTATTTTGTATTCTGTATTTTGGCTCAGGCTCCATCTCCAGCACCATTTGCATTCTGGAACCTATTTTTTTATATTTTTTTTAACTTAGCGGCGTATTTAGCGACGTTAACATTAGTCGCTAAATATTAGCGACGTTAATAAATGTCGCTAAACGCGTCGCTAAATGCTGACGGGGCAACACGTGGCACCATAATCTGATGTCAGCTCGTCGTCGCCAAAACGTCGCAAAAGTGTCGCCAAACGGCGATAACACAATAACGTCGCTGTTTACGTCGCTAATTAGCGTCAACCAATAAATGTCATAAATTACGTTGCTAATTAGCGACGTTAATAACGTTGCCAAATAACGTCGCCCTAGCGACGTTTTCTCGTTTAGCGACACATTTTTTTCTGTCGTTCCCGAAAAGTAGCCTTAAACGTCGCTAAATTGATTTAGCGACGTTTTTACCGAGGTTAGCGACGTATTGTGCCGTCGCTAATCTAAAATTTTTTTGTAGTGGTTGGAAAGCTGGAGGATCCTCGGGTCCTACTCCGAAATCTGGCCATACAAAACCAGTTGAGTCAGGCCCCAGAAGATCAAGTGCCACAAGAGAGGCTTCACTTAAGAACTAAAACTAGTACATTAGCACATGAGAACATAAATGAAATAACAAAAGACATGAGTTAGAGAAAATAGGATGATAAACGATAAGATAACTAAAGGGCTATTCCGGTAACTAAGTACAACCCGTAAACCAAACAAGGACCGGGGTTGTATCCCTTCACCTGAACAGAGCTTAGTCTCCAACCAATTATCGACAAGAGTAAAGTATGAACAAGCATGTGCTAAAATAATCATAGACTGGCATTGTTTAGACAAGACTAGACTGGACAACATCCATCAATCACGGCCAAGCAAAGAGTACGGCTTGATACCTTAACTAGCTAGGGTTATCACAAGCCTAGTTACTAGCAAGATGCAATGAGATGTTCCAGCAGTCTTAGGCCCTGCAGCTATCCAGGTTATCCAGGCAAGGTTGATTATCAAAGTTATCCAGAATTATTAGATGGCTTAGAGTACAACAAATGACAGTGTGCCTTGTACTTGTTTCATGAAGTGCCCCACATGATAATAGACTGGAAATGTGCCCTACTCGACGGCAGGCTACAAGTCCCTCAGGTGTGGCCAAAATAACGAGATTGCCTGTAACTGGAAACATCTCTCTATATGAACTACTTGATCAATCTAGTCATTAACCTTAGTCAGATTCAGTATGAATCCCTGACCGTGGTAACCAGGGACTTATGTCCTAGACATGATGCAAGACATGACTAGACTAGTAGCTTGTACAAACAAGTTTCAAGCAAGCACCCACGGTGTCAAGACTAGAATTTACTTAGCGAGTCGAGGTAGCTGTCACAACAGCATTCAAGGTTACATGTCAAGATTACTTAGTAGGTCAAGATAACCGTCGCAACGGTGTTCGTGAGTTCATGTCAGGATTACTTGTCAGGGGTGCACCACAACGGATCACCATCATGTCATGTTACTTGTACTTGTTACTTGTTAGGAGCGCGCCACGACGGGCCACTATCATGAGTTGTCACAAAATTATACCGTGTACAGATTATCATCACAATATTAACATATCATGATTATATCGAGTTCATGTCAAAAAGGCGTAAGGATATAATAAGGGATACCACGCGCCCAATAAAGGGGAATCTAGGGCAATGGATGTCAGAGCCATACTACGCCGGACAAGGGAGTAAGGTACGCTAGTGCTAAGAAGCCTCCGGGCAGGGGAGTATGCCAAAGGAGTACGCCAAGGGGAGTACGCGTAAAGAAGGTACGCGTAAAGAAGTATGCGTAAATAAAGTACGCGTGAATGAGTACGCGCGTAAACGAAGTACGCGTAAAAGAGTACGCGTGAAGAAAGTACGCGTAAATGGAATACGCGTAAAAGAGTACGCGTGAATAGAATACGCATAAAAGAGTACGCGTGAAGCTTGTATGCGTAAAATAGAATACGCGTAAAAGAGTACGCATGAAGCTTGTATGCGTAAAATAGAATACGCGTAAAAGAGTACGCGTGAAGCTTGTACGCGTAAAATAGAATACGCGTAAAAGAGTACGCATGAAGCTTGTTCTATGCCAAGGCAGGGTAGACTTTGTTCTACGCGCAAAACAGATTCACGCTGACACGAATAAACTTGGGCGTAGAGTTTGATATAACGCGAGCACGTATAAACGTGTGCGTAGAGCTTGATATTACGCGAACACGTATAAACGTGGGCGTAGATAACCTCCAGAACTCAAAACTCCATGAAACCTTCAATCTAAGCCAAAAATGGGACTTCCATAGATCAAAATGGGGTAGAACGAAATTCTCAACAACATGGAACAACCAAAACTTGAAAATAATAAAGTTTGGTAGATCAAAATCCAAGAAATCCGAAAATGCAACAAACTTAGATCTACAAGAAATAAACCATGGAAATTGAAAATGCTAAGTACTAAAGTGTCTTAGAATCTCGTGAGGAAGACAATGGAACAACAAAAATGGAGTTCCTCCATGAAGCAAGTTGTACTTGCTAAGCCTCTCTCTTGGTAGGTGGAGAGAGTTATGAGGAAGAAGAAGGAGTAAATGAGAAAGTAAGAAAGTAATGAAGAGAGAGAAAGGGTTGGGCTTTAAATGAAAGATGGTGGTAGGTAGGTAGGGGTTGGGTTCATGATGAACCACCCTAAACCAAAACAACCAACCCAAGCCGAACCCAAGTCAAAATAAACCAAGTCATGCAAGATTAAGCTAGACAAGTCTGATTATGGGTCGAAATTCCGTATACGTATACTGAAAATACGTATAACAAAAACAATGGTGACAGATCGGTGTTGATGGCATAGAGGCTGCAAGAGCCTTGCCCTTGCTAGAATGCTTTGCGGTGGCAGACGACTTGGAGGCCATCGCTGCTTGAAAATAAGTCACTAGAGCTCGAGAAAGCGTTCTGTCACGACCCGATCCCAAATTGTTGGGTCAAATCGGATCATGCCCAGTCTGCACCGTTGTTGACACGGCGACAGTAAGCTGTATTCAGTAGTGAAACATATGCAGATAAAATTCTAACGAATATAAAATCTTTTATTCAATTTAAAATTTCTGAAATACGACAACTATTAATTACAACAACAATACTTGATACATTGGTTACTAAAATAAATTACTATCCAGCTCTACTGTTCTTGGGTTCCAGGTTCTGCGGGAACAGGCATCAGATCTTCAACGACTCAATCACCTAAAAATGTTGGTCTCCAGTCAGGAGGGAGCAAAGTACAATTCATGATAATTCAACAATTGAAATAATAATAGAGTTATGCACTTTTAAACAATTTGAAATAAACAGTTTTCCAACAGTTAAAA
Organism: Iris pallida; assembly: GCA_029216955.1. Lineage (NCBI taxonomy): Eukaryota > Viridiplantae > Streptophyta > Magnoliopsida > Asparagales > Iridaceae > Iris > Iris pallida. The sequence continues at coordinate 2,257,406 of JANAVB010041819.1, read as the reverse complement.
CATTGTGATGTGAATAGGCAATGAATATGACCGGATTGGGTTGTACAGTGAATGATATGGCTTATCACCGTGTGTATGAGGGATAAGCTAATACAATTCTAAATTATTACTTTGGATGTGGTCATACTCATTACACTACTCCCCCAGTACCCAACAGTCAATCAGTCATTGCTCTCAGAGAGAGTTCCGTGTTGCATCGTGGTTTAAACTTGCAATAAAACGATTACTAAATAATTGTAAAGTAACACAAAATGTACTTACCTTGGTTATGACTGGATTCGATATTGGTTCCGGGATGATGCTAGTACAGTCCTCGAAACCCTACAATTGAGAATTTCTGACTTAGCACCAATATTCAATCCATATCTAGGTGTGCTAGTTACAATCTCTAGAATTTGTTCTAGTCAAATTTTAGGTTATTTACAACTCTAATTAGAGCGCTTATCGATGTGAGTTTCTAACTTTACAAAGAAAAGTCAATTTAATTTTTTTTATTGGAAAAAATCGTATTTTCCAATTTATTTGATAAAACTTTGTATTTCATTATATTATATTTAAAAATAATATTTTTCTTTAAATGAGGAAAACGTGAAATTTGTTTAAATAATAACTTGTAATTTTTTCTAATTTATTTAATATGAGAAAACAATATTGATTTTCTATAAAATAATTATTTTACTATTTTATGTGTTTACGTCAACCACAAACTAGAAAAGAATAAAAATTTACAATATTACAAACCATAGATATTAAATAAAAGCTGGGCTTATGCCCTTACAGACCATTTTACATAAATTGAAATAAGAGAAAATGTTAGTTAGCTCTAATTAATATCCTGCACTTTAATTACTAAAACAAAATAAATAAATTAAATTAAAATAAATATTATTAAGAGTCTCAGACTTGGTCCAATCGTCACAAAATTAGCTAATGCCTCAACGTCCGGGTACAACCGGTTTCGTTTGCATTTCGCTAGGGCCCACGGATCGATACGGTCGTCGCCCAAAATCTAATTTGTAAATATTTTCAAAAACCGATTTGAAATCCATTTATAAAGTTTTATAAAAATTTGGGCAATATTTTCTCTATATTTGGGACAACCCAAAATTGGGAAAATGCTAAAAACACAACCAATCGCTCCCAAACCAGGGATACCCATCGCCACACAAATATATCCAACCAAAAATGATAATACTAAACCAAAATCAAAACCACAGCACAGATAATCAAACCACAGAACTCTTCCGAAATAAAATTCGAAAAAAACCGAATTGAAATTCGGAAAACCGAAAAGCCACAGAATCGTTCCGTAATAGAATTCAAAAAATCCGAAACCACACCCGTAACTATCAAAGTCGAGGGATCGGGACCACGTCATCATCGACACATAAACCAAAGGGACACAGGGACACGAGAATATACCTCGGATGCTCGGCTAGAGCTCTCAGATGAAATAGAAAATCCACGCGGACAGCGAAAAAAAAACTTCTCGGAACAGCGTCCGAACAGCAGCAAACCCACGGTCAGAGAAACGACAGGCCGCGAAACGCGGACAGAGAATCGTCTCGGGACAGAGGGATCAGACAGCGCGAACTCAACGCACGGGAATGGTAGGTTGGCTCCGGGAAGCAAGGCCGACAGGGGTCGGACGCACGGCTGCTTGCGGCGGGCCCGAAGGGTCTGGGATAGCAAGGCCGCGAGGGACTCGGGCGGCTGTGGCTCAGGGGAAGCATGGAGCCGAGGGGGTCGGCACACAGGGAGGCACGGTGGCTGGGTCGCCGTCTTGGCCGAGAGGGTGGATGGCGGGCGGCTTGCGGGGACAGCGGCGGAGGGAGGCCGCACGGGTGCCGGGAGGCGGCCGGCGGTGGAGCGCTGGGCTGTGGGTCGGGCCGACGGCGAGGGGTCGCCGCTTGGGGAGAACTTCAGCTGGACAGGGGTCGCCGAGGCGGCTGGCGGAGCTCGGCGGTGGCGAGCTGCCGAACTCAGGAAATTTGGGGGTTTAGGGATTTGAGAGAAGGGAGAATGGTGATGGAAGAATGATAGTGAAGGGGTTTTATAGGGTGGAGTATAGGAGTTTACGGGAGAGAAAAAGAAGGGGCACGGTCGTTGGCCGTTCGGAAAGCCGAGGGGGTCGACCTGCTCGCGAACGTTGAGAAAGGAAAGGTTTTTCTTTCCTCTGCTGATGGAAATTGGTTTTTAAGAAAGAAAGAGAGTTTAAGAAATTTTGTTTAAAAGGAGAGATATTAAATTCTCTTTTCTTTATGAAAACTCAATAAATATTATATCAAATGATATTTCAGATTTCGAAAACCAAAAATTTGCTTAGATTAGAACTTGGGTTCGGGAACAGGTCCGGGACACAAAAATCTAGGAAAATGACAATAATATATTTAGCAATAAATTATGCAATAAAATTATAAAATTTTACGAGTTTGACCCACACTAAAAATTCCAAAAATAATATTTATTAAATCTAATTTATAACACTAAATTAATTAATAAAAATTACGGGTTTTACAACCTTCCCTCCTTAGAAAATTTCGTTCTCAAAATTTAAAGGACAGGGTCAGGGTTTTAATCATGCAATCATGCCTGAAATCAGTTTGGACATTTTCTTTAACAGTCTTATGCCCAAGTTGGTTAACAATCCCAAAACTCATCTAATACTATATATTCATTAATTTTTATCCACTATTTAATTTATATTCTTCCCTCCTTAGAAATAATGTTATTCTCCATGATTAGTAAATTTCCGATTCCATTCCTAAATTGCCAATCACCTTTTTTTTCTTCTATATTTTCAATCTTGAACACATCTCATATTCATGCAATATGTATTTCTTCCAACTTGCTAATATATTCAATTTAATTCTATGATTTGATACTCCTAGTCTTTAATACTTCAATGTCAAGCCTCGGTAACCCAATATCATATTTTAGAATCCAACATCATACTTCTATACTCCAATTTGTCGTGATTAGAAAAAATTTATCATTCCTTACCCATACGTGATCACTCTGTAATTTATTTAGATGTCCATTTTCATCAACATGTGTATATCTTGATTCTAAATCCTCATTTTCCATATTTGATCCCAAAATCTCAACAAAATTTAATTATCATGCTTAAGCTCGAATCCTTCATCTTGATTTTACTGTATCTTTTGACTAAACATTTCTCTAAAAAAATATTATTAAAATCTTCCCACCTTGTATTATTTATAACTTTTCTATTTATGGTTTCTGATTTGTAATCTTTTGCATCCTTCAATTCATACGTTTACAACCTTAATTAGTTACATCTTAACTCCATAGTTTCTTGTTTCGATTGTCCCTTTCCTGATTCATCATGCATCTTCCTATAGTGCATCTCCATACTTATCATTTAACTACCTCTAATCCACATTGTCCATTTGCTTAACATTCACATCATTAATTTATCCCTTCCTAGGTTTAAGTTCAATCACGAGTGTTTCATATTTATCTCATAATTCATGTACTCCATAAGTTCCTTCAATAGATCGTTCCAATTTAATTCATCAGGCATAATCAGATTCGAGGCATGATTGCTAAATATAAAGATAAAAAGTAAACATGTTTAGAATCTTCTAGATAGAGTTTAGAAAATCATGAGTAAACATCGAGGTATAATTTAAATAATCATAACGAGTTTAAAGTTTTAAAATGTGATCAAATAAAATAGAAAGGTCATAAAATACGACATCAATTTATTTGAGAAACAAAAGATAATATAATTTTCCGAAATGAGGGACAATTTTCAATTCAAACTAGTATGAGGTATAGGAGTTTGTGACTCAGAAAGAATCAACAAGTTGTACGATTTTAAGATAGTGAAGGTGATTAAAAATAGCCATGACAAGAATATAATTCGATAGATCATTTCTGGAGGTGGGAGTAAGTGCTAGGATACAAATCCTCAAAATGATTAAAGATAACCATGATATGAATACAGCCTTATTAATATTCGAAAACCAATTATTTTCGAAGTCACTTTATTTCAAATTCATGCCTCGCCAGTGTGCACCTGACTGCAATAAATTTTTGTCTCCATAACTTGAATAATTTAGTTTACCGAGTAATCTTCCAACTTTATCCATTTCATGGCTAAGCAAACATAGAACAAAGTCTCAATAATATTTAGAAACCTAACGATTACCTGTCATTATTTCAACTTAGAGTTTATGCCTCGCCAGTACACAACTAGCTGCAGTAAACTTGCAGTTTTCCATAATTCAGATAAATGACTATCACGTAAATGTGCGGAGTCATGTTAGGTTGCTAAATATTTCCTCAGCTTTGTCCATGTGAATTTTAGAGGAATTTCAAAAATTCAAATGAGTTTAAAGTTCTAAACAGGATATAGATGACTGTTCTTCTGAGATTAAGGGTTTTATCAAAATATGTGTTTGAGATTTAAGAGACTGGGGCTAAAATCAAGAGGAGTATCTGTTCTCCGATTTTCTTTTCCAAAGATGAAACGATCAACCTTGATTTGAATAATTGAGTCAAACACTAGATAAGATAGAAGCATCACAGATTCGGATTAAGTAAGAAAAACCAATAAAAATATTCCTGACAAATCACTCAGGGAATACAGAAAATTATTTTGAGAAGAATAATTCCATAACTAAGGAAAGTTGGAAATTTGAGAGAAGATAAGTTTCATTGATTCAAGGAAATCAAATTGAAATTGTCTAGTAACGCCAAGAAATTAAATAGCTTTGGGACAGCTCAAAATTTCCATGACTAAAGGAAATTCAATAATAGAATGGATTCAAAATGTGATCAATTATCTGACCGTTCCTGCTTCATGATCATAGAAGCTTTCTAGGTCTTGATTTGATCAAGAAATTGCATAGAGAGAGTAGGGCTTTAAGATGAGTGGAGGAAGTCAACATATGAAAATATTCTCGATTTTTGGAAAAACATAGGAGATAACAATATTGAAATTGAAAATAACTCCTTTAGGACAATCATGAACTGAACTAATTCTTTTGGTAATAATTGACCTTTACGGTTTAAATGATCCCAGAAGAATTTTGATTCAGGATTGATTCCGAGAAAGTTAGTCAATTAGAAAGGAGATCAAGGCAAAATGTTGGATAATGGTTGTAGATATATATATTGGGTAGATAAGAATTTATCAGGGTTGCTAAGAGAATTCATAATTCTACATAGCGAACGAATCAAGATTTCAATTAAAGGTAGAGAAATAATAAAGAATTTAAAATTTAGGTTTGATAAAGAAGAAAAAGACCAAAGAATTCAATCTTATTCCAAAAAGAATATGAATCCTAAGGTATACTAGAACCTGAAAATTATGGTAGGAAAATAATCTCGAAAGTCATGGGACACTCAAAGGTACAATCAGTCTAATTTAGATAAGGTTTAGGTACAAACACAAACAAGGCATCCTACGAATCTATAAGCAGGCAAAAATAGATATTTAAGTAAATAATTTTTGGCCCTATAATGTAACATGGTGTATAACATCTAAGTGTTCTAGTTTGTTTCTAAAGTCTGTTTTCCTAAAATCTCAACTATCCCTATGTCAAGTTACAGAACTGCGCGATGGTCTAGACTAAGTTGACTAGACCAATTTACAGATCTGATCTGCATGGACCACCACTAAAAATATGTCACGACCCGATCCCAAATTATTGGGTCTAATCGGATCATGCCCAGCCTGCACCGTTGTTGAGACGGCGGCAGTAAGCTGTATTCAGTAGTGAAACATATGCAGATAAAATTCTAACGAATATAAAATCTTTTATTCAATTTAAAATTTCTGAAATACAACAACTATTAATTACAACAACTACACTTGATACATTGGTTACTAAAATAAATTACTATCCAGCTCTACTGTTCTTGGGTTCCAGCTTCTGCGGGAACAGGCATCAGATCTTCAACGACACAATCACCTAAAAATGTTGGTCTCCAGAACGCAGACAGAGAATCGTCTCGGGACAGAGGGATCAGACAGCGCGAACTCAACGCACGAAAACGGTAGGTTGGCTCCGGAAAGCACGGCCGACAGGGGTCGGACGCACGGCTGCTTGCGGCTGGCCCGAAGGGTCTGGGATAGCAAGGCCGCGAGGGACTCGGGCGGCCGCGGCTCAGGAGAAGCATGGCGCCGAAGGGGTCGACGCATAGGAAGGCACGGCGGCTGGGTCGCCGTCTTGGCCGAGAGGGTGGATGGCCGGGCGGCTTGCGGGGACAGCGGCGGAGGGAGGCCGCGCTGGTGCCGGGAGGCGGCCGGCGGTGGAGCGCTGGGCTGTGGGTCGGGCCGACGGCGAGGGGTCGCCGCTTGGGGAGAACTCTGGCTGGACAGGGGTCGTCGAGGCGGCTGGCGGAGCTCGACGGTGGCGGGCGGCCGAACTCGGGAAATTTAGGGGTTTAGGGATTTGAGAGAAGGGAGAATGGTGATGGAAGAATGGTAGTGAAGGGGTTTTATAGGGTGGAGTATAGGAGTTTACGGGAGAGAAAAAGAAGAGGCGCGGCCGTTGGCCGTTCGGGAAGCCGAGGGGGTCGACCTGCTCGCGAACGTTGAGAAAGGAAAGGTTTTTCTTTCCTCTGCTGATGGAAATTAGTTTTTAAGAAAGAAAGAGAGTTTAAGAAATTTTGTTTAAAAGGAGAGATATTAAATTCTCTTTTCTTTATGAAAACTCAATAAATATTATATCAAATGATATTTTAGGTTTTGAAAACCAAAAATTTGCTTAGATTAGAACTTGGGTTCGGGAACAGGTCCGGGACACAAAAATCCAGGAAAATGACAATAATATATTTAGCAATAAATTATACAATAAAATTATAAAACTTTACGAGTTTGACCCACACTAAAAATTCCAGAAATAATATTTATTAAATCTAATTTATAACACTAAATTAATTAATAAAAATTACGGGTTTCACACGTTCTTTCTCCTATACGAACCACATATTTATTGGACTTTTTACAGTTGTTCGAATTTTTTGATGGTGGTTCAGATTTCTAGGACATTTAGTTAATGCCGTAGTTTCTCGTGATCGAGATGTTGTCACACAATGGTTATAGATCCCAACAAAAATCTCTTGCAAAAAATCTCGTTAGCGTGATCTCAACAAGCAAAAGATATGCTCTTGCAGATGTTGCCTTCCTATGAAGTATTCTTCCTACGATCATGTGTATCCTACAATATTGATTTTATGCAGTCAGGACCCTCTTACGCTGTCTTCTTCTCACAAGATTGTCTTCTTGGAGTCATGAGCCTTCTTTGAGATACTCATCCCACAACCAATCTATATCAAGCTGCAGAGTCAGTTAGAGTCCTTTATGATTCTCTATTCAAAGTATTTCGAAGAAAAAGTTGTCTTCAAAAGAAATTAAAGGGAGTCTTATAGAAGCATAAAAAAATATCAAAATACAAATCACCCGCGGGAAGATATCCTGCAGAAACGTTCCTTCTGTGAGCAAACTGTTCCAGCAGAGGAATACTATAAAGCATTCCACTACGGAATATCCCTCTAATATAATTTGGCAAAACCATTTTGTCATTCGAAAATACCATATTTTTCTTTATAAACGAAAATATATTTTCCAACACAATTATTTAAAATAAAATAGAAAATTAAATAAAATTTTGAAAATATGAAAATATGGGTTACAAATCTACCCACCTTAAAAAAACTTCATCCTCAAAATTTCAATGGTACGACTAAGAATATAATAATATATAAAAATGACACGATTAATGATCAAAATCAGTTAGGCATGATCGCAAAAAAAATTGAAACATAAGAAAAGATGCGATTTGGCACGATAAAATATATAGTCAAAATGCTCTAGTTACGATCAAAAACCGTTTAAGAATGGTCAAAATTGAAATTGTTTTGGCACAATCAACTACTTAACCAAGATTATTTAGGCACGATCATAGAATCAAAATGTAGATACGATTATAAATTTCGTAGTATGTAACCAAAATAGGTTTAAATATTACTAGGAAACCAAATGATTATTCGAGAATAGAAGGGTAATAAATAAAAAAGTGTGCAAGAATTTGTGAACCATAAAAATTAATAGTCATATGCCAAAAGGATATAGTCTCTATAGTATCCAAAAATTATATGTATATCTACCGTGAATCCATGTCCCGCGAGTGTACATCTGGCTGCAATAAACTCTTGGTTTCATAACTCAAATAATAATATATATCGAATACTCTATCAACTTTATCCAATATTGACATAATAACTCAAAGGATCAAATAATACAATTTAGGACTAAGTTTTAATAATATCTAAAAACTCACGCATATCTGAAATTACTTAAACTTAAGGTCATGTCTTGCTAGTGCGCTGTTGGCTGCAGTGAATTCACAGTCTCCATGATTCAGATAAATATTTGTAGTGCACATCTACCTTACCATAGTAATCGTCGAATATTCTTTCAACTTTATCCATAAAAAATTTCAAAGGGGCTTCTAGAAATTTAAACAAGATCCGAATTGATCATGATAAAAAAAGTATAAGTGCCAATTCTTGAGAATCAAACGACCAATTAGAAAAAAATGACGAAGGCAAGAGAAGTATAAATTTTCTATTCCTTATTTCATGGATATTCAATGATTGAGGAAAAACTTATATTTCTTGAATTTCATCAAAACTGACTTGGAATTAATATATGGATTAATTGTATCAGGTTGGGCTTAAACTCGATAAATGGAAATAATAATATTGACTCTTAGAAAAAATAATTCCTTATGGACAATGGAAATAAATAATTAATACGGACTTTACGATATGATAATGTTTAGAGAGGACAATAAAATAAAATTTTGAGCAAATTATCAAGGTTGGGGCTTGAATCCTAGAAGGTTCTAATATAGACGTATTTTAGATAACTAGATAAATAGGAAATATGTGTTCAAGGAATACAGTTAAAGGAGTTTGGCCTATATATCGTCCGATTAGTGTCTAGCCTATTACCTTGGTCAAAATCTAAAATTTTCATCAGTCTTATAAATCGTTCATCCTCAAAAATATTAAAACAACTTAAATATTTTAAATTAAATAAATCTCAAATTTTCTATCATAATTTTATATATCATTCATCAAATCAAAAATCATTTTCTTTCAAAAATCTCATCCTTATCTTAGCAAGAAATTCATATTCATCAATAAACATAGAAATTTAAACTTCAAGCATAAAAAATTTAACTTTAATATTCAAAAATCATGTAAAATTTACCAATTGAGTACTCTACCCACCTTTGTTCACAACATCTTATCAAAACAAAAATAATATATCCTCATAGAAAAATTTCTCAAACTCACCTAACTTTAAAATTCAAGATTTATTAATATCTTAACCACATAACCTATGTAGCAACCTTAACTACCCAAACATGCAAATTGAATAAGGACTTTCCTACTATATACTTAATCCTAGTCATTCTTCTAAAAATTAAATCAATCCTAATTGTGAATGAGCACTTCCTAGTCACATGCTCGCAGTAGTATGACTAATATAGGTACTGCTACGAGTTCACAATCTTTTGTGAAAACAAACCTGCATGGTTTACAAAAGAATTTATCACGATCCGCTCCCACTTTGAGATACGAGTACCTAGCCAAATTTAGCCTATGCCACAGCATTGACGTAGTACGCTGTCTAAACTTCAATATTAATCTCAAAATACAACAAAATTATATATATTTTCTCATTCACAATAATTATTCAAATTACAACCTAATAATACATTGAAATACTATTCCGTAACAAATTCGCTAAATATTTAAATAAAAGAACTATCTAATCTTTCTAGAATGTAAGGTCAGTCTCCAATATCTCAATCTCCACCCGTATGGATAGCAAGTCACCTGCTCGATTTAGTCAGAAAAGGAGCAAAGTACAACCCTGGCAATAATGTAATTTAAAACAAAATAAAACTAGACGGATAGAGATGCAATAAAATACGACAATAAAAAATGTATATGAACTAAAAACAGTAAACATGTACACGAAGACTACTGACAAGACGTGTATAAACAAGACAACTAGACAATATGAACATGTACAAGTAAGACTAATGGACAATGTGTATGAAACACCTTTCGACATGTGAACGGCTTGGTTAATACGACACATCATCTTGATGACTATCCACATTTATATGGTACGACTAACACATACATGAGTTATATGACTTAGCTATCCACGTTAACATTCATTGAGATTTGTTCACATACCTACTAAGCATTTTCTCTTCCGACTCACTAAACAATAATACTAATAACAAACATGGTACAACAAGTCCTATCGTGTCATAATCGTGTCTCAACATGATACTAAATGAGAATACAATAAAGAATTACATTATAATGTACTAAGAACATAGAACAATAGTATACTTGACTCGAGTTAAGTTGCAGTTGACGTGTACCACATGATCATGTTGGCACAGAATAGGTCAAAAGTTATAGTCATAATTGGTCCGAACAGATAATGATGTCGAGATCAGTAACATCCAATGATTTCTAGATAAGCCAAATATAGAGAAAGTCCAAAGTCGTCGATTCGGTTCACTAGTCATCTATATATTCTATAATTTAAACAAAATATTAAACTATTGTATTAATTTCTGAAAAATTAATATGCTATAAATATATGTGTCAGCTTTCCAAAACACCAAATGGTTCACAAAATAGAGTTAGGGATCTTCTGGAATCTCGAAAACAGTACGACATGTCCATTTTTCAAAAATTCACTTTTATAATTATAGAATTGAAAACCTAACCTTGATACGTTTCTAACAAAAAAACTGGAGATAAAATAGAGTTCGAAGTTGGTGCAACGGCTTCGTGAAGTTGCTATAGCTTCTAAAAAATGAGACTGAATTTATGACAAATTTTGAATTATTTTGGACAAACAAGAGAGAATTTTGAGAAAAAAAAAGATGAGAGATGTTCATAGCAATTACTTAATTAGAATTAGAGGATTAGGTTGGAAGAGTTTTGGTGTTGAACAAGAAAAAATCTCTCCTTAAATAGATGTAGATTGACACATAATTTTATAATTTGGGAGGGTCAAAAATTTAATGAATAAATCTTTCTATTAAATTCAAATCAAATCAATCTCAAAAATATACTGATCAAATCTCAATCTATAATTGGTCATAATAAAAATGTAAAATAATATCCAATATTATCAAATAAAATTTAAAGTATATCTGTATAAATCCAAATCTTACAAAAATAATTTAACAAATTTTTTTATTGGTCAAATATAATAATTATTAATTTCAAAACTAAACTAATTAAATCTAAATCTAATATTTGATTACAACAATAATTCAAATTACTATTATTTAAACAATATTTTCATAAACCCAAAATCTAATATAATTTGACAAAACCATTTTGTCATTCGAAAATACCTATATTTACATTATAAATGAAAATATGTTCCAACAGAATTATTTAAAATAAAATAAAATAAAATAAAAAATAAATTTTTGAAAATTCGAAAATTGGGGTTGCATAAACTTTGCCTCATGCGAACCTTAATTTATGTGAAGTTTGCTTCCTATGAAGCTTAATAATGTGACAGTCTGGCATGTCAATGCACAAAAAACTTAAAAAATATTACGGAGATCGAGGCGATTCTTTGACATATATATAAGATATCATGTTTTTCGTTGTACGTCCATCTACATTAGCAGGAAGCCATGTGGCATAATGTGGATTCAATTGCATGAGAACGTGCCTAAATCCTCACATAACTGCTGCCACGTGACAGCATCTCATTGCAGGTTATGTGAACATGTATCCACGTGTCAGCCTCTTAGTCCCGCACAAACATGTGTTAACTGATCACGCCACATGAACCCTATAATCGTGGGACAGTGCTTCCCATGAGCAGTCTTTTCCTGCGATACAGTACTTCCCACGGGTATACAGCATTAACTATTTTCGGAAATTTTTTGCTATAAATAGTCTCTTTTTTTGTTGCTTCTAGCGATAGAGCATACATAATGTATTGCCACCTCATAATCAGCAACCTTAGTACCCTTTGCGAGTGCACTTTGCCTGACAGTGTGTGCACATTGAGGGCTTTTGAAAGTTCATCAGATCGTCTACGGAACAAAAGACACGTACAATTCGATCTCCATTGCTATATTCCCTAGAATCTCAACTGTACTTAGAATTAATCTTGTGTAACTACGTTCTTTGTAATAGAATTCTGAATTGCATACAAGTTATAAAAGTTTTTTTTTTTGAGAAGATACACATTTCTTTTATGAACGAAAACATGGATAACTAGATAGTTGTTAATCTTAGTTACTTGTAGAATAGTTGCATGGTTTTTTAATTGTAATATTGATAAAAGTAGTGTTTCAATTTTTGAGGACAAAAATATTTTAAGGGGGATAGCTTGTAGCATCTGGTACCCTAGAAGTCGAACTAAAAAAATGTTAAAAATTTCAAATTTGATTTTGTAGAAACTTAATTTAAATCCTAGTAAAAATATGAAATATATATAGAGTAATGGGACATGGGCCATAGAAATAGTCTAGAATACCATTTAGAATTTTTTTTTAAAATAATTTTCTAAGTTTTTTAGATGCTAAAAAAATAAAAAGATTTAAATAATAACTATGTTAGAGATTATATTTTGTTAGAGATTATATTTGTAACTAATGTAAATCTGGTCCATTAGCCCAATCATGTAGACACTATATATATTTTAACCAGCCCCCATCAATAAGAACAAGGCATTATTATTTCCTACATGGTATCAGAGCCACCAGAAAAATCCTAGTCGTCATATTCCCTATCCTAGTTACAGTCGATCCTGCCGTCGACGCCCGCTCCCGCGCCGACAGCGCCTGACGCCGACACCCCGCGCCTGACCGATCCAGCGCCGACCGCGGTAGACGTCCGCTCCCACGCCTGACGCCAGCTTTCGCACCGACCGCGTCTGACACCCGCTCCCGCGCCGACCACGGTCGACGCCCGCTCCCGCGCCGAACGCGCCTGACGCCCTCTCCCGTACCGACCGCGCTTGACGCCCGCTGACAGCGGCAGAACCGTCGTCGACCTCTACGCGCCAGATCCTGCGCCCCTGACCGCTGCCGATTCGCCGTCGACCCCGTCCATCGCGAGCCGATTCGTCGGAGTTGTACAAAATTTTGTACACCCGACCTCTACGCGCCAGATCCGGCACCTCTGGCCGCGGTCGATTCGCCGCTGACCCCGTCCATCAGCGGCTGATTCGTCGGAGTTATACAAAATTTTATACACTCGACATCCGCGATGGCATATGATGCTGCGTCCAGCTACTCCATCACGACTGGTGGTGGCGGTGCACACAACCCAAATTATCCTAATCCGAAGGATCCATATTTTTTGAGTTCTGCTGATCAACCAGGAAATATTATTACTCCTATTGTTTTTCGTGGACCGAACTATGCTGAGTGGTCTCGGTCGATACGTCTCTCCCTGATCTCTAGGCAAAAGATCACTTTTCTGGAAGGTACTGAAATCAAACCTGTTAATGATGCTAGTAAATTGCTTGATTGGAGATATGTGCAAGCACTGTTGGTTCAATGGGTTCTTAATACCATTGATCCGTCTCTGAAGAAATCTTTGTCGTACTTTAAGGAGGTTTATCCATTGTGGAACTTATTGGAGAAAAGATTTGTTGTTAGCAATGGCACTCGGAAGCAACAAATTAAGGTAGCTTTGGCTGAGTGTAAACAGACGGCTTCGATGTCTGTGGAAACCTACTTTGGAAATTTGTAGTCTTTGTGGGATGAACAAGCTGCTTATTTCCCATTGCCTTCTTGTACCTGTGGTGAACTTGCTGCAAAGCTACAGGCTATGAGGGATGAAGACCACTTTCAGGACTTTATGTATGGGTTGAATGCTGAGTTGTATAGTCATACCCGATCTAATCTTCTGGCTCAGGATCCTCAGCCAAGTTTAGATCGGGCATACCAGGCAGTCCGTGAGGAGGAGGATATGCAAAAATCTGAGGTCCAATCTGCTACTGAGGAGGTGTTGGCGCTGACTATCAAGACTTCACCTGGTCTTTCTACTACTTCTAATAGTAGAACCTCAGACTCCAGGGACAAATCAGGTATGATCTGTACTCATTGTAAGAAAATAGGTCCTTTACCACTCTCAGGTGAACAATGGCAGAAACTGATGAGCTTGCTGGGTAGCGACAATCCTTTCAACCCTGGTTCTTCAAACTCTGATCGTCTGATGGGTAAGAATTCTTCTGTCGCTTGGATATTCGATACTGGAGCTACTCTTCATACGACAGGTTCTCGTGACTGTTTAGTTGATTGCTTTGAGGGCCCTGTCTGTCCTGTGACTTTGCCTGATGGGAGCACTATTGAGGCTGTTCTGAGAGACAAAGTATTTTTGACTGCTTCATTGGTGTTGACGGATGTTCTTTATGTTTCGACATTAACTTGCAATTTGATCTCTGTCTCACAATTGATTGGTGCCAAAAATTGTGATATGTTATTTACTCCTGATTTGTATTTTATTCAGGACCGAAGTACGAGGATGGTGATTGGAGCAGGTGAACAAAGGGGTGAACTTTACTTCTTGGGGGAGGTTCCAGCTTCTTTGGCTTCGGTGATCCTGGCATGCAAAGAGAGTGATTTTGAGATTTGGCATAGTAGACTGGGGCATCCTTCAGATAAAGTAATGCAGACTTTACCTTTTCTCTCTGGTAGTAGTATGTTTTTTCATAAGGCTTGTGATATTTGTCATCAAGTTAAACAGACTCGTGATACCTTTCCTGATAGTAGTAGTCGTGCTTTGAGATGCTTTAAACTTATACACTGTGATGATATCGTGTTCCGTCTTCTAATGGGGCACAATATTTTTGACTTTGGTGGATGATTTTTCTAGAGCTGTTTGGGTTATTTTATTGAAGGATAAGTGTGCTATTTATTCTATGTTTCTTAAATTCATTGCTATGGTGAAGCGTCAGTTTGGGACAGATATTCTTCGTATGCGGAGTGATAATGGCACTGAATTTAATTGTTTACGAGATTATTTTTCATCTCAAGATATATTGTTCCAAACATCCTGTATTGGGACACCTTAACAGAATGGAAGGGTGGAACAAAAACATCGACATATTTTAAATGTAGCCAGGGCGTTGAGATTTCAGGGTTCTCTTTCTGTGGATTTTTTAGGGAAATGTGTTCTGGGTGCATGTTATTTGATCAATAGAACACCTTCTAGTATCTTGTATTTTAAGTCACCTTATGAAGTTTTATGTGGTTCGGCTCCTTCGTATGATCATCTACGTATTTTTGGTTGTCTGTACTATACGTATGATTTGAAATCCCGACATGATAAATTTGCTAGCAGGAGTAAAAAATGTATCTTTGTTGGGTATCCACTTGATAAAAAGGGATAGAAACTGTATGATTTGGAGACTGGTAAATTTTTTGTGTCCCGTGATGTTACTTTTTATGAAAAAGAATTTCCTGGGTGTGGCTCTGCTAGTGAGATGTCTTCTGCGACACGTCATACTTCTGTTGAGGTGCCGGAAGACGATATAGAGGCTTTTGGGATGATGCCGGCTACGGTTGCTGAGGCCGGAGTGGTTGCTGGCGGTTCGGCACCGGGTGGCGAGGATGCACAAGTAGCTGCAGAAGTATTGACAGAAGAGTCTGCTGGGGGTGATACGGATACTACTGATGGTACAGGAGATACAGTGTTGCCCAAGGGACCCGACGAGGTAGTGTTGGGAAGAGAAATGAGAAAGAAATCACAGCCAGTGCGATTACAGGATTTTGTGATGAATGCTGTTCGAAGTAAAAGTTCTCCCCCCTCACCACAGTTCATCTGTTCCCGTTACTTCCTCAGGTACTTTGTATCCTCTAACACAATTTCTAAGTTATGACATATTTACTGCTGGACACAAAAATTTTCTTGCAGCTATCACTGCAGGCGTTGAGCCTACTTCATATCGCCATGCCTCGTAAGATTCAGGCTGGCGTACGGCTATGCAAACTAAAATACAGGCTCTGGAAGATAATGGGACATGGAGTCTTGTCGATTTGCCTCCTGGAAAGAAAGCATTGGGAAGTAGATGGGTGTATAAAATAAAGTACAACTCTGACGGCAGTGTTGAACGCTTAAAGGCACGGCTGGTTGTGTTCGGTAATCATCAGGTTGAGGGAGATCGACTATTCAGAGACATTTGCCCCGGTAGCTGCCTACAGTTAGGGCATTCTTGGCTATTGCAGCTGTGAAGAGGCTGGACTTTGCACCAGATGGATGTGCACAATGCTTTTCTTCATAGAGATCTGACAGAAGAAGTGTATATGAAGTTGCCGCCATGGTTTTTCGTATAGTAAACCCAACAAAGTGTGTCGCCTGCGTAAGTCTCTGTATGGATTGAAAAAGGTACCACGTTGTTGGTTTGCTAAGCTTGCTGCTTCTCTGATATCCTATGGATTTATTCAATCTCATTCCGATTATTCTCTTTTCTCTCTATCTAAAGGGACGGTAGAGTTGTATGTTTTGATCTATGTGGATGATATGATTGTGTCTGGTAATGACTCAGGTGCTTTAGATGCTTTCAAAAAGTACCTTGGTTCTTGCTTTCACATGAAGGACCTTGGTGTGTTGAAGTACTTTCTTAGGCATAGAGGTGGCTCGGAGTGCAGAAGGAATTTTCTTGTGTCAAAGGAAGTATGCTTTGGATATCATTTCAGAATACGACTTGATGGGGTCTCGACCTGCTGGCTTTCTCATGGAGCCCAATCACAAGCTGACAGAATCGACTAGTCCCAAGATGGCGGATGCAGAGACTTATCGGAGGCTGGTTGGGAGGTTGATTTATCTATCATTTACTCGTCCTGACTTAGCCTATGATGTGCATATCTTGTCTCAATTCTTACAGGAGCCTAGACAAGATGATTAGCATGCTGCTTTGAGAGTTGTCAGATATCTCAAACATGTACCGGGACAGAGTATTCTTTTGAAAGCTGATTGTGATCTCCGTCTTTCTGGTTGGTGTGATTCCGACTGGGCCAGTTGTCCCTTGACTCGCCGCTCTATTACAGGCTGGTTGGTGTTTCTGGAGGGATCTTCTGTCACCCCCAGTTTTCGAATTAGGGGTATTTTCGTCATTTTCCAAGTTTTATAATTTTAGGAATTTTATTTGCTTTTATAGGATTTTTAGGGATTTGGTTGATTTAGTTTGAATTTTATCCAATTTGGACTTAAGTTGGAGACCCGGGTAGTCTGGACGCTAGTGGGACCCACATACTAGCTGGGCTTGGCCCACATGCCATCCTAACTAGGCTAGAAACCATAAACTATACTCCCATGGCTTAACTAGTTAATTAGAGGCTTAATTAGTCATTTTGAAGTTGAACCGAACCAAACCGAACCAAACCAAATCCAAACCAACCCAAACTAAGTCTATTGGGTGTGGAGGCCTAATGGGTCTCACCCAAACCCATTAGGACCCCCCACATGGCCGGCCACATGTAGACCAACCTCCCCCTCTCTTTTGCTTTACTCCAAAGTCATCTCTCTCTCTCTCTCTCTCTCTCTCTCTCCTCTCTCTCTCTCTCCATTTTATTCTTTTTGAGTTCCTCCTTCTTCAAGAAGAACAACAATTAGGTATGCTCATTAACCCTCATAAATTCCTCGTCTTCATTTATTTCCTTCACAATAATGTAGAGGAGACCATTCTCTACAATTTGACCCAGCTTTTATAGGTTTCCATAAAACCTAGGTTTAAGGATTTTATTAGGGGTTTTTCCTTTTTATATATATATATATATCTATATATATATATATATATATATATATCTATATATATATATAGTGTGTGTGTGTGCAGAGGAGAGTGGTGGTGGTGGTGTCATGAGTGTGTGTGTCCAAATATTATATGCATTTATATGTGTTTGTGAGTATATATATATATATATATATATATATATATATATATAGTATATATATATATATATATATATATATATATATATATATTATATATATTATATGTGTGTGTGTGTGTGTGTGTGTGTATATATATAAAAAATATATATATGCATTTATATGTGTTTGTGAGTATATATATTATATATATATATATTATTATATATATATATATATATATAGAATATATATATATATATATATAATATATATATAATAAATATATATATATATATAATATATATATATATTATATATATATATATATTATAAAAAGGAAAAAAAAATATATATATATATATATATATATATATATATATATATAGATATATATAGATATATATATATATAAGCAGCAGCAGTTAGCATTAGAAAGGGGGGGCAAAGAATAAGAAGAAGAATAAGGATAAGAAGAAGAAGAAGAAGAAATAAGGATAAGAAGAAGAAGAAGAATAGGATAAGAAGAAGAAGAATAAGGATAAGAAGAAGAAAGAAGAAGAAGAATAAGGAAAGAAGAAGAAGAATAGGATAAGAAGAAGAAGAGAAGAAGAAGAAGAATAAGGATAAGGAGAAGAAGAAGAAGAATAAGAATAAGAATAAGAATAAGAATAAGGAGAAGGGAAGGAAAAAAGGAGAAGGAGAAGGAGAAGGAGAAGGGAATGTAGGAAATCAAATTAGAGAGGGTTTGTGAGTGAGTCGGAATTTAGTGAAAGGGGGAAATTGAGTTCCGAGTGTCGGAACGCGTCCAAAATTGGATGAGACTTAGATTATGTGATTTAGATTTTGTGGGTAGGCTCCCGAGTTGAAATCGGGGTTTCGTGTGGGAGTAGGACGACGGTATCGCACGATATCATTGAGTATCTCGCGATACTCAAGATAATCGGTGATTCGGCAACATACGCCGTAAGATGGACTGGATGTCTACTCTACCTAGGAAGCTTGGTAGGTAATGAAAGCGTAGGCTAGTATCCTACTACCCTAGGAAGCATGGATCGAAATACCAAGTGTAGGTAGGCTAACTTGGTATTGGACTAGGTTAGGAATTTACCTTTATAAAGGGTAAATTTAAGATATTGGCCTACGGCCAAGATATGGATTTCGGAGTTCAAGATGGACTTGGATATGGGTTGTAAGGGTTGGTAATGGTTAGAAATAGTTGCTTAGACCAAGTCTTGACCTTGGTTGACCATGGTTGACTTTTTAGACCAAAAGTCAACCATGGGTCAACACTTTACCCAATTTAGTCCCAAATTCCATTAGAGTTGAACAGTTGACCAAAAGTCAACTGTTAGTCACCATTGACCTAGTGTTGACCTAGGGTTGACCAGAGTTGACCCTGTTGACCAAAAGTCAACTATAAGTCAACTTTGGACCTAGTTTGATATGGGTTGACTTCCAATGTTCTCCTATGACCAAGATTGACCTAACTAGACTTGTCTTGACCTAGAATGACTTAATAGGAATTTAAATTGATTTGACTTTACTTCCTAAATATAGTATTGATACGTCTTGTTATCTAAGGTCCTCGAGGTGCTGCATTGGATCCATTTGACATATTATATCATATCACAGGCGAGTACATTCTCTGATAACTTTTTTCTCAATTTATGATAACTGTTATGATTCATGTACTTAGTGTAGATATGCTTATTCCTGACACTATGGTTCTCACGGATTGGTATTCCTGGATCTTGACGAGAGATGTTACTCCTTGTTAGCTTGGGATGTATTGTGCAAGCTTCCTTGTAGCTCTTGCGTAATATATGGTCACCGATTCTAGAGAAGACTTGCTCCCTTCTCATAGAATCCCGTGCAGTGACGTGTCCTGTTTGAATCCATTCTACCAGTTGGGGGTGGAGGAGTAGTAGCGTATGCCTGTGATCAAATCCATCCCGCATTTCCAACAGTGTTAGTCATATACCGCACTTATGACTAGCCAGGCCAGTTACTTACAGGTGTCCAAGCCGATCACAAGTTGAAACTACTACTCACACACATTGGACAGATGGCTTACCCTGATTTGTGTACATACCATGATCAGTTCTACTTTCTTGTTCTAGCTCTAGTTCTACAGCTTACCATGCCATGATACATATATGTACACTCCATAATTTTATTGTATATGCTCTATTTACAGTCTTATGGCTTTTATCCTATCTTGAGATCTATTATAGATTTATGTACTCGTTCCATCCTGACCGGATATGTTGACAATGATTACACAGGCAGAGGAGGACTATTACTGCACTTACTACGACCCATCAGACGTAGTAGGTTTAGAGACAGATATCCTAGATCAGCAGGGTGCAGTACCGCAGGGCGAGATACCGCCTATCCTGTAGATAGAGTAGGTTTTTGTACTGGACCTTATTTCCAGTTACTCTTGGGGCTGTTATTATTTTGGCTAGTATTAGAGACTTTGGACTTGGACTTGTATATTCTTTGTGTTTGGACTTGACATGTTATATTTTATTATCGTGTTGTCTTATCTTTCATTATTTACTTTATCATCTTAGAGTTGTGATTGAGTACTCATATATTATCATTGCTTGTCCTCCGTTCGGAGTTGACCATATTCGCGACAGGTTTTGATATTATATAAACTGTTGCTAGAGTAATAAACCTACAGCGTTCCACGCCATTTTTACGGTGAGGGCTGGGCGTTGTTACGCACACGTGCCCTTACAGTGGGTGCGGGTCGAGACACGTTATTAGTGGTGGCCCACGCAGGTCCTAAAGTCGTAATTAGTGCGATGTCGTAGCAGCACTCGTCTTAGAGTGTTGACTACGAGCCTGTGCTACATATAGGAGGTGGTAGGCTAAGAGTACTCAATTACAGTAGGATCTTTTCTTGCTTATCTTGCTTACCGTCTTTGATATTGATTTAATGTATTCTAGCTGTCCTCCTTTGATATAGTCCTTCTTGTGCCATATTGATATCTTCTTTTCAATCTGTCTCCAGGATGGTTATGACTTATTCTCCCGGTGAGGAGCACGGGGAGACGGAGAGGTCTGCTACCTCTGGCAGATAGGCTCCAGTCACTTCCCCTGCAGTTGGGACTTCAGTAGGGGCTCTCGGGGGTACTCCTCTAGCGCTCTTGATGACTGTCCCTAGGGTCACTGCGGGTGCTCTTCCTGCAGTGTCGGGGGCTATGACGGGAGCTGTCGGGGGCGTTCCTCCTCCTTCTCCTCCTCAGCAGGGCACTCCTCAGTTGGTGGTGGGAGCTATTCCTCCGTTGCCTCCTCTGCCTACAGACATGGTACAGATGCTCGCATTCTTTCAGCAGGTGCTGGAGTCCCAGCGGGCCCAGCACGAGGCACAGATGAGACAGACTGAGGCAATGTGCCAGGGCATGGAGGATGCCCATAGGTTGGCCCTGGCTACGGTGGAGCGTGGGGCTCCGCAGCGGGAGGTGCAGCAGCAGAAGCCCGAAGACATCCAGGCTTTCAAGAAGATGGGTCCGAGGGATTTCAGAGGGACCGAGGGCATTGTATATGCTGATGACTGGCTCGAGGATATCGAGCGTCAGATGAGGGCCTCCCGCCTGGCAGACGACCTGAAGGTCGAGGCGGTTGGCTTGCAGTTATTAGATGTTGCCCGGACATGGTTTCGGAATGAGCCGGCTCTTGCAGGAGAGGGCCACACTTGGGCTGAGTTTCGGGCCCTGTTCAGAGAGAAGTTCTTTTCCTCCACAGACAAGATCGGCCTAGTGCGACAGTTTTAGAACCTGCAGCAGGGCAGTATGACTGTGGAGGAGTATACGGCAGAGTTCGGCCGGTTGAGCCGATACGCCGAGTGCATGGTGAGCGACCTAGTGATCCGAGCAGAGCATTTCCGGAAGGGATTGACATGGGATATCAAGATCCTGATCCCTTCCTTCTATGCGACATATGCAGAGGTCTATGCGGAGGCTCGGAAGGTGGAGAGAGAGTGGGGCTTGAAGCCTAAGAGGGATCGTGATTTGTTTCAGGGGCCAGTAGCAGCGCGGGGGCTGTTAAGCGCCCTCAGCTTCAGCATCAGCCGTTCCAGCATCATCAGCAGCAGGTGCAGGCCAGGGCACCTGCCCAGAGAGTTCAGCAGCGTCACGGACAGGATGATCCTCCGTGCCACTACTGCAAGAAGCCCGGTCACCTCTTTGAGTTCTGCAGGAGGAGGCTGGGTTTGTGCCTCTTTTGCGGTGCCACTGGGCATCAGATGCGGGAGTGTCCTAAGAACCTCCGTGTTGCTGGAGCAGCTCAGAGGGCACCTATTTCGAGGGCACCAGCTAGTGTGCCTGTAGTTCAGCAGCGACGTCCACTTCCGACCCAGCAGCAGCAGTTTGTCCAGCACCGCCAGCAGAAGGGTGTTCAGGGTAGAACTTTTGTCCTTGCAGCCGAGGAGATTTAGCCTATAGCAGATGTTGTTGCAGGTTATGTTCTGCTCGATTCTTTTTCTGCCTTAGCCTTGTTTGATTCTGGTGCTACGCACAGTTTTGTGTCTGTTTCTTTTGCTCTTAGGCACAATATCATTGCTGAGTGTCTTGGTAGGACTTGCAAGATTATGACTAAGAATGGCATCATCCTGGTTAATAATATTTGTAAGGGACAGAGAGTTTCTTTGAGAGGCCGAGAGCTGAGTGCGTGTTTGCTCGTAATGCCACTTTCGAGCTACGATGTGGTACTCGGTATGGACTGGTTGAGCATGCACCATGCTAGCATAGACTACAGAGGGGGCAGGATTCTATTCAGGCCGCCGGGAGAGCCGGAGTTTGAGTTCACCAGAGGTGCAGCGGAGCCAGGAGATGGATTCTGTGGAGCGTTGTTGGCGGGGCCGGTGTTGCCACATCA
Organism: Iris pallida; assembly: GCA_029216955.1. NCBI lineage: Eukaryota > Viridiplantae > Streptophyta > Magnoliopsida > Asparagales > Iridaceae > Iris > Iris pallida. Next base: position 2,234,582 of record JANAVB010041819.1, on the reverse strand, counting down.
ACTTATGGCTGAGTTCTTGGATGTCTTTTTCGAGGAGTTGTCCGGGATGCCGCCAGATCGTGATGTTGAGTTTTCTATAGACCTAGTGTCGGGCGCTGAGCCTATCTCACAGCACGTCTATAGAATCAATAAGAGTGAGTTAGCGGAGCTGAAGAAACAGGTCGACGAGCTGCAAGACAAGGGCTTTATTCGATCTAGTTCTTCACCTTGGGGCGCGCCACTTCTTTTCGTCCCCAAGAAGGATGGTACTGTACGTATGTGCATCGATTACAGGGCGCTCAACAACCTTACCATCAAGAACAAGTATCCTTTGCCAAGGATTGATGACTTGTTCGACCAGTTGAGCGGGGCGAGGGTGTTCTCGAAGATCGACTTACGTACCGGGTACCATCAGTTGAAGGTGAAGCAGAATGACATTCCGAAGACTGAATTTCGGACCCGTTATGGCCAGTATGAGTATACCGTCATGCCGTTTGGGTTGACCAACGCCCCGACGGTATTCATAAACTTGATGAACAAGGTATTCCATCAGTACCTTGACAAGTTCGTGGTGGTCTTCATCGATGACATTTTTATCTATTCGAAGACGCCAGAGGAGCATGAGGAGCACCTGAGGATTGTGCTGGACACTCTCAGGAGGGAGCAGCTGTATGGGAAGCTGTCGAAGTGCGAGTTCTTCTTGGATTGTGTGGAGTTCCTAGGCCATGTTGTCTCTGGCGAGGGGATTTCAGTGGATCCGAAGAAGATTTCTGCAGTGGAGTCCTGGTCTACGCCGAGCTTAGTAGCAGAGGTTCGAAGTTTTCTGCGTCTGGCAGGTTATTACCGGAGGTTCGTGCAGGACTTTTCCAGGATTGCCCAGCCGATGACCCATCTTACCAGAAAGGACGAGGAGTTTGTTTGGTCCGAGGAGTGCCAGGCCTCCTTTGAGGAGCTGAAGACGAGGTTGACTACAGCTCCTATCTTGACGCTGCCATCTGGATCTAGTGGTTATACGATCTACAGTGACGCTTCAGGACGGGGTTTGGGTTGTGTACTTCAGCAGCACGGGAAGGTGATTGCCTATACATCTAGGCAGTTACGTCGTCATGAGAGAAACTACCCTACCCACGATCTAGAGCTGGCAGCGGTCATCTTTGCTTTGAAGCTGTGGAGACACTATCTGTACGGAGAGCGTATAGAGATTTATACTGACCACAAGAGCTTGAAGTACGTATTTACCTAGAAGGAGCTGAATATGAGGCAGAGGCGATGGTTAGAGCTGATGAAGGATTTTGATATATCCTTACAGTACCATCCGGGGAAGTCCAATGTGGTTGCAGATGCTTTGAGCAGGTATCTCGTGGCCCATGTGTTTGACGGTGGATCGTCACCTTCTGGCAGATCTGGAGAGCTTGGGCATAGAGGTGATAGTTCCTGGGTTCGAGGAGCAGATGTGGGTCTTCAGGTACAGTCAGAGCTGATGGACAGAGTCAGAGCAGCTCAGTTTGAGGATGAGGCTCTGAGGGTCATCAGGGAGCAGGTCCGGGCAGGACTGTTGGATGAGTTCTCTATAGCGGGAGATGGGTCGTTGAGGCATGGTACCAGATTGTGCGTGCCGAACGGAGGACTTCGGGACGAGGTTCTTCAGAGGCGCATCGTTCTCAATACTCTATGCATCCTGGAGCCAAAAAGATGTATAGAGACTTGAGACAGCATGTTTGGTGGTATGGCATGAAACGCGAGGTGGCTCAGTTCGTTTCTAGATGCTTGGTGTGCCAGCAGGTGAAAGCCGGGAGGCAGAGACCCGGTGGATTGCTCCAGCCACTATCCATTCCTGAGTGGAAGTGGGAGCATATCACTATGGACTTTGTATCTGGGCTTCCGCGCTCTCCAGGAAGGAAGGATACGATTTGGGTCATTGTTGATCGATTGACCAAATCGGCCCACTTTTTGCCTTTCATGGTAGGTTTGTCTACGGAGAGGTTGGCCGAGATGTACGTGCGGCAGATAGTCCGATTGCACGGGGTTCCAGTGAGTATAGTCTCGGATCGGGACAGCCGATTCACTTCCCACTTCTGAAGGAGTTTGCAGCTTAGCTTGGGCACATCGCTCAAGTTCAGTACCGCATACCACCCCCAGACAGACATGCAGTCGGAGAGGATGATTCAGACCCTCGAGGATATGCTTCGTACCTGTGTCTTGGACTTCGGGGGATCTTGGGAGGACCACCTTTACTTGGGAGAGTTTGCTTACAACAACAGCTACCAAGCCAGTATAGAGATGTCACCTTTCGAGGCTCTATACGGACGGAGGTGCCGTACTCCCTTGTCTTGGGATGATGTCGGCGAGAGGGTTTTGCTTGGCCCTGAGATAGTAGTGGATGCTGCAGAGAAGGTCAGGGTTATCAGAGATAGACTTCGGGTGGCGCAGGATAGGCAGCGGCATTGGACCGATAGCCACCGATGGCCGCTGGAGTTTGAGGTGTAGTTTAGATTTTTCTAGTATTTGAGTCTGATTGTGATTGTTTTAGATCAAGCTTTAAGCCTTGTGTTTTTGTTCTAGGTTGGTGATCTTGTGTTTCTGCGGATTTCTCCGATGCGTGGCACGATTCGTTTTAGTGGCGGCGGGAAGCTTAGTCCACGATACATCGGACCTTTCTGTATCTTGGGCAGGGTCGGTGCAGTGGCTTACCGATTGGAGTTACCGCCCGCAATAGAGGGAGTGCACAACGTGTTCCACGTGTCGCAGCTGAGACGGTACGTGACAGATCCCAGTCACGTCTTGGACCACTCCAAGATCGAAGTGGGACCGACACTCAGCTATCCAGAGAAGCCGGTTGAGATCTTGGACCGAAGAGAGAAGGTGCTCCGGAACCAGGTCATTCCCTTGGTTCGCGTTGCATGGAGGCACCACTCCCCAGGTGAGTCTACCTGGGAGAGAGAGGCGACATGCAGAAGCGATTCCCATATCTCTTCGAGCCATGAGGTATATGCTTTTCAAGTTTACTGTTTCTGTTTGCATGTATTGAGTTGTTTAAATTTCGAGGACGAAATTCTGTTAAGGAGGGTAGATTTGTCACCCCCAGTTTTCGAATTAGGGATATTTTTGTCATTTTCCAAGTTTTATAATTTTTGGGAATTTTATTTACTTTTATAGAATTTTTAGGGATTTGGTTGATTTAGTTTAAATTTTATCCAATTTGGACTTAAGTTGGAGACCCGGGTAGTCTGGACGCTAGTGGGACCCACATACTAGCTGGACTTGGCCCACATGCCATCCTAACTAGGCTAGAAACCATAAACCATACTCCCATGGCTTAACTAGTCAATTAGAGGCTTAATTAGTTATTTTGAAGTTGAACCGAACCAAACCAAATCCAAACCAACCCAAACTAAGTCTATTGGGTGTGGAGGCCTAATGGGTCTCCACCCAAACCCATTAGGACCACCCACATGGCCGGCCACATGTAGACCAACCTTCCCCTCTCTTTGCTTCACTCCAAAGTCATCTCTCTCTCTCTCTCCATTTCATTCTTTTTTGAGTTCCTCCTTCTTCAAGAAGAACAACAATTAGGTATGCTCATTAATCCTCATAAATTCCTCATCTTCATTTATTTCCTTCACAATAAATGTAGGGAGGCCATTCTCTACAATTTGACCCTAGCTTATATAGGTTCCATAAAACCTAGTTTAAGGATTTTATTAAGAATTTTTCCTTATATTATATATATATATATATATATATATATATATAATATATATATATATAGTATGTATTTGTGTATTTGTGGTGTGTGTAGAGGAGAGTGGTGGAGGTGGTGTCATGAGAGTGTGTGTGAGAGTGTGTGTTTGAGTGTGTGTGTTTGAGTGTGTGTGAGAGTGTGTGTTTGAGTGTGTGTGTCCAAATATATATATATATATATATATATAATATTATATATATTATATATATATATATATATATATTATATATTATATATATATTTATTATTATAATATATATAGATATATATATATATATATATTATATATATATATATATATATATATATAGATATATATATAATTTTTTTTTTATATATTATAATATATATATATATATATATATATATATTAATATATATAGTATGTGTGTATATATATATATATATAGATAGATAGTTAGATAGATAAATAGAGTATCGTATATATATATAATAATATAAATATTATATATATATCTATATTATATATATATATATATATATATAATTATATATATATATATATTATATATATAATATATATATATATATATATATATATAGCTAGATAGTTAGATAGATATATAGATATATATATAGAGGGGAAGGAGTTGTAGAAGAAGAAGTAGAAGAAGAAGGAATAAGAAGCAGCAGCAGTAGGAAGTAGAGAGTAGGAAGTAGCAGCAGCAGCAGTAGGAAGTAGCAGCAGCAGCAGTAGGAAGTAGAGCAGCAGCAGTTGGCAGCTGCAGCAGCAGCTAAAGCATTAGCAGTAGCTAAAGCAAGAGCAGCAGCAACAGTTAGCATTAGGAAGGGGGGCAAAGAATAAGAAGAAGAATAGGAAGAAGAAGAAGAAGAAGAAGAAGAATAAGGATAAGAAGAAGAAGAATAAGGATAAGAAAGATAAAAAGAAGAAGAAGAATAAGGATAAGAATAAGAAGAAGAATAAGAATAAGGAGAAGGGAAGGAAAAAAGGAGAAGGAGAAGGAGAAGGGAATGTAGAAAATCAAATTAGAGAGGGTTTGTGAGTGAGTCGGAATTTAGTGAAAGGGAGAAATTGAGTTCCGAGTGTCGGAACGCGTCCAAAATTGGATGAGACTTAGATTATGTGATTTAGATTTTGTGGGTAGGCTTCCGAGTTGAAATTGGGGTTTCGTGTGGGAGTAGGACGACGGTATCGTACGATATCATTGAGTATCTCGCGATACTCAAGATAATTGGTGATTCGGCAACATACGCCGTAAGATGGACTAGATGTCTACTCTACCTAGGAAGCTTGGTAGGTAACGATAGCGTAGGCTAGTATCCTACTACCC
>JANAVB010041819.1:2094064-2188982 GCA_029216955.1 Iris pallida | reverse complement strand
ATAATTATATAGATATATATATTATATATATATATATATAAATATTATTATAATATATATATATATATATATATAGCTAGATAGTTAGATAGATATATAGATATATATATAGAGGGGAAGGAGTTGTAGAAGAAGAAGTAGAAGAAGAAGGAATAAGAAGCAGCAGCAGTAGAAGTAGCAGCAGCAGCAGTAGGAAGTAGCAGTAGCAGAAGTAGGAAGTAGAGCAGCAGCAGTTGGCAGCTGCAGCAGCAGCTAAAGCATTAGCAGCAGCTAAAGCAAGAGCAGCAGCAACAGTTAGCATTAGGAAGGGGGGCAAAGAATAAGAAGAAGAATAGGAAGAAGAAGAAGAAGAAGAATAAGGATAAGAAGAAGAAGAATAAGGATAAGAAAGATAAAAAGAAGAAGAAGAATAAGGATAAGAATAAGAAGAAGAATAAGAATAAGGAGAAGGGAAGGAAAAAAGGAGAAGGAGAAGGAGAAGGGAAGTAGGAAATTAAATTAGAGAGGGTTTGTGAGTGAGTCGGAATTTAGTGAAAGGGAGAAATTGAGTTCCGAGTGTCGGAACGCGTCCAAAATTGGATGAGACTTAGATTATGTGATTTAGATTTTGTGGGTAGGCTTCCGAGTTGAAATTGGGATTTCGTGTGGGAGTAGGACGACGGTATCGTACGATATCATTGAGTATCTCGCGATACTCAAGATAAACGGTGATTCGGCAACATACGCCGTAAGATGGACTAGATGTCTACTCTACCTAGGAAGCTTGGTAGGTAACGATAGCGTAGGCTAGTATCCTACTACCCTAGGAAGCACGAGTCGAAATACCAAGCGTAGGTAGGCTAACTTGGTATTAGACTAGGTTAGGAATTTACCTTTGTAAAGGGTAAATTTAAGATATTGGCCTACGGCCAAGATATGGATTTCGGAGTTCAAGATGGACTTGGATATGGGTTGTAAGGGTTGGTAATGGTTAGAAATAGTCGCCTAGACCTAGTCTTGACCTTGGTTGACCATGGTTGACTTTTTAGACCAAAAGTCAACCATGGGTCAACACTTTACCCAATTTAGTCCCAAATTTCATTAAAATTGAACAGTTGACCAAAAGTCAACTGTTAGTCACCATTGACCTAGGGTTGACCTAGGGTTGACCTAGGGTTGACCCGTTGACCAAAAGTCAACTGTAAGTCAACTTTTGACCTAGTTTGATATGGGTTGACTTCCAATGTTCTCCTATGATCAAGGTTGACCTAACTAGACTTGTCTTGACCTATAATGACTTAATAGGATTTAAATTGATTTAATTTTACTTCCTAAACATAGTATTGATACGTCTTGTTATCTATAGGTCCTCGAGGCGTTGTATTGGATCCAGTTGACATATTATATCATATCACAGGCGAGTACATTCTCTTATAATTTTTTCTCAATTTATGATAACTGTTATGATTTATGTACTTAGTGTAGATATGCTTATTCCTGACACATGTTTCTCACGGATTGGTATTCATGGATCTTGACGAGAGATGTTACTCCTTGTTAGCTTGGGATGTATTGTGCAAGCTCCCTTGTAGCTCTTGCACAATATATGGTCACCGATTCTAGAAAAAAATTGCTCCCTTCTCATAGAATCCCGTGCAGTGACGTGTCTTGTTTGGATCCATTCTACCAGTTGGGGGTGGGGGAGTAGTAGCGTATTCCTGTGATCAAATCCATCCCGTATTTCCGGACAGTGTTAGTCATATACCGCACTTATGACTAGCCAGGCCAGTTACTTACAGGTGCCCAAGCCGATCACAAGTTAAAACTACTACTCACACACATTGGACAGATGGCTTACCCTGATTTGTGTACATACCATGATCAGTTCTACTTTCCTGTTCTAGCTCTAGTTCTACAGCTTACCATGCCATGATACATATATGTACACTCCATGATTTTATTGTATATGCTCTATTTACAGTCTTATGGCTTTTATCCTATCTTGAGATCTGTTATGAGATTTATGTACTCGTTCCATCCTGACCGGATATGTTGACAATATTTACACATGCAGAGGAGGACTATTACTGCACTTACTACGACCGACCGGACGTAGTAGGTTTAGAGACAGATACCCTAGATCAACAGGGTGCAGTACCGCAAGGCGAGATACCGCCTATCCTGTAGATAGAGTAGGTTTTTGTACTGGACCTTGTCTCCAGTTACTCTTGGGACTGTTATTATTTTGGCTAGTATTAGAGACTTTGGACTTGGACTTGTATATTCTTTGTGTTTGGACTTGACATGTTATATTTTATTGTCGTGTTGTCTTTATCTTTCAGTATTTACTTTATCATTTTAGAGTTGTGATTGAGTACTCATATATTATCATTGCTTGTCCTCCGTTCGGAGTTGACCATATTCTCGACAGATTTTGATATTATATAAACTGTTGTTAGAGTAATAAACCTACAGCGTTCCACGCCGTTTTTACGGTGAGGACAGGGCGTTGTTACGCACACGTGCCCTTACAGCGGATGCGGGTCGTGACATCTCATATTTCTTGGAAGACCAAGAAGCAACCGACTGTTTTCCGATCTTCCGCTGAAGCTGAATACCGATCTCTTGCTGCGCTTGTTTGTGAGTTGAAATGGTTGAAGGAGTTATTGGTGTGTTTGGGCGTTCGCCAGGAGTCTGCTATGTCGGTGTATTGTGACAGTCAGTCCTGCACCTGGCTCAGAACCCGGTATTTCATGAGCGCAGTAAGCATATTGAGGTGGATTTGTATTTTGTTCGCGATGCTATTAGATATGGCACCGTAATAGCCTCGCATGTTCCTACTTCTTCTCAACTGGCTGACATCTTCACCAAGCCCCTTGGAAAGCATGTGTTTGATCCTTTACTTTCCAAGTTGGACATTTGTGACTTGCATGCTCCAACTTGAGGGGGGGTGTTAGAGATTATATTTTGTTAGAGATTATATTTGTAACTAATGTAAATCTGGCGCATTAGCCCAATCATGTAGACACTATATATATATTGTAACCAGCCCCCATCAATAAGAACAAGGCATTATTATTTCCTACAAACTATAATTGGGCTTTTAGAAAGTATTACTTTATTCATAGTGTTATTATAGTATAATATAGTTTCCCTTAAATTTTTAGAATTTTTTGAGTTTAATTTGTATTTTATCATTTATTTACTTCTTAAAAAATCTATTTAGTAACTAGGTGAAGGAAATAAAGAAATACTTATAAGAAAAGGAAAAGAAAAAAAAAACTGCAGACGCACGATCCCGCCCCCAGCCTCTCATCCGCCATGTAGAGTAGCTAAAAGTACATAAAAATTTTCACATACCAAATGGAAGAAACAAGTAACCTACTTCACATTGTATGAAAATATTACCATTTCACCTCGGTTGCAGTCTTCCATTCTCATGGCCAACTCACGAGCTCTTAGTGAATTATTTCTAGCTTTAGCTACCACTCTAGGTTTAACAAATCTATATTTATTTTCTAAATTTAAGCTTTGTAACATGCAATATAGAAATCTATAAATACACCATTTTAGGGCACATAATTAGTATATTTTTACTACAATCCAATTATTTTGAAAATACAATCATTGCTAAGCCAAAATTGACCATACCTCATGTAAACACAATTATTTGAACAAATATTTCTTCTGTACTAGCAAATTGTTATAAATCTTCCTTAACATATATATAGATGAATAAGGGGACACCACTCCCGCATGTAACGTGAACATGCACTGCTGTTGTCGAAATTTTAACGTACCGAATAAGAGAGTATATCAATATGGGTGGGTGGGTGGATTTCGTTGACAGTTGTGGTTCTCTTAATTCCTATGTTCAAGACAAATAAATTGACGCATTTTAATACTAAAATTATGTGCTAAGTAAATTTATTGTAATAGAAAAAAAAACAAACAGAGAATAGAGATAAAGAGACCCATCCATCCACCTGTTCCATACACTGTTATGGAATGGATAAAAAATGGGTTGGATCTTGATGGAACATGAGGGAGCAGTCGTTCGGTTGGACGAATGCATGCCCATTTGTTGTGTTTCAAATCACAGGACCCCCTATGCATGCAAAAACGAGTCAGAGAATCTAGGGTTTCCCTTTTTTTAAGGGCTCTCTCCTTTTGAATCACATCAAACATAACCCTAACAAGTATAGCCGCCCAAACCCTAAAAATACCACAACAAAACTAATGACAACAGTAATTATATTAAAACTTCACTAAAATGATCTCAACTGCATGTCCATTACTTACTTATTAATGTTTTGCTGCCATTCTCTTCCTCTCGCTATTCCAGGAGAGTCAAAGTGGCGACAGGGAGAACTGTACGGACGTGACAATCATATATGCAATAGTAATGTTTGGCGCTAACGCAATTTAGTATAGAGAGAGAGAGAGAGTGAAATTATTGTCCTTTGGACAATGACATGCCATTAAGGCGCGTTTTTTTATTTATACTATTTTGAGAGAGAGAGGAGAGGAGAGGAGAGGAGAGGAGGAGTGAAAGTAAAACCCTAGCTAGAACTAACACTAGTTGTACTTAATCATCAAGTAGTGGCTCTCGTGTCCATTGCCACGCACTGTAGCGCCAAAAAAGCAGTAAGTACAGCAAATTCTTTTGCTTTTGCGTCGTCATTTCTGCTACAGCTTTCTTCTCCATCATCACTCACCCCCTCTCACTTTCTCTTTCTTTGTCTCTCCCATTTTTAGCCACAAACTCAAGCTCAGATGCTGCCATATGCCAATCCTCCTCCTTTCCTATTTGATGCCACCTCTGCTTGTTTTGCCAATGAGGTCGCCACTCTCTCTCCTTTAGCTTTTGTGGATGCCTACAATAATCTCCCCTTCTTCAGCTTTGAAACGCCGCTTCCACCGCCGGATCCGGCGCCGGCGGAAGGCGGCGGCCGCCGCAAGAGGCAGCGGGGCCAGAGGAACGACCGGCACAGCAAGATACGCACCACGCGAGGGCTGAGGGACAGGAGGATGCGGCTCTCCATCGACATAGCCGGCAGGTTCTTCGCGCTCCAGGACATGCTCGGCTTGGAGAAGGCCAGCGCCACGATCGAATGGCTCCTCGAGCAGTCCAAGCCCGCGATCGACCGGGCCGCCGTCCAAGCCGGCGTCCGCTCCTCCTCGGGCCCGGGTGGTGTAATTCCCCCGGCTCTACTGATTCGTATCCCCGGCTGCAGCAGCCCAAAGAAGAACAGTAACCGAATTGTCGTATTCTTCGCAGGCATCCGATCGTGCCCTTTACGAGAAGGCGAAGGAGCTGCAGCCTCCGTCGCCGAGACCGTCGGCTGTCCATACTGCCACTTCAAGAAGAGAGTCGAGGGCCGACGCCAGAGCTCGTGCGAGAAGTAGAACAATAGAGAAGAAGAAGATGCTACTAGAGGCAGAAGATGGCGGAATAGGCATTGATTCAACGGAGCAACTCCTCGGCCAGTACTCCACGGAGAAGGTGCTGTCACCTGTAGGCTCACTTAGCCAGGGGAGAAAGCTCGTCGACGACATCAATACGAAGGAGTACGATTTTGAGTGCCTTCCGATAGCGGTCGATGGTGAATCTAGCCCTCTTCGCATGTTTGGCTACCACCAGAGCAAGGACTACTCGTTGATCTTCAATGACACCGACGCAAGCTGCGAACTTCTTCACATCACCGGAAACTTTTCGGTTGAGCCAGAAGATCAGAATTTGCTTCACAAGAAGGCTGAGGTATACAACTCCAAGCCATGTCCTTCAAAGTCCACATGAACATCAATTCCACATATATTCTAATTATTTGCCAAAACTCTTTCTGAAATAAGTTGAAGATTTCCATAGCCTCAATTCCTTTATTGGTGATGTAAGTATCTTAGCAAGCTGAAGTTGGATCTATGCATGTATCCTTGTTTTTGTTTTCAATTATATATATATATATATATATATATATATATATATATATATATATATATATAGTTTTTTGTTGTGTCAATTAAGTAATAATTCTATTCATTGTGCAAAAAAAATCAGAACTTGTCATAATTAATTAATTGTAAGCATTTTTCTGCTGATGCCAATGAATGTTACTTATATTATCAGTTTCTTACAATATGTAAGGTCAATATTGGGGTGACAAAGAAATCAGTCAGTCACAAGAGCTACTCATATTGTAAGTATATATATCTCATTCAAGAACTAATTAAATCCGGAGTTGGAAAATGTCATTTGATTCGATTGCTGGAACAAGGACTCCTAAATTTATTTCATCCATAGTTGCTCCAAGAAAATCATGTTATAATTGTAGATCAAGATGTTATTAATTGTATGCTACATCAGAATTTGAAAGGCTTCTGAAATTGTACAATTTACTGAGCAGTCAGAGTAATATTTAATTTATTCGTGTCTTTCTTTTGCATAGCAAGAATTTATTCATGTCTTTCTCACTCTGCTATATGTATTGATATAAGAATGTTATTGTGATTAGTTTCACATGTTTTGCAGAAGTTAAAAAATGAATCAATTAGTTAAACGCTTTATTAAATTTTAGTTTCTTAGCAAGATTGAACATATATAATGTAGTATTCCAATATGTCATTGATCAATTCAATAGTTTTTCTTCTTTTTTTCATCCTTGGAAACTTTAAATGTTGTTCCAATTGCTGCATCCTCCTAGTTTCTTCACAGTTAATATCCCCAGTTGGAACTTCTACTAAGCACCCAAGTCTTTGCTACACACCCCTGCTTCTAATATTCCATAAGACCCTTCTATAGCATATATTTTAACTATATAATGACATCTTATTTTTATTCAAGATACATTTCTTATTCTTTCAAAGGCATATATATCCATTCCGCGTGCTATTAATATCAATTTGAAGTGCTTAGTTTATAGGAGTGTCAACTCTTCTTCAATCTTGCATTTTAGCTAGATATGAACAAAATTCCAAAATATTATTATGCTTCCTCTTTACTAGATTATTTTTAAGTCTCATATAGATATGGATACAATTTCTTACGAAAATCTTGTAATGCTACCTCTTTTTCTAGACTCTTTTTTAGGTCTACGGGAAACCTTGGCCGCCTGAGCTAAAACTACAATCAGGACTTGCTATATTTTCTCCATTTATAAGTAACAATATGAGGATTTCAATAAATTACTATATGTACTTATTAATGTTAGAGATCATTAGTACGTACATAAATGATTGAACCTTGGAATTGCCTTTCTTTGGAAGGAACTATAAGAAGTTAGGGTTAGGGTTAACCAGAGCACTAGATATCGTGGCTTTAAACTTTTTAAACTTTTATCTACTTTTTAGTGTTGTGTGGCTGTAACTGGAGAGAGACCTTTGTGTCAGGGTCTGCTTGGATTGAGGGAGAAAAAAAATAAGCAGAGTTAAGTGGGACTAAATGAGGGAGAGTTAAGTGAGAGGGAGTAGAATCAATTCATAGAACCTTGTTTGGATTGGAGGGAGAGTTAAGTAGGGGATGTTTAATAACTCTTGCTTGGATTGGAGGTTTTGAGTGAGGGTAGGATTAATAAAAATATGATAGTTACCAAAATAACCTTATTACATATGTCATAAAATTAAATGTAATTAAAATTTTAAATAGAACTTGTCAAAATATCTTCACAAATTAGGAAGCTACGGATTAACATGTTGAGAACAAGAAAAAATGAAAAAAAAATATGATTTTTATAAAACAAATATGGGGTATTTATGACTTTTTAAACAAAACCCCTCAATCACCCTCGTTAACCCTCCGATTTGGGAGGTTAAAAAAATTGACAAAAGAGAGTGAAATAAACCCTCACTTAACCCTCTATAACCCTCCCTCCTAAACCCCACCCTCAAACCAAGCATGATTTTATTTTTCCCTCACTTAACTTCCCCTCACTTAACTCTCTTAACCCTCAATCCAAGCATACCCTCAAGGTTTGACTTTTCAATTACTGACAAACTAGTATTTATAAATCTAGAGGATATTTAAGGCTGCCAATTCTTCCAAAAATTATGTCTCCTCCCCAAGTTCCTTTTGCATTTTTAATTTGTTTTGTATTTTGATGTTTGATGATACATACTCAAGATATCAAAGGTTAATTGTATTCTAGAATTGAGCACAGTGTCGCAATTGCATAGAGTGAGAATACATGTCTCACTTTTGTGTTGATGGTTTTATGATGACCAATATGATCATACAACTTCTAGAGTGAAAAAAATTGTCATAGGTATATATGACTTTTCTTACATTGATCATCCTAACTTGAGATTTTCTCTAGATATCGATTGCAGGAACAAGTTGGTACATAATGGTATTTTGATTAATATTTGTCTTATATTTTGATCACTTTTTCAGGACTATTTGTTCCATAATATTTGTCATTGATCTTAATGTGCTCATGTATTCATGCAACAAAGGATACAAAGCCAAATTTTGATGTTATCCATATGATCAGTGTTTAACATGACAGTACCAACTTTTGCTCTCAGACAGTGAAGATAAGTTTCTGAGAAGTCTGAGTTTTCTTATAAACTTTGGTGTTCACTTCATACATGTTAACTTCGTCTAATTTTCATATTAACGAGTGCATAGCATACTAATTAATACTTCTCACAAGGTGTTATTTGTAATATGTTTTCTTGTAGCTAAGATAGCAATATTAAGTGCTATATATATAGTCCCACATAAGAAAGGGAGAAGAGCTTTGATTTGTTTATGAATTGAAGTACTTGAAGTTTATATCCTGCAATCACATGATGAAAAGCTTTTGAGATACAATATAAGTTCAGATTGGAATTCAACCATGGAAGAAACAAAACACTCGGTCGAAGTAAACCTACCATATATGTGAAGTTGTTATTAATCTGATCAAGCCTAAGAGTTATGAACTAAATTGGATCATTTCTACACTAATAGTTTAGGTGTTGCAGTGTCTATGATGTTAACTAAGAATTTCGAAGAAATCTAGAGAAGTAATTCATATTCTCATATGGAGACGACATCAAGTAGCGAACAGTTTGAATTGTATGTATACGAGAATTGACACAGTGTTACTCCCAGCTTCCTACTATGAGTGTAACTCCATTGCCATTTTATATGTAGGACTGAGCATTAGAACTGGTACTTTGTGTTGAGGCTACTCTCAAAATGATGTACTTGTTCAAGCATACTCTAACCTGTGTTTTACTTGATTCTAGTTTCCAAGAGTATGCACACACTCTTAAGAAGATCTTAGTTGCAATTACAGTGATAATTATGGATACTCATTATAATCAAAATTAAGGGTTTGGTATAGTCTTGCTTATTAATATTACAAACTTAACAGGTCTTTGCTGAAACCCTAAGAATTAATTACTGGCTATATTCCTGGGTTACATTTATTCTAGTTCCGAGTATAAAGAGGATCCCAAAATAGTCAAAATGAATGGTAATTAAAAAACTCCTAGCAGGCTAGCAAGGTATCTCACAAGTATTTACAAGAATCATCATAATACAGAAGTTACTGAGGGTGAACTTCATTGTCTAAACAATAACAATTGTGGATGAATAATTTGGTGTTGGGGCACAGCGGAAATAAATCCAAGAAATCAAACAATGGCTCAGAGAAAATTCACAACCACGAAGACAATAATTTACGTGGTTCGGCCAAGATGCCTACTTCCACGGACGAGGGTGACTCAGTTCCACTACAAAGAAGAAATGGAATTGCAATGACTCTCAACACTTCCCTCATTGCTCTAAAAAAACTCTCCATCACAAAGATAAAGAAAAAAAAAAAAAACTTCTCAAACTTTTCCTTCATTTGGCATCATTTATCAAATATCATTCACCAAGATTTCATTCCAAAGACTAACAATCTTAAGCTTCTTAAATTTTGAGAAAAATATGCATGTAAAAAAATTATTTTGTTGTATGCCTACAACATATACAACAACGCCTTTGTCCCAAAATTTTAAGTTCTGTTGTTTGAATAATTTTCTTCCTTTTAACTCTGTTAAGGGCCACTAAGAGAAAACATAAGCTTCTTTCAAACTAACAATCTTAAACTTCAATCCTAGCAGCTTTGTTTTAACTATCATATTATCGCTCCTCCTTAGAGCATGTTTTCTCCTCCTTAGAGAAAACATATATTTTCTCTTCGTTTTTAACTACCATATTATCGCTCCTCCTTAGAGCATGTCTACACTGCACATTATTTAAACACCTAAGACAGTTTCTCTCTCATCTTTATCTTCAATTGACATAAATTCAAACTTTCCAAGAACACGCGTTCATTTCTTATCATATCTTTCAATGAGTTGCCACATATCTATTTTAGTATTCTCATTTTCGCAATAAAACATTGAGATTGATCAACTGAGCTTGGTATGATCAGTTTAAGTTAGCCGTAATTTTAGCATATAATTAGTCACTTAGATGATAGAGACATGGAGAACTAAGATGAGGATAACGACTTCAGATTTTGGGTTCTGTTGCTTTTGCTACTTTGGACAAGTCTAAAGGCCACATCACAACCTTAGATGTGGCTTTCCATGTATCACCTCAAGATTAAGATTCAACATCATTTAGCCCCTCACAATACATTACTAATTTGCACCTAACCATTTTCCGCACTCTGTCAGCTTGCTATATTGTACTAATTTGATTGATGTGTTCACCTTGCTATCATGATATTTTTTGCTACTCGAACCCTCTTGTTGGTGCTAGCTTATCATGGACAATAGGTTACTTTTACTCCTCCACCTCCCCTTCCTTCCCTGAGCATGTTGTTCAGTGTGTACGCAATCTCCTCTCTCAAAACACATAAACACTGGATTGGCAGTGGCGAGGGATGACAAATAGGCAGCGATGGATGAGAAACGCTACAATATTGGTGCCAGATGGGCAATGTTGAAGGCGCCAAAGCATGGACTGGGGCAACATGGATGCTAATGAGGCTCGAAAATGGTACAAAATGAGCTGTATATAAATTTTCATATAATTAAGAAGAAGAAGAAAAAAAAAAACTAAAATCCTTCTAACTACTACCGTGTCTATATCCCTTACCTAAAAAAAAAAAAATCTTAAAATTCTTTTAAAACATATGTCTAAAATCCTATAAACATATTTATAGCAAATTCAACTAAAATATATTCAATATACAAATCACTTAAACTAACTACATGGTATTAACAAAACATATGTTGTTTCAAAAAAAAAAAAAAAACAAAACATATGTTCAAAGTTATAAAAATATATCTATAACAAATCTTAATTAAAATATATTAAAATAATACTTAAACAATTTTAATATAATTTAATTTTCTACCTATTCTTTTCAATAATATGAGAGTTTTTTTTTTCTTTTTCGTACGTAGACTAATATATTATAAAGAGGTTTGAAAACTGCTCTATCGCCTTAACCTTGACAATGTTTGACTTTTTTGCCGTCATCTCTGGGTGTCGGGTTCCATAATTCGAAATAATCTTATGAGTTGGAATGGTTGAGATATTGACAGGTTTCGAGGGTGCCAAGCTCCTGCTTTATCGAAGTACAGAATCCTTTAAATTGAGGAGTATACCATGCTTCATATTGAAGGAAGAAGATTGGCTTGTCACTTGTGTACCATCTCACTTTGCGTAAGACATGTCGTTCGCCAACGACATCATTTTCGTCAAGTATTTTTGCTTTTGCGCCAGACGTCTATCCTTACAAACACGTTCACAGCTGATATGTGTGATCTCGTCGTTTAACTAGGAGAACGAACACTCTGGCATATTTTGTGTTACACTATGGAGATCTAGAATTATACTCACATCCTTATAACATTGTGCGATACGGGTATCAAGATGAGAATAGTAGGCAAATACTACCTTAATTTATGTCATTCTTCAGGAACGTTGATGTTCTTATCTCCCCTTAACGATGGAAAAACTATCTCATCAAAGTGACTATTCGTAAATCTTACGTATAGAGATCGTAAGTCAAAGGGCTCTAAATAGTGAATATATATTTGATGGTGTATCATAACCAATTTTGATTTTTATCTTTCATTGAGGGCCCATTTCGGTACGTTACGGCGGCACAATTAGCACATAGACTATACACCCAAAACAACGTAACTGTGAAACATGAGGTCCGTGTTGGGCGCATGCAGAAGCGTTTGCCATCCCACCTGATCAAAACCAACCTCCGTCTAACGGACACCAAGCATAAGAAGAAGAGGAGTATATGGCGGTGACGTACATAACTTGGACAAATTCTAACCTTTATAACTCAGATAAAAATTACAAGATTGATAAAAACTAATGTTGAACCCTTCGCACTAATAGGTTCAACCTCATCACCACTCTCAGGAAAAAAAAGAAGAAGATTACAATTGAGATCATTCACCAACCCGTAGCAGTCTCTCTCGAAGTTGACGACTGTTCAATTAGATCTTCTTCTTCCTTCTGTCTTGGATGCCAAAGTCCTAAGAGTAAAGTACAAACTTTCTCTTAGATTTTCTTGTGGACGAGCACCCCGAATCTCTACTTTGTGTTGTGCTTTGTGCCTCCATCCTCACCACATATATATAGGATAAGAAAAATTATATTTCAAGTCATAATATGATTTCCAAATAAAATATAAATTATATATACCTAAAATATTCCATCAACATCCTATTTTAGATCATAATAGAATTTCTTAAAATAAAAATCTCATTATATCTAAAATAGCACAACACCAATTATGTATATCCAAATCTAATCAAATCAAATATTTAACTAGATTTGGATTCCACAAATATGTTGTTATTAAATCTAGACTGGACTCCAACAATATCCCCCTCCAGATTAATGAGAGGGTATCAACCCCATGGGTCCTCAACTGGACTCCATGTCTGTCGTCCCGCGATAGAGTTCCTGCTCCCCTATACCACTGATCTTCAATCTTTCGAGTTGTTTTGCATCTTCTTTTGTCTCTAGCTCCTGAACCGTTACGTCGACGCTAGCTGCAATACGTAGCACCTCTTGTACAACTAGAATTCTGTCGATATCAATGGCACGACCAAGATCGAAGTCCCTGATGATCAGCCTCACCGTAAGTCTCGGCTTTCTGTCCTTGAATTTCTTCTTCCACCGGAAAGTGTTAACGTTTCGACGAGCTTCTTCATCCTTGGCTGGCCCAACCAAGCGGATGGTGTGGTTCTCACCAATACTGAACCTCCCCACCTTCGTATCCGAACTTGAAGCTCCCCTATACACATGCATCCTCGAGCAGAACATCATGCACTGTATATGCTATCGATGACCCACAGCTCCTTCTGAACTGTGTGAATGATGATGCTCATGCCTCAGATTGAGTTTGTTGCAAACCTTGATCTTCTTTCTGGCTTTGAATTACTGAAATCGATATCGCTCTAAAAAGCTTTGGTAAACCACCCATTGCCAAAATTGGATCCGTAGAGCAAACCCCAATTGGAGACCAGCCAAATGTCATGGGACTGATAGACTGACCCTCAATCTATGATTCATCACCATCCGTCGCTTTGTCCCAACGAACCGAATCCTCCATATCCCTCAAAGCATCTAGAAGACCCTCCACAGCAAGTTCTTAACGATCTACCTCCTATCGAACACCCGTCGAGCCTCCATCCGTTGTCTGTGGTTTGTCTGTATAGCTCAGCAGCTTGAGCCTGTACATGCCACAACACAAATCTTCTCGAGCCAGCTATTGAAAATACTTTGCAAGTATCCAATCTTTATTCCAATACAAACTATGACAACCATCATCAGCCAGCCTTCCTACCGAAATCAAGTTGTTGCGCAAACTCGATACATGTCGTACACCATTGAAAATGAATTTCTCACCGAGCTTCATTGTCAATTGTACATTATCGATACCTACAACTACAGTCGTCCCTTTGTCGCCCATCTTTATACGTCCAAATCTGACGCTGCGGTATGACACAAAAAATCTCCTATGTGGAGTAGCGTGATACGACACCCCTATGTCCATGATCCAGTCGCCATCATGTCACATGTCATAAGATTTCTCTGCGTCAGTCGCTGCGATGATGATATCTCAAATATTGTGATATCCTTCTGATCGTCATTGCCTTTGGCCTTCTCAGCTTTAATCTTCATGTAGTTTCTCTTGATATGATTTCTCTTGCCACAGTGATAGCATCCCTCCTTGTGGTCCACAATCGCAAGATCTTGAGAACTCTTTCCTGTCCTCTCCTGTGACTTAGGTCTTTTATTCCCTCATGAAGTAACCGGAGCAGACTCCTGCAACAATTCCACTTGCTTACACTGGACATTTTCAGTCAACAAGCTACTTTTGACTACCTCTATTGTGACAACTCCATCAGGCACGGAGTTGCCTACCCACACCATCAACATCTCCTAGCTTTTCGATAGAAAACTCAAGATCATTAGGTTCTGAAGCTCATCATCAATCACTATCTTCATCGCAGATAGCTGATTGATGATACCCTGAACTTCGTCAGATGTTGTGCCACCAGGACACCCTCCGTGTACTTCGAGTTGACGAGTTGGCGAATAATAAATGTCTTGTTTCCAACCGTATTCCTTTCATACAGCATGGTAAAATACTGAATTATTCAACCATTGGCGGATGAATCCAACAGCCTTCTGATCCAGTTGTTTTTAATCTTCAACAGCTTTGTCCGTTGGCTTTGCGCTGTCGTCCTCCAACGGATCATGCAAGTCCTTGCATCAGAGTAGATCCACCATTATTGGCTTCCAAATCGTCCAATTTTTTCCTGTGAGGGTGATCATAGGAGTGTTCATATGCTCCGTAGAGATAGTTGTCAGAACCTTCAAAGCTCTGATACCAATTGTTGGGCAAGTATAGAAGCATTTGCCAATCCACCTGATCAAAATCAACTTTCTTCTAACGGACACCAAGCACAAGATGAAGACAAGTATATGGCGATCATGTACGTCACCTAAAAAAATTCTAGTCTTTAATAACTCAGATGAAATTACAAGATTGACAGAACTCACGTTGAACCTTTTGCCCTAATAGGTTCAACTCCCTCACCACTCTCATGAAGAAAAATAGAAGATTACAATTGAGATCACTCATCAACCCGTAACTATTTGCCATCGAAAATGCGACAAGATTTTGTTAATTAAAACTTTGATATTTCAATTACAAATAGAACAGTATACAATATAGGACTTAGACGTAGTCCTAGGAGTATATTTTATTTTATCTAAGAATTGTGTCGGTGGAGCGAGTGGTAATGCGTTGACTCCGTTGACGATCTGACAACGATCTTGAACTCTCTGAAGGTCTGGGTTGCTCTGGATGTCGGAGCGTTGCGAGGAGAAATGGACGTTAAGTGTCTCTTCTGGCCTCTATACGTGGATATAACAGTCTGCCTGTATATCTCTCCGTGTGTATATATGTCTGTCTCTATGTGTGTTGGAAGAAGGAATTATCCTTCTATTTATAGATAGCAGGCTGGCTGCTCATGCGCACATATGTCGAATGCGCCTGGACATGGGAAAGCCACGTAGCTGATGCTGGCAGGGGCGCATGGTTGATGCACCCTAGATTGAAGCTGAATTTGATGGACTATTGTGCTGGACATGGATGAAGCTGACACGTGACAGTCGCAGAGATTTGGTTATTGCTGAGATCTTGGGTAGTTAGCACTCATTCTTTGAATAGAAGTGAGTCAAGGGACGCGTGGCATATGCCTATGGCTCAAAGATCTCAGTTTCGGAAAAGAGTGATCTGTCAGAATGCACCTAGGATCGGGCGCATGGAGGCGACTTAGTCTATGAATTTTAGGCATCATAGACGAGTCTGGGTGCATGGCTTTTCAGGCGCATAAAAAGCTTTACCTCAGGGTGCATCTAGAATCTGGCACATGGGAGGCAAATTGGTCTCATGATCTTTAGGAGCCATGGGCAAGTCCAGGCGCATGGCTTTTGAGGTACACGCAGAGCTTTGTCTTCTGTTGCTTGGGATCAGAAGTAAGTTCGGGAGCGCATGACCACTGGGACGCATGTCATCTTCTGGGCGCATGGCCACGAGGCGCATACGAATGATCGGTCTACCACGTTGCCAACCCCAGGTGTAATGATAGTGCTGACATTAGCAGCACTTTGTTTTCTGTACAGTCGATTGGACGGCTCTTGGAATGCGTTGCCGCCTTTGTCATTCAGCATTAAATGTCTGATGGAAAGGGTTGCATTGTTTAGTGCCAATCTGAGCGTATGGCTATGGCCCGCTGGGCGCATCCATAGGGAGCGTATGATATTGACGGCGCATCTGCCAATATGTCGCATCCTCTTTGGCCTGCCTGTTGTGTTCTTCGAGACTTTAATGGTTGCCTTGACTTAGCCGAATACGAGACGACGGATGCATTTGTTATTAATGCAAATTTATTGCATAAAATTTAGAATGTTGGCCATTTGGCACTTGGGTGTAGGCTGCCCGTGCTTATAAATAGCCGCAAGAGGGAAAGCTTTACTTTCATTCTTCATTTAGATGTAAATATGAACTTTTCTGGAGCTCTGCCTTAGCGAACTGCCGAACTCGAGCTCTTCCCGAGGGTGAAGATGCGTTGCCCCAGTCTTTCCGTCGTTCTGATCTTCTGTGATAGTGTCTATTATATCCAAATATCGGGATCGTCGAGTCCCGACACATGCCGATGGTGCCTGTTGCATCCAAGATCGGACAGTCGTGCTCCGTCTTTCGTTATTCTGGTAGAGCCACAAGCTGTCGAGTGTGCATGTTGCTTCCGAAGATCGGGATATCGTGTCGTGATCCTTGTCGAGCTAGGAGAGCTCCTCCTCCTGCTATACAAGGGCTGATTGGTGCTGATGCGCCTATGTCTTAATGACGAGACGATACACCTGGATGAGAGATCAGAGTGATACGCCTGACGGATGATACGCATGGCAGTTGCTGCGCCTGGCTGTAGCTTTAGGATATTCCTTTTTGTAGAAGTTCTCCTTTGTAAGCCTTTCTTTAGACATATAATGGACTTTCATATGAAATAAAATTCTTCTTTTCAATGTCTTTAAACTTGTACTTTTCTTTGTTGCGCCAAGTATCTGTTTGAGCTTCCTGGCGCATTTGAGTTGGTCGCATAGTTGGTTTGAGCGCATAGGAATTCTGAACTATAGATGCGCATGAAATTTTATGCTTCTACAAGACCCCCTTCAAAGTTTTTAAATCTTTCTTGGCAAATTTTGGAATACTTTGAATAAGAAGCACGTGAATTAACGACTTTGGGTGCATGCCCTTCGCCTAGGTGCATGGCTCTTTTTGGTGTATATTCGTTCTGTGCGTCGCTGTGGAGAACGCTTAATGCTTAGGCGCATACTGCTAGGGCATATGCTTCTTCAACATCTCGATCTTAGAAAAGATTAATGATGATCTTTTGAAGATAAGCAGCTGTTGGTTTCTCGAGACCCTAAGCGACTGATTGCTGATGTCACGCCTCATCGGTTTACATACGAGGCTAAGCCTACAAATAGGCGGCTTGTGAGGAGAGAGGGTTCTTCTACTTTCTGCAAAAGCCTTATTCTTCCTCAGAGCTCTTTTCTCCTTTTTCTTTGTTAGAGAGATAGCTCCCAAGACTCCC
This sequence comes from Iris pallida, assembly GCA_029216955.1. Lineage (NCBI taxonomy): Eukaryota > Viridiplantae > Streptophyta > Magnoliopsida > Asparagales > Iridaceae > Iris > Iris pallida. The sequence goes on along the minus strand of JANAVB010041819.1, from coordinate 2,171,378 downwards.
CGAGGCGGTGCTACTAGCCGAGGAAGGGGCCGAGGCAAGGAACCCTTGGAGGTCGATACGGAGGAAGTCTCTGTCGTCGTGGCGACCTACGCCGACGTTCGCCCGGAAGTGCTCGGTGGGTATTCTCTTACCTTGGTTTTTGTTGCAGTGATGTTGGGGTGACCCAGCTGTAGATGAGCCGTCTCATGTTGATGTGCTTAGGCTGACGCGCATGGACTTTTGTCCTGATGATGCGCCGAAGCCCTTTTAGCTGACGCACATGGACTTAAGTCCTAATGATGCGCTGAAGCTTCACTTGTTGACGTGCATGGACTTAGGTCCTGATGATATGCTAAAGCATGCGTCTGGGCCTCGGTCCTGTATGTGTGCTTTTGATGAGGTTCTATCTGTGCGCATAGGTTTTGACCCATTTTGATGCACCAGATTTGTTGATGCGCCTCAGATACTTGTTTTGAGCTTCTGAGTCTTTTTGCTAACTTTTCTTTGACTCTGTTGCAGTATCCATATCAAAGGCGGAGTCACTCGTGAAGGAAGAGATACCGCCTCCTCTCTTCAAACAAGTGCCGGTGACCGTTAAGGATGAGGCGTTACCAAAGGTCGAGGTCAAGGAAGAACCGATAACCATCAAGGAAGAGGTTGCTCCTAAGGTTGAAGTTAAGGAAGAGCCACCGTCAGAGATCGGGACTGACCCTCATGTCCCTACAGAAGACCTCAACCAGATTGAGCCTTCATATACATAGTGACTGAGGGAGTGGTGCATGCCTCAACGCAACTATGATCCCTGGTTGTGAGGATTCGTAGGTTGCTTTGCAATCTTTTTGGGAATATGAATAAAGTCAATGTCCCTATTTTGTCTTAGTGTTTCTGAGATCTGAAGAAACCTAAAGATGTAGTTTATTTTTTTCGATGTCGATGTAATCTTTTACTTTCTGTTTAGTTGAAGAAAATAAAAAAACTTTCTGCTTTGTTTATTCTCTGTGATTTTTTTGGACCAATTATCTATTACGCACCTTGGCTGGGTGCAGATAATAAGTTACTCACGGAGGAAACTGACACATTCACTCAAAGATAATATGGACGTGGCAAAAATGGGGTAAAATATTTGTATAGACTTTATCATCCCTGGCGTACCTTGGTGTTAGGTACGGATAATAAGTTGGAAGAGAGGACCGACATATTTACTCAGAGGTAAGGTGGATATGGTAAATATGGGCTAATATGGTAGAGTTTTCCTACTCAGAAATAATATGGACATGGTAGGGGTGAACTCTGTGGTTGTTTATAGAACAACTCAAAGGTAATATGGACGTGGATGTTCTATGGTACAACAACAGGGATTATTGTATGGAATATTTACTCAGAGGTGATGTGGACGTGGTAAACATTACCTTAAGCATGATCTTATATGGTGCAGGATCCTGCTTGATGAGGTGTAGAGAAGCAACTCAGAGGTAAAATGGACGTGGTTGTTCTTCTACTGGAGTTAGAATGCAACGAAACGGCTGGGTTTCAAAAGCATATAATTTCAAAAGATGGGGTGTGAACTTGGTTTGGTCAAGTCTACTAATCCTCTCTCTGGGGAGAGGCAGTATGTTTTTGACAGACGTCAAGAGTGGAAATTCCCTGAGGTTTTGTCGTCGATGGAAAGTATGGTTGTTAAGTTGGCTGACAGCACCTTCCTGGAGACTGAGCCGACGCTGGTATCGGAGTCCCAAATTGAAGTTTCAGATGAGTGAGAATGTATGACATCCTCTGCTTCTGATCCTTCGAAAGTTGTTGGAGGCGTGATATAGCCTACCCCCGTCGGGTATGGTGATAGTAGTCTTGCGGCTTCCCTTTTGGTACTGGAAGTCGTAGGAGAAGGCGTCGACCTTTGCTATTGTTCAGACCTTGGCCGCTCTTCAAGTTATAACCCATCTTTTGGATGAGATACTTAGATCAATCGTTGTACTGGCATATTTGCATTCTGTCGGTGTCGGGTTCTGACTCCGTCGATGGGAGGTCTTGGTGACGTGCGACTTTACCAAAGATAATAGGCTTCTCGTCCTTGTTCCGAGGTGGGACTATGTAACAGACTCCTTGGTACAGGACGACTCGATTTATATGACTCACAGTCGTTATCTGTGTTTGCAATGACTGTAGATCATTATCTAGAGTGTACATGGTATTCTAATGTGGAAGACTAAAATAGTTGAAGGATACTCTATTATTGATAAAATACAGAATTTTGTCCTGAAAGATTACATCATCGAGGGATGGAGCATCGACATTAGCCGATATGTACTCTACAAGTTCTTCATCAGTGAGAACTGGAGCAGCCTTGGAAGGTTCAGGAGAGTTTTTCGGGAGCTTGTCTCATGCTGACTCCTGGGACTGTGCTAAGAAGGACGCCGAGGTCTTCTCTTGTGGCCTGACGGGTGCCGACAACTGAGAAGATCTGCCTTTAAGACGCACCTTGAGGGAAGCCTCGGTTGGTGTACCGGGAGCTGGAGCCTTTCCTTGTAGCTTGGCTACGAGAGGAGCCTCCACTTGAGGGGGCTTGCCTTTGAGGCGTATCTTCAACGGAGTTTCATTGGATGTCTGGCCTGGAGAAGCTGTCGCCTTCCCGCGAAGTTTGACTACCATAGGGGTCGATGTTTGAGGCGGCCTCACTTTGAGTCGTACTTTTAGGGGAGCATTGATTATCATGTCCGTCTCTGAGTCAGCTTCGACCTCAGCTTCTTATTCGTCATCAGCGTCATTGGCTTCATCTTCGAGATGAATTGATTTGTACAGATCAACGTCGGTGAAGAAGGCTTTAATCCCTCTGATGGGATCGACATCAGCAAACTTTGTTCAGATGTTGCTGCTGGTGGATACGCATTTTATATATTGATGGAGGGTGGATGGCACCACCATGTATTCATGTATCCATGGCCGTCCTAACAGGATGTTGTAGCTGACGTCTGCATCCACAACATAGCAAGTCACTTTCGTCTGGAGATCGTTGATGTGAAATTTCAAGCAGATCTTTTCCAGCGGCTCACTCTTACTGGCGTTGAAGGCAGTGATGGTAGTGTAAGACGCTGTCAGGCGATGCATCAGGATCCCCAACATCTGAAGTAGAGTTCGGAGGATGATGCTGAGAGAAGACCCAGGGTCGATCTGCATTCGATCTACTTTGATGGCACCGACATACCATGTGTAATACAGGGGTCTGTTGTGCCTGTTGTTCTTGAGCAGCATATCCTGTTGAGTGAATGTGATGTTGGGGATGATCTCCCCACATTATGGTACTGTGAACATGCTATCGGATCGTCGTCAGGCTGCTTGACCTGACTGATGAAAGACTTGGCGTCCTTCAAGGTTTCGCAGAGAGACTCCCGAGTATCTTTGGGTAGGAAACGAGCTCGAATAGGGAAAGCCGTGTTGGAACACTGGCCAGTTGTGCCAGTATGTCAAAGTTATGGGGCTTGGCTTACCCCGGAGTGTTATCTTTTTGAATAGGCCTGTCGAAGCGGGCCTCCTTCTGCTTTTGTTTATCAGCTACAACAGGTTGGGATGAACCTTCTTCTTGGACAGCAGTGGTGATGATAGGAGGAGTCACTTCGGACGGAGCCTCCTCTGGCTGGGCGTTCTGCTGTTAATACATTTGCACGGGCAATGCTTCTTCAAGAGAGGAAGTCACCATTCGGCAAGACCTGGCCTTCTTGCCTTTGCTTTTGGACGTAGAGGTTACCCCTGGTTGAGTCAGCTCTGGAATAAGATCCGGGTGAACCCATATGATCTCTTCTTTGGATGTTGTGAGTGGTGTGAGCCCACCCACGTTGTCACAGGTTGGTGGAAGGTTGACTGCTTTCATTGTCGCCTTTGGGATGGGGACGACGCCATCTTGAGCCGTGGTAGGCGGTAAGGTACCGAACTGGTGTGACACCATATTGGCCGAGATTGTCTTCTCCTCTAATCGACTGAGTTGACGTTCACATTGATCATGCGCTATATGTAGTCTTTGAGGATATAACAGTCTTTAGTTGCATGTCCAATGAACCGATGGTAGTGATAATACCTCGGGTCGCCGACTCTGTCTACTTTGTCAGGAAATTTGATTTTGTCGTCCTGCTTCAGCATCTCGAAGAGCTGTAAGGTATCATCATCGTGGAAGGAGTAGACCATCTTCGGTCGTGGTGTGGTTGGAGGCCTCTGGGAAGGACCTTGAGTGCTATTAGACACGTTGACAGTCAATGCCTGCTTTTTCTTTGCTTCGCGGCTGCTACTGCTGGTCGCAGGTTGTTTTCCTTTGTCGTCAAAGGTGGGAAAGTTAACCCCCAGAAGGCGAGCGTTACGCGCCTTCTTCTCAGCAGCTTCTGCTTCAATGATCAACGAACTCCAATCGGACGGGAGAGTGGAGTTGAGCCAGAGCTTGATCGCGGGGATCATGTTCATGTTGCAGGAGTCGATAAGTGAATGTTTCGGCATGCCTGGAGGCAACCTTAGGCATGCTTGTCAGAAATGCTCGATGAATTCTCGAACAGTCTCCTTCTCAGTCTGTCGCACTTCTATTAGAGACGACATGGTCATGTCTCTTCCTCCGTCGTAGAACCGATCGAAGAAGAGGCGTGCCAAATCATCGAAGGATGATATGGATTTGTCAGGGAGACTGCAGTACCAGTCATAGGCGACTTCCTTCAGAGCCCCGACAAACAGGCTCGTGAGCAAGGCGTCTTCTTTTGGGAGATGCTTCGTCTGAGACTGGAAGTAGGTCAAGTATCAACGAGGAGAGTCTTTCCCGTCATATGGCGTCAGTGTATGTGGTTTATACTTGGGAGGATAAACTATCTTATTCCACTCAAGAGGGTAGGGTTGAGGAAGCCCCAACTTCTGGCGTTCTTCCTGCCTGTTTTGGGCCTCGAAGCATTCACGCAGGTCTCTGATCATCTCGGCCAAGGCTTTTGTCGAGCTGAGAGAAGGTGAAGGCGGTACAGCCTGAAGTTGAATATTGGAGGGAGCTGACGTTCGCGGTGCAACGTGGTGCTCCGCCCCTGAAGATACCCGTTGAAGGGGTATACTTGATTCTCCGTTGACCCCTGGGTCGGGGCCGGTGGAGACATGTGCCTTTGCCAGAGTGGTTCGAATGTCGAACACCGCCTGGGTCAGGATCTGCATGGAGACAAATAGAGTTTTTAGACTCCCCTCTAGGGTGTCTATGCGCTGTACGATGTCTAGCGCTGGAGCATCTGATTCTCCTTCATCACCACCCCCTACCATATAAGCTGTCATGACATGGGTAGAAGTGGATGGATCGATTGAGGCTTCGCTTTCGACCTCACTTTCCTGTGGAGGGGCTTATTCTTCTGAGGCTTTGTATTGGCCCCAGCTACGTCAGGGTCAGTTTGTCAAAGCGCTTCTTCGTCTTCGAGGGGAGGGTTGTCAGAGGCTTGACTACCCCCGGCTGTTGCTTCTGCCAGGGCCTTGATCCTTGCTCGGGTGCATTCGTACACCCCTGGGGACGGGGCCACTATTTTGCTCTTTCTCAGCTGAGTCTTGGATGCAGAGGCTGAGGAGTTGGTGGTTGTCTTTCTCACGGATGAGTGGGAATTGGAGACAATATGACAGGAAGCGATCTTAGGCTCCGCTTTATTTTCAATTGGCACTTTCTTTCCGATGCGATGTCGGATAGGTACCGTAGATTGTAGTCGCTGAGACACGAACTGTCTCTATGGTAGAGTTGCTGTTTCGCAACAACAGCAATTAATGGTGACTATAGCACATGTGTGCCCTGCGAGGGACATACTGTGCTTATTGGTCGGCTCTCCTGATCTGCGTTTGTGACTAATTACATTACAAAAATCATGTTGCAAAAGTTTCACTTTAACACCCTCATCAGGCACATAGCAAAGGCCAAGCACCAGAGTGGTCATGTGAATGTTGTACCCCCTGATCTTGTTCACACGCATGAGATACGCCCAGATCATTGGTAGAAAAGCAGCATTTATGGCAACTTGAGTCCACTTCATGCGCGTCACCCAGGTGGGCGCATGGACTCAACATCGCAGTTGCTCAGTCAAACTTGGTTCGAAACGCAGTAGATGCGCCCAAGTGGGAGAGGGACTTTGAGAGTCAACTCATTTATGGCACAGAGCGCCCGATTTGACTTTGTACAGCTTACCATCAGCAGTGTACATAATTTTGAGCGTATGCTTCTGGTTTGCTGTTGGCTTAGCACGTTCGTGGCACATGGCCTGTGCTGCATTTGATTTTTTTTGTACTAGCCCGCGAAGGCGCATAGTACTCAGAATCCAATTGTGTCTCGCCATGACAGCGAGTGAGTCTGGTGAAGACAGACGTTCTCTCTTGCGCACCAGAGCTCATGCGCTAAAGATTGGTTGTACCTCTGCTTCATTGGCGCATCTTCTTCAGCTGGGAAGAAGACAGTTGGGGAATGCAGTCAACACTGTGTTTCCCAGATAAATGTGCGGCACCAGTGGGTGCATCCTTGTTGCTGAGAGCATCAGCAGGAAGGGCCAGCTGCGGTGGCACATCCCCTTCAGTGATGGTGCCAGGCGCTCGGCCTTGCACACCCAGACTTGGCGAGTCTTCTTCAGCTTTGGCAGCTGCTTCGAAGGACTCATGCTGCCTTCAGAGATGAACTCCTCATACGCCTATTGATTGAGACGCACCACAAGTATTTTGTAGGAGGAGCCGAGTTTAATGTCGTCAGATTACGACACAACTTTCTCGTTGGAGGAGAAAGACGTCCCCAGCAAAGTCGCCAGCTTGTTTGCCATCGAAAATGCGATAAGATTTTGTTGACTAAAACTTTGGTATTTCAATTACAAACAGAACAGTATACAATGTAGGACTTAGACGTAGTGCTAGGAGTACACTTTTATTTTTATCTGGGAACTGTGTGTTGGCCTATTGGTCATGGTCAAACCTAATTTTAATAATTGATCAACCTCTCTCTCGATATACGGAACAAATCAGATGTTTACTAAAGACGTTTTGGACACTGATGAAGATTGGATATCTAATCAGTTCAAGATCGAAGCTATGTTTGCCACTCAAGACTGTATTTCCTTACGCAATATAATTTTTATTTTTAGTGAGTTTAGGAATACATTGTACACCAAGTCATACTGGCAGATAGGCTATCCGTAATCGTTTTTCAAAATTGACCTATCATTTTTAAAATTACCTATGTTTTTGAAAAATATCTGCTATTTACAAAAAGCTTCTGAAGGATTTTTCAAGAAGCCAAAAATATTTTTCATAAAATTAAACCTGACCAACCCTGACAGAACTCGGCCAGAGTTCGACCAAGGTAAACGTTATATGAACATTAGATTTTGAACTTGGTCTCCCTTCAGTTGCGGTTTGTTACAAAGAGTTCTGTCCGAATTCTGTCCAAATTCTGTCAGAGTTCTGTCTTTGGAAAAACTATAAATAGAGAGGAATTCTGATCTTTTAAAATCACTCATTCACTTTCAACTTCTCTCTTCTAAAGCTTACGTTTCTTCCAAAGAGTTTTCAAAAAGCTTTTATTTTCAAATCCCAAGCCAGTTACAATTCTCTAGTCAATTTGCCGGTAAGGTACAGCCTAGAAGATTTCAGAGATATTGTAATCAGAGGCTTGATTGAAAAAAGACTCTTCAAAACTGAAGTTTGTCGAGTTCTTCGTATCATAGCTCGCGTCTGTAGAAGTTGCAAGGATTTCGTATGAAAACTTGCAGGATTTTCCAATAGTGAATTCAACTGGAAGCTAGAGTTCTTCCGACTGGACTAGTCCTCACAAGAGGGAAACCAGTATAAATCTCTGTGTTTGTGTTTACCTTTTGATCACTCTTTTTTTTACAGTTATTACATTGTGATTATTATTATTATTTCTGTGATCTAACTGCTAACAAGTTTTAATTAGCAATATTCCGCTGCCTACTCTATTCACCCCCCTCTAGAGTATTCTGCTTTACGATTTCGTTCCTATAATTAGTATCAGAGCAGGTTATACAGATAAAGCAAGGTAAAATTGCAGTTATATTCAGTTATCTTTAATTGTTATATAGATCACAGTATTACACATGGCAACTGTAAAATTCACAAGTGAAGGCCAAGCCACAAATAGACCTCCACTGTTTGACGACACAAACTACACTTATTGAAAAATACGGATGAGTTTCTTCTTAAAATCTCTTAATTTTGACTTATAGTCTATAGTTATTGATGGCTACAAAAAGCCTCCTCGTATTACTGTTGATGGAGTTTTAGTTGATAAATCCCATGATAAATATACTGAAGATGAAAAGAAAAAGGCCAATCTTGACGCACGTGCTATTAACGATTTATTTTGTACTTTAGACAGAACTGAATTCAACATGGTGTCAACTTGTACAACATCAAATGAAGTGTAGAAACTTCTCAAGTAACCCATGAAGGAACAACACAAGTCAAGTAGTCAAAGAACAGCAGACTTACTCAAGAGTATGAGGCGTTTAAAATGAAGCCAAGTGATTATGTCACTCAGATGTTTACGAGATTCTTGGATATTGTAAATCCTTTGTTTTCATTAGGCAAGGAATACAGTAACCATGAGAAGATTCGCAAACTTCTATGAGCTTTCACAAATAACTGGATTCCAAAGGCTACAGCAATCATTGAAGGAAATGACCTCTCAACAATGTCTCTGGAAACACTCATGGGTAAGCTACTCACTCACGAGTTAGAACTTCAAGATTTTAAAGATGCTACACCAAAGGAGAAGTCAGAAAAGTCGATCGCTCTCAAGGCTCAACATAGAAGGACTGTCGAAGATGATTCTGACGATAGTGAATCTGACTATGAAGATCAAGCTCTTCTGGTAAAAAAATTCAAGAAGTTCATGATATTTAACAGAAGAACAAAAGATAGCAACAGCAACAACAACGAGGAAGATCCTATTTGCTACGGATGTAAGAAGAAAGGACATATGAAGAAAGATTGTCCAACAGCATCATCATCAACAAAAAAGCAGCAAATATGACAAAGGCTACCTAAAGAGATCTACATCAAGGAAGTATGCCAATACAAGCATATGGCATGAAAGTAAAGTCAGCGATTCAGAAGATGAACAATCAGATGACGCTGCAAATGTATGCTTGATGGCTTACGATCAGGTAACCACTAATCCTCTATTTGATCCTTATGATGATTTCATATTTGAGCAATTAGGAGAGGCTTTCAGTGACCTGTTAAATGACTACAGAAAACTACGTAGTAAATATGAAACCTCTAAGAAGGTACTTAAAGAGTACAAAGGTGAGATAGGAAGACTTACCGACCAACTAGCTGATGTTAGAAATAATGACTCTTCTATTGAGTCTTGTGAGCTTTCATCTATTAAGCTGTTGTTACACGAGACTATCAAGTTATCCGAAGAAAAAGACCAAACTATCATCCAGCTAAAGGAAGACTTATCTAAGGAGAGAAAGAGTCTCCAGTGTGCACAAGTCAGAATGAAAACACTTACATCTGACTACACTAGATTATATGACACCTCCAAAAAGTTGAAAATTAGTTTAGAAAAACGGCCTGAAGTTGTTGCTTCCTATTCTAACAAATGTCAATTACCGAATCATCGAAACACACCCAAACCAAACACTGTCAGACCAAACCATACCAAACCTATGCCCAAGAAGACTAATAGGCATGCATTTTTCTGTACTAGAAAACTAAAACCTACCAATCATGCACCTCACACAAATTTCAACACTCAACATGCAAAATATCATTATTGTGGTCTTATTGGTCATATATCCTCTGCATGTAGAATTAGAAAGTTAGTAGATTTAAATATTTATGCATGGATACCAAAAACTAACCTGTCAGGACCCTACAAGAAATGGGTACCAAGAGTTTCATCTGGAAATTATTTTGTAGGTAGAACACCCTTCACATGCTAGAAGCAAATGGATCCTCGACAGCGGTTGCTTACGACACATGACCGATGATGCTTCATTATTCGCAATACTGTCGAAGAAGAATAAAGAAGGATACGTCTCCTTCGGTAATAATTTAAGAAGGTACATAATCGGTATCGGTTACCTCTCTATCTTGTAATTAAAGATGTCTGTCTAGTTACCGAGTTAAAACATAATCTGTTCAGCATAAGCCATTTAGCTGATCACGGTTATGATATTAACTTCGTCAAAGACAAATGTACTATATTTGATAGTTCAACTGGTAGTACTATCTTTGAAGGTATCAGGGAAGACAAATATATGTTTTCTATCTGTTAGAAGATGCTAACAAAGTAGGTAGATGCTTGATGGCCAAGAGCATTGAAAGTTAACTATGACATATGAGACTCGGTCATATAAACATGGACACAATTTCAAAACTATCCACAAAGAACTTGGTACTCGGCTTACCGGACATATCTTTCAAGAAGGATACGGTATGTAAAAAACGTGAAAAGAACAAAGCTATCCGATCCGCCTTTAAATCTAAGAACGCTGTAAGTACAACTAGACCTATACAATTGTTGCACATGGACTTATTTGGACTAAGTAGAATTGCTAGTATATGTGGTAAGTTATATGCATTTGTTATTGTAGATGATTTCTCTAGATACACATGGGTATATTTTCTTGCACGCAAGAACGATGCTTTGTCAGAATTTATCACCTTTTGTAAGAAAGTACAGAATGAAAAAGTTTTCATGATTACTCGCATTCGTAGTGATCATGGCAGTGAATTTGAGAATGCAGAGTTTAAGCAATTCTGTGACACATACGGTTATTTGTATTAGTTTTTCTATCCTAGGACTCCACAACAAAATGGAGTTGTGGAACATAAGAACAGGACTCTATTTGAAATAGCTAGAGTCATGTTGAACCAGTTTAGTCTACCTAGATACTTTTGGGCTGAAGCTGTCAATACAGCGTGTTATATTCTCAATAGGGTTCTAATTCGATCTATATCGAAGAAGACTCCCTATGAGTTATGGAATTTGATAGAACACCCATTGTTTCATATTTTAAGATTTTTGGTTGTAAATGCTTTATTCTTAATACTAAAGACAATCTGAATAAATTTGATAAAAAGGCCGATGAAGGTATATTTTTAGGTTATGCAGCAAAGAGCAAGGGTACAGAGTCTTCAACAAGAGAACCATGATCATCGAATAATCAATTAATGTCAAGTTTGATGAACTAAATCAACACTCAAACGATGACGACAATGAAGACGTACTTACACCAAGTACAGCTACTGTAAAACCTTCACACAAAGATGCAGAACTTTCAAGCAAAGAAGCCGGAAAAAGCAATCATGAGGTTACGCCAAAAGAAATAAGATTCTTGGCATATCATCCAAAGGACTTAGAAATTGGTGAAATTACCAAGAATGTAAGTACTCGTTCCTCTAATAAAGATATAGCTTCTTGTGTTGCTTTTATTTCACAGCTTGAACCCAAAAATATTGAAGAAGCATGTAGTGATAATTTTTGGTTAGATGCTATGTAAGAGAAATTAAACCAATTCGAACGAAATCAAGTTTGGGAACTTGTTTCCAAGTCCATTGATCATCTGGTCATTGGCACTCGTTGGGTATTCTGAAACAAACTGAACGAGAATAGTTTAGTGACTCGTAATAAGGCTCGACTCGTAGCTCAAGGATACAATCAAGAAGAAGGTATTGACTACGATGAGACTTATGCCCCAGTTGTGAGATTAGAATCCATTCGCATGTTATGTATATTTACATATTTTTATAATTTTAAGTTATTTCAAATGGATGTTAAAAGCGCATTTTTGAATGGTTTATAAAAGAAGAAGTTTATGTAGCTCAACCTCCAGGTTTTTACTGATTTCAAAAATCTTGATTATGTGTTCAAGTTGAAGAAAGCCTTATACGGTTTAAAACAAGTCCCTCGTGCTTGGTACGATCGTCTAAGCTCTTTTCTACTTGACAACGGTTTTTCAAAGGGAAAGGTTGACACTACTCTGTTTATAAAATCTTTGAATAACAATATTCTTTTAATTCAAATCTATGTAGATGATATTATTTTTGGATCCACTAATGAATCTCTTTGTCAAGACTTTTCAAAGTGTATGCAGAATGAGTTTGAGATGAGCATGATGGGAGAGCTGAAATTCTTTCTCAGACTGCAAATCAAACAAACCAATAATGGGACGTTCATAAATCAAGCAAAGTACACAAAAGATCTATTAAAGAAGTTTGACCTGGAAGCAGTCAAACCACTTAGCACTCCAATTGGCGACTTCAACCAAGCTTGATATTGATGAACAAGGCAGATCCGACGACATACGTAAGTATCGAGGTATGATCGTTAGTTTACTGTACTTAACTGCTAGCCGACCAGACATTATGTTTAGTGTTTGTTTGTGTGCACGTTTTCAAACCAATCCTAAGAAATCACATCTGTGCGCAGTTAAGCGTATCTTCCAATACCTTAAAGGCACCTTTTCTGTCGGCTTATGGTATCCCAAAACCACGTCATTTGACCTAACCGGTTATTATGATACTGATTTTGCCGGATGAAAAGTAAACAAAAAAGGTACCAGCGGCACATATCATTTTCTAAGAAAATTTCTAGTCTCTTGGTTTAGCAAAAAATAAAATTATGTCGCATTATCAACAACCGAGGCTGAGTATATCGTCGCAGGACGTTGTTGTGCACAAATTTTATGGATGAAGCAAACTTTAGAAGACTATGGATTGCATTTCACACACATAACCATTTTCTGTGATAACACTAGTTCTATTAATTTGACTAAGAATCCAGTATGTCACTCTCGTACTAAGCATATCAAGATTCGACATTATTTTTTTAGAGATCATCAACAAAATAGAGATATAGACCTTGTATATATAGACACACAGAATCAATTGGCTGACATATTCACAAAATCTCTAGCGGAAGATCGTTTCAATTATTTACGTCGAGAATTAAGAATTTTAGATGTCAATAATATTAATTAATATTATTTTATTAATTAATTTATTCAATACTCAATAATGTTTTGAGACAAGTCTAAAAATAGCATGTCTGTCACCACGACTACGGTCGAAGCAAAGCGGTACTTAAGAGTTCTCCGGTGAACCTCCGTTAGCTGGAAAAGGACTCCTACAGCTAATCTGAAATAGATGCCGAGTAAAAAAAATTAATTTATAAAGTAATAATAATTATATTATTTAAAATTTAAAATTACTAAAATTTGAATTAAATATTTTAAATGAGTTGATGAAAAGGACATGGCCCACAAAAAAAAAATTTAATCAGGAGAACCCTAGGCAAATTTGGCCCGAGTTCGGTCCGAATTCGGTCAGAGTTATATTGGTGCTGTATGCATTCCAAACCAATTCATCTTCATTACAGCAACAGCCGAAGAACACCCCAAATCCTAGGTATTCTCCACTCCTTCTCTTCCAATCCACGTGGATATTTCCATCTAAAATTTGGATTCGTGCGGAGAATCACGTCCTCTACAACATACTTGATTTTCGGAAGGTATAATTCTTTCTCTCCTCCACTTTTAAATTTGTAGGGTTTCTTAGTTTTGGGAAACAATGTCTAAGGAATTCAATCATTTTAAGAGGAAGAAGACCCATGCTAGTGAAGAGGCATCGTCTTCTGATCCAAACATGGATTCTCTCTTTTCTTCGGTCCAATCGGATGACAGCACATCAGATAAGTTTTACATCAAAATTCATGACCAAGCATTGCTTTGGTATGCCGATTTTGTTATGTGTACTATATGCACCGACGTACCGATTAAGTGGACTGTATTTTCTGATCACCGTGCCTTGTTTGAGGCATTAGGGTTACACCATCTTGTTACCCTATAATTTTCTATAGCTACTAATGCCCTTAGATTGTTCTATTGTAACTTCGTATTAGACACTTTTACCGCAAGAACTCATGTTAGCAGGATCGATATCGAGTTCAATGATGTGTTGCTAGCGGAAAGCCTTAGTATTCCAAACGAAGGTGCTCCACACGATGACATCATTGACTTCAATTTTCTCGAGGGCATGACTCCTGTTAGTTTCAAGAATGAGCTTTGTGCGCCCGTACGTGCTCGTCCTAGAAAGTTCAAGGCCAATAACTTGAACTTGTTTAACTACGAGTTACATCGCATCATCTATTCCACTCTACTTTCCAAATCCACTTCAAAAAATGATGTCACTGTACTAGAACTTTCTACCCTATATCACATTCTTAAGGGGATTTTCTTTTCTGTCCCTAAGACTATCATTCAGATGATGGTAGATGTCGCAAAAGAGACCTCAACCTCTCTTATGCGATTCTTATCCCATGCATTTTTCAGCGTTTTGACATAGACTAATCCACTTGTGCTCTGGACCCTGAGCCCAAGTTACTCAAGCTTTCTCGTCGTAGCATTGCCACTGCTCCTCCACCTTCTGCACCTGCTCCTACTGTACCTGTTTTCTCCTCAGTCTTATCCTATGACTTTTGAGGGTATTCATCAGCACCTATCAGATCTGCAGACGTTCTTTGTTGACACTTCCATGGAACATAAGTTTCGTGACGAGACTCGGTTTCAGGCTATTGCCAACTCATTTGCCAATCTCAGATTTGCTCAGACGGGTCACTCTGCTAGCTCTTTTCCTAGAGACCCTTCTGTATCTGGTTACCTCATTGATGATGAGGCGTTCCACTCTCTGTTCCGGCCAGAGAACGCTTACGATTGGTATCGTACTTCTAGTACTACTCCACATACCTCTGGAGCTGGCACTTCTGGAGCTGGTCCATCCGGACATGGTGGACATACTGGCACTGCAGATGATGACGATGAGGATGAGGATGATTTTTGAGTTGTCATACTTTTGAGACTAATGATTCTGTCTTTTGTTTACTTGAAAATGCTCCGACATTCCAAGATATTATCAGTACTCTTATTAGTTATGTGGTTACGATTTGTGACTTTTTGATGGACGTGTTCTATGCTTCAGTTTAGCATGTTATTCAGTTCATAATTTTATTTAGTTTAGATATTATAGCATTATCTTTCTTTATGCTTCTATTTAAACTATCTGTGATAATTATTCTTATTTTTGTTTATGATATTTATACCATGCCTGTGTTGAATATTTTTATTCATATTTTTTGTGTTTCTTTACTGATTGTTACTTATGCATATATTGCGGGGGAGCTTTCTCCTTTGTAATTATTTTGCTAATTGACAACATGGGAGAAATAAGATCTAACATCTTCATGGATACAGGTTATGAACAATTTTTTATATATCTCGGTACAATTTTGATTTGATAAAGACCAAAGATATTATATTGATCAGGTTTGTCAATTATCAAAATGGAGGAGATTGTTGGCCCATTGGTCATGGTCAAAACTGATTTTAATAATTTATCAAACTATGTCTCGATATACGAAAAAAATCAGATGTTTACTAAAGACGTTTTGGACACTGATCAAGATTGGATATCTACTCAGTTCAAGACAGAAGCTATGTTTGCCACTCAAGACTGTATTTTCTTACGTAATGTAATTTTTATTTTTATTGAGTCTAGGAATACATTGTACACCAAGTCATACTGGCAAATAGGCTATCCGAAGTCGTTTTTCAAAACTGACCTATCGTTTTTAAAATTACCTATGTTTTTAAAAAATATCTGCTATTTATAAAAAGCTTCTAAAGGATTTTTCAAAAAGCCAAAAATATTTTTCATAAAATTAAACCTGACCAACCCTGACAGAACTCGACCAGAGTTGCGGTTTGTTACAAAGAGTTCTGTCCGAATTCTGTCAGAGTTCTGTCTTTGGAAAAATTATAAATAGAGAGGAATTCTGATCTTTTAGCATCACTCATTCACTTTCATCTTCTCTCTTCTAAAGCTTACATTTCTTCCAAAGAGTTTTTAAAAAGCTTTTATTTTCAAATCCCAAGCCAGTTACAATTTTTTAGTCAATTTGTCGGTACGTTACGGTTTAGAAGATTTCAGAGATATTGTAATCAGAGGCTTGATTGAAGAAAGACTCTTCAAAACTGAAGTTGGTCGAGTTCTTCATATCAAAGCTCGCGTCTGTAGAAGTTTCAAGGACTTTGTATGAAAACTTGCAGAATTTTTCAATAGTGGATTCAACTGGAAGCTAGAGTTCTTCCGACAGGACTAGTCCTCACAAGAGAAAAACCAGTATAAATCTCTGTATTTACGTTTGCCTTCTGATCACTCTTTTCTTTACAGTTATTACTTTGTGATTATTATTATTTATGTGACCTAACTGCTAACAAGTTTTAATTAGCAATATTCTGCTGCCTACTCTATTCACCCTCCCTCTAGAGTATTCTACTTTAGATTTCGTTCCTACACTGTGTCGATGGGGCGAGTGGTAATACGTTAACTCCGTTGACGATCTAACGATGATCTTGAACACTCTGAAGGTCTAGGTTGCTCTGGATGCCGGAGTGCTGCAAGGAGAAACGGATGTTAAGTGTCTCTTCTGGCATCTATACGTGGATATAACAGTCTGCCTGTATATCTCTCCGTGTGTATATATGTCCGTCCCTGTGTGTGTTGGGTGAAGGAATGATCCTTTTATTTATAGATAGCAGGCTGGCTGCTCATGCGCGCATATGTCGGATGCACTTGGGCGTAGGAACGCCACGTGGCTGATGCTGGCGGAGGCGCATGGTTGATGCACCCTGGATTGAAGCTGAATCTGCTGGACTACTGCACTAGGCTGTGATGGAGCTGACACGTGGCAGTCACGGAGATTTGGTTATTGCTGAGATCTTGGGTGGTTAGCACCCATTCTTTGAATAGAACTGATTCAAGGGACGCGTGGCATATGCCTGTGGCTCAAAGATCTTAGTTTTGAAGGAGTGTGCTCTGTCGGGGTGAGCCTAGGATCGAACGCATGGAGGCGACTTACTCTATGAGTTTTAGGCATCATAGACGAGTCTGGACGCACGGCTTTTGAGGCACATGTAGAGCTTCACATCAGGGTGCATCTAGAATCAGGCGCAGGGAAGGCGACTTGGTCTCATGATCTTTAGGTGCCATGGACAAGTCCAGGCGCATAGCTTTTGAGGCACATGCAAAGCTTTATCTTCTGTTGCTTGGGATCAGAAGTAAGCCGGAAAGTGCATGACCACTGGGGTGAATGTCGTCTTTTTGGTGCATGGCCACGAGGCGCATATGAATGATCTGTCTGCCACGTTGTCGACCCCAGGTGTAATGATAGTGCTGACATCAGCGGTGCTTCATTTTCTGTACAGCTGATTGGACGACTCTTAGAATGCGTTGTCGTCTTTGTCATTCAGCATTAAATATTTGATGGAGAGGGTTGCATTGGTTAGTGCCAATCTGGACGCATGGCTATGGCCCGCTGGACGCATTCATGGGAAGCGCATGATATTGACGGCACATCTGCCAATGTGTCGCATCCTCTTTGGTCCGCCTGCTGGGTTCTTCGAAGCATTGATGGATGCCTTGATTTAGACGAATACGAGGCGACGGATGTATTTGTTATTAATGCAAATTTATTTCATAGAATTTAGAATGTTGGCCATTTGGTGTCATGTCCCGATTCGATAGAATCGATAGTCGTCCCCTGGGCGTGATGCCGTACAAGCCTAAGTTGCGCTCACACAAGACAGATCATAAGGTTATCCGAAACTGAACACATTTATGTAGAGAAGAAAACTTGTATTTTTATTGATAATAAGTTATATTATAGACTCGAGTATAAAAGAGGTCTCTCGGGCTTACAACTGACATCGATGAGATAGTCATTACATACATTTACATCCCTTTATACAAAACATCAAAATGACTCTCTAAGACCTGGGATCGGTGAGAGTTGGCGCTGCATGATGCAGTTGAGTTGGAATCTTCAAAATATTGCAGAGTTAGCCTTCGCGCAAGCAAGGCGTCAAAAAAAATGAGCGTCACCTTCAGTCCCTTGGCACGCTATCCTGGTTCCGGGTACCTGTTAAGAGCGAGGGTTAGTACATTACACTTTGTACTGGTGCATGGCAATTTAAATCCCGTGCTCTCATTTGCTAAAGAAGTTAAGTGAATGTGCATGCAAATGCTTAGTGAACTTTCTAGCCATCCTAGTCAATTCAAACCTATATTTGAAGGCACAACAGTATAACGACGATATGTCTTACCCCCGCAGAGCATGTCGTTGCAACGTAAACTTACCATGTTCTTTCCTGTCATGTTGTTAATAAGGAAACATAAAGAGTATATTTATGAAGGTCACTGGCATGATAAGCCATCTTGGACATATAGCTTGGTATATAGAGGTCCTTCAGCGTAGGTAGCGAGCCCCGTTGAAAGCCACTGCCTACCGTGGCATGCATCCAGCATAGCTATCTGTATTTTTTCCTAGGCCGGAACGGTCCCGTGGCCTCGGGATACCATCCGAAGAAACAATTGCCCTTGTCGACAAGTTGTCCATGACCGTGCTAAGTTAACCATTATTTTAAGGCACATGGTATTATTGCGACATTCATTTAATCGATTCGTCTTTTTCTTAGCACGGTTCTATATAATATGGTAATTGCAAGCAGTTTTATAGTTCGTGTACGTGAGGCATCGTGTAACCGTTTATTGGGATATCATTCATGGAGTAACATTACATCTAGCCTAACATATGTCTAGTATTGATAATGTATTAGAGAAGAGGTTCGAAGGAAGAATGGTCAGCCACTCACCTTGAGTTTGCTTGATATGAGAGAACTTATTGGTCGCGCTAGACGTCGCCTACGCGATTACCTAAAATCGCACAAGCAACCGATTAGAAAACTGTATTATTCAAGAAGTTTGATAGAAAATGCGAGTTCGAAATACAAGCCATGAAAACAATCAAAAATATTCACGAAAATGCATTTAGAAAACCAAAGCCAAAACCAATACAAGCGGTATAAAAAATAGAGCAACGGAAGGTCTCTCCCGACTCAGCCGCAGAGTCAATCCTTGAGGCGCAACCCGCTGAATATGGGACTTTGTTCCGAAGAAGCCATTCCATAACGGAGAATGGATCTTAATTCAACCGTTCCCGTTCGACCGATTCGATCGATCCCGACCTATCGGTTCTGACTTAATCGGTGGCGATAATGTTCCTTTCTCGCGCACCCTGTGGACGGAGAACGGGACACGATGTAGGAATGGGGCACTACATTTGGCACTCGGATGTAGGCTGCCCGTGCTTATAAATTGCCACCGGAAGGAAATCTTTGCTTTCGTTCTTCATTTCAATGTAAAGATGAACTTGACCGGAGCTCCGCTTGGTGAACTGCCAAAGACGAGCTTTTCCCAAGGGTGAAGATGCATTGCCCCAGTCTTTCTGTCGCTCTGAGCTCCTGTGATAGTGTCTGTTGCATCCAAATATCGGGATCGTCGAGTCCTGACACAGGCCGATGGTGCCTGTTGCATCCAAAGATCGGGGCTGTCGTGCTCCATCTTTCGTTATGCTGGCAGAGCCACAGGCTGCCAAGTGTGCCTGTTGCTTTCGAAGATCGGGACATCGTGCCACGATCCTTGTCGAGCTAGGAGAGCTCCTCCTCCTGCTATACAAGGGTTGATTGGTGCTGATGCGCCTGCGCCTTAATGACGAGACAATGTGCCTGGATGAGACATCAAAGTGATGCATATGACGGATGATGCACCTGGCATGGGACGTATGGCAGTTGCTGCGCCTGGCTGTAGCTTTGGGATCTTCCTTTTTGTAGAAGTTCTTTTTTGTAAAGCCTTTCTTTAGATATGTAATATACTTTCATATGAAATAAAAGCCTTCTTTTCAATGTCTTTAAACTTGTACTTTTCTTTGATATGCCAAGTATCTGTTTAAGCTTCCTGGCATATTTGAGTTGGTCGTATGGTCGGTTTGAGCGCATAGGAATTCTGGCCTATAGATGCGCCTAAAATTCTTTGCTTCTACAATAGCAATCTCCCTAACTGAAGTTGACAACTCCTTGATTAGATCTTCTTCTTTCTTCTGTCTTGGATAGCGAAGTCCTAAGAGCAAAGTACAGACTTTCTTGTAGATTTTCTTGTGGACGAGCACCCCAAATCTCCACTTTGCGATGTGCTTTGTGCTTCCATATATATAGGATGAGAAAAATCATATTTCAGGTCATAATATAATTTCCTAATAAAATAGAAATTATATTATACCTAAAATATTCTATCAACATCCTATTTCAGATCATAATAGAATTTCCTAAAATAAGAATAATATTATATCTAAAATAGCACAACATTAGTTATAGACATCCAAATCTAATCAAATCAAATATTTAATTAGATTTGGATTTCACAAATATTTTACTACCAAATCTAGACTGGACTCCAACAATCCGTACCCAGTTACCAACTATGACGTCGAATAAAGCTGGATGGCAACGGGCCTCTGTCTAACAAGTGAGCATGTATGTAGAGTTGCATAGCCTCACGAAGGAAGTTTGGTCCGTATCACCAAAGTTCTTGATATTGTTTGAAGGCGCTTAATGAATGCTTTTGCGAGGCCATTCTGGATATAAACATGAACCCAATGTTCAACTTCAACCCTAAGCTCAAGCAACATGCAATAATCATCAAATTATTTTAGTGTAAATTCTTCATCATTATCAACTCTTATGAACTTTATTGGATAGTTTAGGTGGTGAGCCCATAATTGTTTGCATCAGGAGTTCAGCAAATGCAGTACTTCGAGCGGAGAACTATATATATATATATATATATATATATATATATATATATATATATATATATATATATATATATATATATAACCAGCAAATCGATGCATCAACCAATACAATAATTTTTTAAAATAATATGCATATTGATTGAATCCACTATAGAAAAGGAGGATCCAAATTGATCTTTACATGGGAGGGTTTTATAATATTTAATTTTTCTAATGAGCATGTGTGGCAAAGTGCGCTAAGGTATGTAAGATCCTACGGCTAAGGTGATGCCTATGTATAGAACTGAGGTTACGATGCATCATATCTCAACCAGGGTGACCCAAACAATCATGCCAGAGCATAAACGTGCTTATCTTAGTCAAAGAAGGGTCGGTCATGTGACAGGCATGTACTGCTCGAATGGTTGTAGGATATAAATCATTTGGAAGGCGAGTCATCTTTTTCCATTATACGCTATATGTTTGTGCATTGGAATTATGCAAAGGTACCCCACTATATTTTCATAAGTGATTTTAGTATAATAATTATTTCTTCAAATGTCCATAAAACTCAACAATATTTTATTGGAATGGGGAAAAATATAAAGTCTCTTTAAAGGTAAATTTGTAACCATTAGACAACAAGAGATTGGCTATATCGTGCCCCCCTTTAAGGTTGGATGGTTCTGATTGGGTTGTCAAAGTATTGGGTAAACCTAGAAAAATATTTTGGTTCATGGAGAATAGTACGTGTAATCACATTGTTGACCAGACTCTAACATTCTACTTGATACCTAAGCACAAATTAATTTAATTTGTCACATGCATAAAATTAAATCCAATCCAATATCTGAGAAAGAAAAGGTTATCCAACAATAAATAATATCCAAACTAAAGAAATAATTTAATTCGAAAATAAAATTTAAAAGAAACATATAGGAAATTTTGGCACATCGAGGCTTTGTATGTCTATTTTTCCCTCATGGGGTTGAAGTTATCTATTTTCCAAAAATTAACTTGGAAATATTAGTCTCCCTTTCTTGTTAACGTAAATGGTATTTATTAACTACACCGACAGAATCACAACGGACAAAAGATGCGAGACCGATGGTCATTCCATCACAATGGTAACACAAGTTGGAAGAATCATTCTTCCTCTTCTTGAATTTTTCGATATTGGGAGACAAATAAGCACGATTTTGACCTTGATTTATACATCTTCCATGGGCTTAGGATTGCCTATATTGTTGCAGCCGCTATCCCGACCTCATTGGTTTTGGCATCAAGAATATCCTTCATTTGCTTCCGACAAAGGAATGCCATTCGTGTCAATAGGGCAATCTTGATGGGTTTTCATCAGAAGATATATGTTTTTTTAGCGAGCAATATGGTAGTTATCAAATTTGAGAACTTGGTCAAGGTTCACTCTTTATTGTTGTCGAAGAGTATATTAGAGGCCTGGAAAGTTGAGAAAGTTTTTCCCAGGAGAATCCTCACTCAAGTCCTCCTTGTAGAATTTAAGGAATATTCAAATTCTACAAATTTTAGAGTTATACTCATTCCTAGACTCAAAGTCCTACATGTGGAGGCTTTGTCAATCCTGCCTTGCTTTAGGCAAGTAAATCAGTTTTTGATTGTCAAAACACTCCTCAAGAGAAACCCAAAGAGTCCTAGATCCTCTTCAACGAGGTATTATATAGTGCATTAGGCATATTATTTCCGATAAAACTCATAGTGGTTGTTTTATCAGCTTCGTCAGCTTGATTGTTAGACCTACCTCAAGTATTTTCTACCAGATACATCCAATGCAGTAAAATCAAGTTTGTTCATATTTGATATTGTATGGAGGGAATAAGATATTATTGCCTTCGATAAAATAAATACACAAGAAACTAAATAAGAACATCGAGTTCTAAGACAGAGAATTATCAGATTAATCATGTGAAACTTTTGGTTTTCAACATGCAAAGTTCATGTTTTAATTTATTAGTATATTATGAACTATAGGTTCTTAGTTATTATGAACTTCAGTTTCAATTAGTACGACGAATTTAATATGCCTCGGGCATATATTCAGTGATGCTAACATGTGAGGCTAGGCCTATGTCAATTATTATCTTTGCTTTCGAAAAAGCTAATACTACGGTAATCCTATCATTATAGTGAGGCTATGATCTCTGCTAATTATTAATATTGCTTTTGGCGAAGCTAATTATGCGACGAGGCTAGGCGTTACGGCGAGGCTATGACTTCTACCAAGTATGAACTTTGCTTACAGTAACACTAGGCCTCTGTCAATTAGTAGCTTTTCTTCCAATGAAGCTCTGATGCACAAGGCTAGGCCCCTGCCAATTTGTTGTTGCGTATCTAGCAAAGCTAATGTAATGGCGAGGCTACGTACTTTAGGTAGCTACACCTTAGACAAAATGTAGTAGTTTTAGATAGCCCACTTTCTTGACTCCGATCTAGATGATGGTAGGTATACACCTTTGACAAAATGTAGCTTCACTTCAGGCGACGCTAACTAAAGTGACAAAGCTATTCCTTTGCCATGTTTTTGTTTTGCACCTGGCAAAGCTAACAAAACGACAAATCTATGTGTCTACAAATTTGTAGCTTTTCATCTGGCAAGGCTACACTTTAGACAAATTATAGCTTTGCTTTAGGCGACATTATGATGCGATGGAGCAACGCCTTATGAAAGTCCATGCCTTAGCCAAATTTCAGCTTCGTATGATGGGCCAGGACTATACCCTACGGTGATGTTATATACTTCTCTGCGGACTCTGTGAGACCGTTCGTTCTCGCTTGGGTGTGATATCGTGCAAGCCTAAGTTGTGCTTACACAAGACCAAGACCTAGAACAAGACAAGATAGACAATATGCAACGGAACATATTGCATATGTTTGAAGCAGCAGCGGCCACTTTGCAGATATATGAATTGAACACAATGGTAACAAGAAACAATTCTCTTTATTGATTTTATTTGAACAGATTACAATATCTCAATTTTCTCTGATACAAAGTTTATATTCTCTCAAAAATATTACAGATTACAATGATCCCGTTCCCATACATTACATCCCTTTATCTACAAAACCAACTCTTGGCAATAGATGTCCTTTTCTTGGCATCTCCTCTGATTTTTGGCTCTTGAGGATGAGGCTCGGGCTATCGTTTTGGACTATCATTCTCGATGCGTCTTGCACCTTTATGCAGACTGATGGTGGGTCAGTATATCAGCATAATGGTGATTGTGAACAAAGAGCTACATTTGTCTGAAACGATCACGGTTCATTGAGTGAGAAAATATTTCTTATGATGTGATCTTGCTACTTTTACCTATATTTATTTCATGCATATAGAGTCAGTTTACATTCTTTGAAAACAACTTTAAAAAGCCACAATTTATTTCATTTCAATAAAACATCTCAATCAATCAAATCGATAAAACATATCATGCCGACATCATAAAAATATTTACGGACTTATCGTATGGAACGTTTATTTCATCGATGATATCAGAGCAACACGATCCTCTGCCAATTTTGATTCAATTGAATTTGCTTCTAACGATGTTATTCTCGATCATTGCTTCATTTTTGGCGATGCTACGCATGTTGTGAGTGTTGCTTTGGCGATGCTTTGCTTGTTGTTATTATCGCTTCTAGAAATGTTATACATGTTGTTAGCATCGCTTCTGGCAATGCTATATGTTTTGTTAATTATAGAATCACTCGTAGCGATGCTTTGCTTGTTGTTAGCTCTGTTTCTGGCAATGTTATGTATTGTTAGCCTCATCTTTAACGAGGTTAGGCCTTAGCCAGTTCTTAGCTTCACTTACAAAAAAGTTGATGCTAACGACAAGGCAATGCCTTGGCCATCAAAGGACCTTGCATGCAACAAGACTGATGATACTAAATAGATATAGATCTAAAAATAGACATATATTAGATTAAAAAATCTATTTTTTAATCTATGAACATATCATGATGGAACATTATATCTCTATTCTAAGCCATTTCAGGCTATGGTCTGACGGCCATGGTGGTCGACGATTAAGTTTTTGAGCAAAAAACAATACACATTAATGATATATTCTAATAATCATGATAAAAATAAATTTTACTTACATGAACAAACATTGAATTTGCCTATTCTTCAAGATCGACAAAGCGTGTTGATAACGGGTTATACTCAAATATTAATTTTGAGGTTATTGTAGTCAAATGGTTGACTAAAAATTAAGAGAGAGAGAGACAGAGAGACAGAGAGACAGAGAGTGGTGATGAAATTTGTGTCGGGAATCAAATACACCCTCTTGCGCTTCGATACCGTGTCTGAGACGTTGCCGTAGCGAAAACTTAGGCTAATCCACCTGAAATAACCAACCCCCATCTAATGGACACCAAGCACAGATAAAGACAAATATATGGCGGTGACTACGTTACCTGGACAAATTTCAATCTCTATAACTCAGATAAAATTACAAGATTGACAAAAACTAATGTTGAACCCTTTGCCCTAATAGGTTCAACCCCCTCACCACACTCAAGAAGAAAAGAAAGAGATTACAATTGAAATCGCTCACCAATCCGTAACAATCTTCCTAACCGAAGTTGACGACCCCTCGATTAGATCTCTTTTTCCTTTCGTACTGGATGACGAAGTCCTAAGAGCAAAGTGCATAACTTCTCTTAGATTTTTTATGGACGAGCACCTCGAATCTCCACTTTTTGTGCTGTGCTTTGTGCCTCTACCCTCACCCCATATATATAGAATGAGAAAAACCTATTTTAGGTCATAATAGGATTTCTTAAATAGGAAGCCCTCAAATAAGAATCCTACTACACCTAAAATAGTCCATCAACATCCTATTTTAGATTATAATAGGATCTCTTAAATAGGAAACCCTTAAATAAGAATCATATTATATCTAAAATAGCCCAGCACTAATTATGGGCATCCAAATTAAATTAAATATTTAATCAGATTTGGACTCCATAAATATGCTATTACCAAATCCAGATTGGACTCCAACAATCTCCCCCTCAAGTCTGATGAGAGGGTGTTGACCCTATGGCTCCTCAACTGGACTCCATGCCTATCGTCATGTGACAGAGTTCCTGCTCCCCCATGCCACTGATCTTCGATCCCCTGAGCTGCTTTGCATCTTCCTTCGTCTCCATCTCCTCGACCGTCACGTTGACGCTAGCTGCCATGCGTAACACCTCTTGCACCACTGGGATCCTGTCGATATCAATAACACGATCATGATCGAAGTCCCTGACGATTAGCCTCACCGTAAGTCTTGGCTGCCTGTCCCCGACTTCTGTCTTCCATCGAAAAGTGTTAACGTTCCGACGAGCTTCCTCATCCTTGGCTGGCCCAACCAAGCAGACGGTACAGTCCTCCTGAGATTCGAACTTTTGAACCTGCCCACCTTTGTGTCTGAACTTGAAGCTCCCCCATACATATGCGTCCTCGAGCAGAAAATCACGCACTGTGCATGACGTCGATGACCCACAGCTTTCCATGAACAATGTGAATGATGATGCTCCCGTCTCAGATTAAGTTTGCTGCAAACCTTGATCTCTTTCATGGCTTCGAACTCCTGAAACAGATGTCGCTCCATAAAGCTTTGGCAAACCATCCATCGCCAAAATTGGATTCATAGAGCAACCCCCACCTGGAGACCGACCAAGTGTCATGGGATCGACAGACTGACCCTCAATCTTTGACTCACCACCATCCGTCGTCTCGACGAACCGAATCCTCCGTATCCCTCAAAGTACCTAGAAGCCCCTCCTCAGCAAGTTCTCAATGAACCACCTCCTGTCGAGCACCCTTCGAGTCTTCATCCGGTGTCGGTGGCCTACCTGTACAGCTCAGTGGCTTAAGCTTGTACATGCCACAACACAAATCTCCCCGCGCCAGCTGTTGGAAACCCTTCGCAAGCGTCCAATCTTTGTCCCCAAACAGACTACGACAACCATCATCTGCCAGCCTCCCTACCGAAATTAATTTGTAGCGCAAACTCGGTACATGTCGTACACCCTTGAGAACGAGCTTCTCACCGAACTCCATTGTCAAGTGCACATTATCGATGCCTGCAACTGCAGCTGTCTTATTGTCGCCCATCTTCACATGTCCAAACTTGTCGCCACGGTATGACGTGAAGATCCTCCTATGTGGAGTGGCGTGATACGACATTTTCGTGTCCATGACCCAATCGCCATCATGACACATGCCACAAGGTTTCTCTATATCGGTTGCTGCGATGATGATATCTTCCATTGCTGTGAGATCCTCATGATCGTCTTTGCCTTTTGCCTTCTCAGCTTTGAGCTTCATGCAGTTCCTCTTGATATGACCACTTTCGCCATAGTGATAGCAACCCTACTTGTGGTCCACAATCGCAAGATTTTGAGAACTCTTTCATGTCCTCGCCAGTGAATTAGGTCTTCCCTTCCCGTAGGAAGTCACCAAAGCGGACTCCTGCGACGATTCCACTTGCTTGCGTCGGACCTCCTTATTCAACAAGCTACTTTTGACTGCCTCCATCGTGACAACTACATCAGACGTGGAGTTGCTCACCGACAACACCAATGTCTTCCAACTTTTCGGCAAAGAACTCAAGAGCAGTAGGGTCTAAAACTCATCATCAATCACCATCTTTATTGCAGACAGCTGATTGATGATACCCTGAACCTCATTCAGATGTTGTGCCACTGGGGCACCCTCCGTGTACTTTGAGTTGACGAGTTGGCGAATAAGAAACGCCTTGTTGCCAGTCGTCTTCCTTTCGTACAACGAATGCAGCTTCTCCCATAATGCTTTTGCTGAACTCTCCATAGACACGTGGTGAAACACCGAATCATCCAACCATTGGCGGATAAATCCAACGGCCTTCCAATCCAGTCATTTTCAGTCTTCAACAGCTTTGTCCATTGGCTTTGCGTTGTCGTCCTCCAACGGACTATACAAGTCATTGCACCAGAGTAGATCCTCCATCCTTGGCTTCCAAATTGCCCAGTTTTCTCTTTTGAGGGTGATCATATGAGTGTTCATCTGCTCCATTGACATGGTTGCCAGAAACTCCAAAGCTCTGATACTAGATGTTGGAAATCGGATACGCCCTCTTGCGCTCCAATACCGTATCTGCGACGTTGTCGCAGTGAAAACTTAGGCTAACCCACCTTAAATAACCAACCCTTGTCTAACAGACACCAAGCACAGCTACATCACCTAGATAAATCTCAATCTCTATAACTCAGATGAAATTATAAGATTGACAAAAACTAATGTTGAACCCTTTGTCCTAATAGGTTCGACCCCTCACCACACTCAAGACGAAAAGAAAGAGATTACAATTGAAAACGCTCACCAACCCGTAGCAATCTCCCTAACCGAAGTTGACGACCCCTCGATTAGATCTATTCTTCCTTCTGTCTTGAATGGCGAAGTCCTAAGAGCAAAGTGCGAAACATTCTCTTAGATTTTCCGTGACGAGTACCTCGAATCTCCATTTTTTGTGCAGTGCTTTTTGCCTCCACCCTCACCCCATATATATAGGATGAGAGTCATAATATGATTTCTTAAATAGAAAGCTCTCAAATAAGAATACTACTACACCTAAAATAGTCCATCAACATCCTATTTTAGATTATAATATGATCTCTTAAATAGGAAACCCTCAAATAAGAATCCTATTATATTTAAATAGCCCAATACTAATTATGGACATCCAAATCAAATTAAATCAAATATTTAATCAGATTTGGACTCTATAAATATGCTATTACCAAATCCAGACTGAATTTCAACCATTTGTGTATTATGGGATCTCCATAATCACCTCTATTTATAATAGTCATAGGCTTATAAGAAGATCTTAACAAGATCATAATAACATAATTATCATGATAATACAAAGTAACTTCTATCCTATCTTGTACTTTGACACATTCACATTAGATATTCTATCTAACTGTAATATTTACTAAATTTTTTTTAAAAAAAAAAAGACATGATTAGGGGAAAAAATACTACTGCTCCTCCTTTCAGGATAAAATTAAGCTCTGCAGTTATTTATTTTTCAAATTTTTCAGTCGTCCAATTCATAATTCCAATGAAGCCAAATCTAATCTTCTATGTATTCCTCAATGCCTTGGCTATACTAAATAAATGAATGGATGAATTTCGAAGGGTATATATTTTAGTTGGTTATTTAGTAATAGGGTCTCCTATAATATTTGATATTAGAATTTAGATTTTTATTACACTGTTTCTCGTCCAAAATTAACATAAATGAACACTTAAACTCTAACATTGGACAATATAAAATTCTAAATTTTAATATCAAATATCATATGAGAACCTGTAACTAATTAGCCCGCAGATTTATACCCTCCCCTAGCTAATGGATCTAGGTTTAGGCCTCTCTTCCTCTTTCATTGCCAGCAAAATTTTGCGACCCCGCTTGCCAGCAGAGTGTAGGAGTTCGATTATGATGATGCATCATCACTTTTCACTTCAAGTCATAGTTCCACAGTTGCCTAATGCCTACATACGTCAATAGGTATCAAAACGTACAATACTTTGTCATTGACCTATTAATATTACTCCACACAACTAATTAAACATCATGGGTCCATAGTTACACAATTACCTACCTACCTATCTTTCTTCATCCAGGTCTAGCTACTTGTACCGTTGGTGATTCTTTTCAGAATACGGACTGTCACCATTGGAGCGCTGTGGAGGAGGAGAGCTCCTAAGAGGGCTTGCTCAGTCCGGTACGAGTCTGACCCAAAAAATGACTTATGTGTCGTCCCGGTCCGGTTAATTGTGGGTCCGGTTCAGTATATTGGGTCGTGTCAGATCTCATATTTCGGCCTATAAAAAAAGGTCCGGTCCGACCCGAAGTCTAGGCCCAGCCCGGCCGCGTCCCGACCCGCTGTAGCTACACTATATTTCATGCCTTCAAATGTGTTGAAAAAAATTGTGTATAGAAAGATGGGTATAGAATGCAAACACCTCTTCCTAGAAAGTTGTGGTAGAGGAATATGCTTTGTGTATGATTAGCCAAACAATGGAAAAAAAAAAAAACTGAAGTATGAATGCATTTTTATCATCTACTTCTCTTTCTTTTCATATCAACACTTACTAATAATAGTGTTGTATTGGTTTTCATTTCCTTAAATTTAGGCTAATGTATCATTCGTCAACTTTTTAGAAGTATCTCTCCTGCTTGTAAGTTAGTTATTGATATTCATGTTATTTAGATCATATTTTAAAGAGCAGTTGAGATTCAAAATTTGAAGATTTTTATCTACATAGAATATATCAAGGCCTGGGCAGGCCCGACCCAGTTCGAAACCTACCGTACCATGGGCCACGTGTTGGGCTGGGCTAATGTTTCCAACTTTAAATAGGCCTGGCCTGCTATAATACACGGGCCTAAGAGGTCTGGCCCACCAAAATCTGTGTCGGCCCGGTCGGCCCGACCCACTTGACAGCTCTACTTGTGATGGAGATATATGGAGATTTGTGCCATCAATTATTGGAAGAGCTTCAAAATGAGCCGTCCAAATCGTATATATATCATCAACCATTTAAATAAAATAAAAATAATAACAAATAACTACGTAAATATTCCATTAATTATTTTAAAAAAGTAACTAAGAATTTAACTATCTAATGCGATTTATTTATTTAATTTATTCTAACTTAAGTGGTTAAGGTAGGAGGTATTTTTCTTAATTACTTGAGTTCAAATCTTAGAATTAACATTTTTTTATAATAAATTTATATTTAATTTTTTAATATTTTTTTCATACGTGCCCACACTACTAGTGTGTGTGTATATATATATATATATATATATATATATTATATATATATATATATATGAATCGCTTAATAAACAGTGGATGAATCCTCTAGTTGGTGAGTCATCTTAAACAATTTAGGTTGAGTGATTGATAACCATCCATCATGTTTTTTTTAATATAATTCTCGTCATTTTAGTTCATATAACCATTCTCTTCCCTAGATCAAGCTCTCATATATATATTCAAAATTATAACAGTGATCATAGAGCACAATTAACCACCAGAATAATATAGTTAGTAAGACTTTGTCTTAGTAAGACTGTCGAAAACTTAGAAAGTGATCACAGAGAACAATTAAGCAGCAGGAAGGAGTAGAAACTAAAAATTACTCAAACTACTAGTCTACCACAGAACAAACACATCATGACAGTCGATTCCCAGATATTTCAAGAATATAGATTGTTGATATCATATACACAACAATCATATACATATATGGACTATATATAGGAGCATCTTTGCTATATCATAATCTAAAATATTAACTTAATTGACCATGACAGTTCATGGGTCATACCTGGAGAAAGCAGAGGGGAGCTTTGTCTTCCTCCTCCTCCTCCAACAACAACAACAACAACTACAATTTGTCTTCCTCCTCCTCCTCCTCCAAAAAAAACAACAACAACAAGAAGAAGAAGTAGTGCTATGTTACGATCAGAGAGAGGGAACATATATGCATGCACAAGAAGCCTTGATTCCAGTACTAAACAGCAGCAGTGAGGATCTATCTTAAATTAATTGTAGGTTAGGTTCAGCTACAGCTCTACGTAGCAGAATGGCCTGCATCTCCTATAAAGTAACAAGACTGGCATATATAAATATGTCCACGTACTAAATGTTATGGAAGGGTGACAGAAGACTATAAATTTATGCTTTCTTCTTCCGGTTGGTTGACCTTCTTCCACCCTAGCTAGTAGTGAATATAAATAAATAAACCCATGCTTCATGGAATAGACAAGTATGCTTTCCTTTGTGAAGTATGGTCTGTGGGTTTCTTGCAGTTAATTATAATATACATAAAAGGGCGCGCACACAATGCTGGTGAACGTGTCTTCACAATCTTGGATATTTATGAACAGCTCTAGTACCATGTTGAATTTGGTAGAAAAATGATATTTGGTAGAGAAAGTATTAACTCAAACATACTACGAAGTTACTATTAATTACAAAAGTCTACCACTAGTTCTCAAATCCACACTCGGCCCTTCCTATCTATTATTTATCTTGATACCTACTACCTAAAACGATAACTGAAAACTGTCACGACACCAATGACAGTTTTGGTGGGGTGATTCGGAGGGGTCTAACAAACCCAGAGATTACGAACATGGCTTTGGTTACAAAACTGGCCTGGAGATTTCTCACAAATCCTCAGTCAGAGTGGGTCAAGCTTTTCAAGGATAAATATCTAAATGATAGAGACTTGTGGACAGTCGATTCCAATTCTTGATCTTTATGTGTCTGGGCTAGCATTCTTCGAAGCAGAACTCACCTCCTCAACAATGTGTGTCGGTCGGTAGGGGATGACTCTCTTATTAAAATCTGGGAGGGCCCTTGGGTTCCTACTCTTCCTTCCCACAAAGTTTTTGGATTAGAAGGTGCTCACACTGAGATCAAATTTGTGAGTAAACTTCTCTGTCAAGATGAATATAAATGGAATTCAGATCTTCTTCACCGATATTTTTCTGCTCATGAAGTATTAGCTATCACTCGAATTCCCATGAGTGTAATGTCCCGTTCCGCACGGTACATTATGCAGAGTCGTTGAGTCGAAGAGTTAAGTTGACCCGAAGAACTATCGATGTTAATCGAGGCAAGTACTAAGTTGACCCGAAGAGATGATAAGTCTGATTCGAAAAAGTATTGATTTTAGTTGGTTTTATGTGCATACTAGGCTTTTATGCTGAATTTTCGGAGGTCGACGTTTTGCCTCATTTGCAACAGAGTCTGCAGAAACCAAAATATCGACTCGCAACGGACTGAGGCATGTGTTTGTCATCACTTCGTGGTGCTTGGAGGAGAGCTTCGAATGTTGCAAACGAGAATACAAGAAGGAATCCCTGAACAGGAATTTCCCAATTACACTTTATTTTTTATCTGGTTTGTGATGGTGGAGAGTTGATTCTTTACTCCGTTGACGATCTGACGGTGAGGGAGAACTGTTGGACTTAACTTCACTGGCTAAGGAGAGCAACAACAACTCTCTCTGAAATGCTCAAGAACTCTTGAGAAATTGGGTGGAACCGGGGGGCTTCAAATGGAGAACCCCTCCTATTTATAGTAGAGAGAAGACATCAATACACGCACCTGTGAGAGACAGGTGCATGTGTCTCTGATTGCCACGTGGCATCCTCTAAACAGAGTGCAGTTACAACAGCACGCACATTTCACTGATGTGGGGTTATAGCTGACTGTTATGTGTAATATTGTTGAAATTTTGTTGGAGAACATCTTTGAGCTGCTCAGAACCTGCTCTTAGGCGTGACTAGGTCTTCGACACGTGGTACGCGCCTAGTTCCACTACAACCAACAAGACACCCATGCCTAGGAATTCACTGTCCTAAGTGGCGTTTGTTCATAGTGGGAGAGAACTATAAGCGCGGGGGTAGAAGCACACGCGCTCAGGAGAGAGTCTGGGTGGCATGCGCCTAAATGATCAATCAACACGCGCCTTAGTTAAATAAGGCGACACGTGCCTGTCTACGTTGTTTCCAAGGTAGATGAACTTCATTCTTCTAGGTTCATTCAGACGCCATAGTTAAATAAGGCGACACGCACCTGTCTACGATGTATCATATCACATTAGCTATATATATTCTTGTTATAGAATGGAGATTTCCTACTGTTGTAATGTCTTATCACGTAGACTTTAATACTACTGTTAGAGTTAACTTATGGAATGTAGTATTACTGCTTTATATAGGAAGTCGATCACATATGTGTTTTCATATTTAGATATATGGTGATGTTTGGGGCCGTAGGGTCGCAGAGGCAATATCCCTGGACTGGGAAGTTTGATGTGAGCGATGGCTCCGAGAATGTAATTTTGAGTAAAAATGAGTAGCTTTTGTTTTAGATTTATACCATGCATGTGTCGTAGTTTACTTGTACACGAGTATTGCATGGCCGTGGACAACTTGTGCACGATATATTGTTTCTCGAACAATCGTCGGGGTACTGGAATCGATTTGAACTAGGGAGAATAGGTATTACGAGACCTTTAGTAGATGTGCAACCTGCACTGAAATGGCACGTCACGATACGAGTATTCGGGACCTTCGGTAGAGATTGTGCCTCGCACGCGAAGTATCATCGTCTTACTAGAATATAGTTCAAGATGGTTTGTGGTGCCAGTGACCTTCATATAGGTTAGGTTACATGATAGGTCTATCTGCTTGCAAGCTTAGCGGTTAAATTGCATAGATGAGTGCACTGTACACTTATACATTGAGCCCAACGATTATCTTCTGTAGAGACACGCTTATGACACCTGAGCAATGATTCCTTGTTTCATCTAATATTGCTATTATTATTGTATTTGACAAGGAATGATGGAGGGTAAGTATTGGTAAGATGACCCCAGTATTCTATTGTGTGACACTTTTTGCCTGTGACACAAGTATGTTATTTATTCTTCAATGCCATGTAACTAATCCTAAGATAAGATTAGAAAGACCACATAAGTTTGCTTCCACTCACATAATGAACATGTTGGTTCTATTGAGTGGACGAAAGGCCACTCAGGCCAGTGCATTTTATGTACTGACAGGCCACTAGATCTTTGCAGGTGTGGTGTGTACGCTTGAGCAGTGCTTAGGCGTGGGAGCTCAGTTGATGCCTGAAGCATTACGGTTGGAGATGTCAATTATTTTTGTATATAAAGGACATAATGTATAAAATGTCATTGGTTGTATTATTCTTATGTTATAAGCCTCGTGGCAAAATCTATTGTAGAGAGAGAGAGGTGTAATTTTGGCTTCGGGTCATTGTAATTATACTGCATATCAATAAAGAGCATTTTTTGTATATCTTGTGTTGATTCAACTTTTCTGCTTTGTATTTTCTGTTATCTTAATTTTTCAATCGATCATTTTGATGCTTGCCTTGTACAAGTGCAATTTTGATTCTACAAAACCGAGGCATGACAATAAACACTAATCCTTGTTTGTAGGGACGAATTCGTTATATATTTATATATTATGAATGTTAATCCTTGTTTGCAGAAATGTTTTGTGGACTTGGATAAATTTCACTTTGTAAAGTGACACACTTTTTTGTGAATATATGTTATGAAATCGTTAACTGATCCAAGAGAAAGTAGAATACCACATAATAATTTTACATATTTACATGATTACTGTGTTGGTTTAGGTGAGTCGGGTTGAGACTGCTCACCAATGCATTCCTCAATGTGCCGTCCCTCTCTTCCACAGGTAATAGGAGTCGTTTGGACGTTATGAGGCATTTGGAGCTCGTTTGGCAACTTGATATTTTTTTTTCCTAGTTTTGTTTATATAGGACATAATGTATGGAACATTGTTGACTGTAGTAGTTTCACGAGTTGTAAGTCATATAGTATCATTCATTGTAATAAGATCCATTGTTGTATCAAGTTGTTCTTTTGGTCTAAGAGTCATTGTAATTCCGCTATAAATTATCTATAAAGAGAGTTGTTTTTCATATGTTTTTTGTCTATCAAATTTTCTGTTTATTTTCGCTGCAACGACTTTGATTTTGAGATATTTTTATCAATTGTGTATGTTCATACATTGCACAAGTGCAAGTTAGACTTGTACGATATCACGTCAAGTAACAACCAAACCGGAATGTGATATCAATGAAGACGAGCAACGAAAAGCATTCAAAGAAAGCCAACAAGAAAAATTCGTCAATTAAACTCCAATAACGAAAATGTACAAAAACTAGCACAACGAGGGTGGGTGGGTGGGTGCGTGTTTTTTTTTTTTTTTTTTTTTGGGGGGGGGGGGGGGGGTGTGGAAGACTCTTATATATAATTCTTTCTCCATTTTGGATTCAATTTCAACGGAAGCCAATCCATTCATTGGAGAGAATCTTAATTTATTTGTCCCGATCAATCAATACCGAAAGGAACTGGTTATTCAAGGCACAAACCAACAAGATGCTCTCTACTATGGGTAGGGCACTGCATGGTATGCTTATATGCATAGTTACGACTAGAAATATAGTCGTTGAAGAACAAAACAAGTCATCTCAGCCTCCAAGGTATACTGGCGGTATGTAAATTGCATACCGAAGGCATACCTTAGAGTGAGTAAACGTTCTCACTAAACTTGCTGGAAAAATACTTAGTTTCTAAGTATACCTACAATATACCACTTGTGTATCGCCATTATGTCGTTTTCTTACAAAAGAGGCTGATAAAGATGCATGAGTTTAGGTTCCCGTTAGAATTAACCTAAAGTAACTATATATGATTAAAAGATCTTGAATTCTACTTTCTAAAAAATAAGTTTCAAGTCAAAGTGTTTGTAGGTCAAGTTATGGCTCAAAGAGTGAAGGTGTGTTATACTGGACTGTAGAGAGTATTCTACATACATGTGTAGTCTTGTGTCTTATTTTTGACAAAGAGAAAATTTGGAAAACTAGTGAACATATGACTTTTACGTATAAAAGCCTTAGTTTTCAAAAAACTAAGTTATTGAGTAAAAATAACATATATACCTCCATATATTACTAAAACTGTAAAGGAGTGTCAAATTGAAAGTGACTGCAAGTCTTGAAGTTATTGATATTTGAAAATCAAAGTCCAACAAATATAATTATCAAACTAGAATGCACGCAAAACCTATATATTTTATGGCTTATAACTCTAGGTTACCTTAAGGCAAAGTGCTAAGTTTAAGTTGTTAATTGTTATGACTAGAATATCTTTATCATTTTCTTCAATAATATTGGCTTCTTCATATGTGTTCACTTTGACTCTTCATGGTTTTCCATCTTCAGTAATACTATAGCTTTTGATCAAGGCTCTCATATCTTCCATCTTTCACGAACATAGGTCTTCTTATCACTTCATTTAGATCTTGATTTAGATTACCTAACCTTTTTCTATAAAAAAAAACATACAAAACAATATATATAATAGTAAGCATATATCTATATCATATATAACACTAATAAAGATATCCTAAATACAAGTATAGAGATAAGAACATATGTATATGACACTAACAAAGATCTCATGAATACAAGTGTGGATGAAAAATAAATTGCCTTGATTAGTCGAGCTACGATTAGTGATATTATAATGAAAGCGTCAGTGAAACTTGCAAACCATAAAGCAGATGTTTCACTTCATATGGAACAAGCATTCCAAGAAAAGCTGACAATTTCGATCAAGCATTCCAAGAAAAGCTGACAGTTCCTCATTCATAATACCTCTGGAATCAAGTTATCTAGTCCAATAAAACAAAAACAATAACAAAAACAAATAGACTACATGTTAAATTCTAACTGCACATCTTTTGGAATGTGATCAGGGGCTGAAGTTATGTATTACACTACTTCTACATGACAATTATTTGACATTTTCTGGAACATGATCATACAAAAAATAATAATAATAGGACAAAATTTCATGGACAACAATTCCAAGCTGGGCATATGTGAAGAGAACTAGAACAAAATTACACATCTAACCCAGGCAATCTAACACTATCCAATTAACTTTCCACTAATCGGGTTGTTAATCATGTCCTTTTGAAGTGTTCTTAACTAATCATATTTCTAAGTGAATAATATACACAACATCAATATGAGACAGGTGAACTTAATGGCGGTGGCCGAGGGCGGGTCTTGTATTTTGGAGGGTTAGTTTTAGCAACATCGACTATCATCCAGCCATTGATAATCTGCAAACAGAACTGGGTGAGCTGTCAAGATTTTCCTGAGATATGTCCTCGTAACAGAAAATAGACCTTTTAGTTTAGTTAACATACCTTCCCATTCATCTCCTTGAGAGCAGCACCTCCAGCTTCTTAAGTTTTGTACTCTATGAAGGCATAACCCTTTGACCTTTTGGATATCTTGTCCATTATAATCTTGACTGTTGCAAGGGCAAACACTCCCATCAGCAAAAAGCTTGGGAGTAACAACAATATGATAATGATAGATGGTGCAACTAAATAGAAAAACCCTTTACGCACCTTCAACAAGCTCCCCAAATGGTTTAAAATCCTTAGATTCCAAAGTTTCTTTCCATCATTCTACTTTAGAAACTAATCCTTCTCTCTACTCTCATCACCTATCCCAATGCCGTCAATAAAAATCATACCCATGGAACCTCATCCTAAATATGCATAGTAATTTCATCCATAACTAACACACAAAAATAACTCAATTATGATGTTGATGTAACCAAACAGTGATGAGAAATGGTACAGTACGTCTTAGAATTGTCTGCACCATAATCCTAACTTTTTAGGAAACTTGACTAATAGCATGTTAAGATTTTAACCGAAAAGGTAGTAAGCTTCTCCAAGAAGCTGGTTTCTTTTTTGTAGTAATGAGGGAAACATTATACCAGAGCAATTAGGTGATAAATAAATCAAGATTTAATATGGCAATGAAGCATCTTAATAAGTCTTGATGAATAGGCTAAGGTTAATTCTCTAATATGGTAGTGAATTATTTTTAAAATTTTGACATAGTAACTTCAAGATGGTGCTTTTACAATATTGTACAAGCTAGCAGGTAGAGTGAACAAAACATCTTTGAGAAATATTATATAAGTTGTTGGAAATATTAAGACATGCATTAATCATGATCAGCGGTATCGGTATCGGACCCTTCCTATTAATATCAGATCGGCAGTATCGGAAGTACCGCTGGTTTCGGATCGGAGTATCGGATTTTTTGGTATTGGAAATCAAATATTATTAAAAAATTGAAATTTTTTTTATATATATTTAGACATAATTTTAAGTACTTTCTGTGTTGTTTCTTAATAGTTTTGAAATTGAAAGAAATAATAGACACCCCTTGCTGATTGATTGGTTTGCATGTAATAAATAAGTTTTCTTCATTTACATGCTTTTACAACGTTACTATTCTTGTACACCCTTGTTGATTGGTATTTTTCTTTCAATTTTCTCTATCAAATTGACCGGAAAAGAGATACCCAACGTCGGTATCGGTCAACATCGGATCACAACATGCTAAATTGTATCAGTATCGGTATCAACCGATACTGCAACTATGGTTTCAACTTGATGCATAGCTCATGGTACTTATTTTAATCACCAAGAATGATCTCAACAGATGTGGAAAAACAAATTTACTAGAAGTAGAATGATCATAACAGATGTGGAAAAGTAAAGATTACTGAAAGTGAAAGAGGAAATTACAAGTCTTTCTGAAATTCTAAGTAAAAATTCTAAGCTGTAAATAAGGAGAAAGTCCCTTACCAGTCACAAAAAGCCGTTTATTTTTTACATCGGGTGTTCTTTCTGAAGATTCATCCAACTCTTTTGTCTTCAGTAATCTATCATCAGCTGCAAAATTACAAGTCTACTGTGTTATAAAATTGTTCAAGCAACGAGCAGTAGATAAACATACATATTTGCATCTATAAGTAATAAAGAATGTCATAAGACTCATAACATGTATGAAATACGTATGTGCCTATTAATCATGTCTATCGTATTAGTTTTGTGATGGTTGGAGCAGCAAACTCGGATTCGGCAAGAATCTCATTTTTGGTAGTACGAAACGAAGGGGGAATTGGCCCAAAAATTGGATAGGGGTAAAGACGCAGCCGGGCGCCGGCGGCTTACTCAAGTGCCCCCGAACCCGCGAAATGGTCGCCTATTACACGGCTCACAAACTCTGCCTGGGGTGGGGGTACCTATTATTCGTCGGCGGTACGGCGCACGCAGGGCCTCGGGGTTTGCTGCGTGGACTTCCTATGCATTTCCTACAGAGTGCAATGGAACCCAGCTCAGCTCCGCCGAGCCAAAAGGAAAGAACCGCCGGAGGCTAGTTATGAATGAAAATGTTAATATTTTTTTGCTACATTGAACATTATGAACTTAATACTATTTTTTTATATAAGGTTTCAGTAGGAGTAACAGTAACCTGTGAATATCATTATCCATACCTTCTCAAATCAGAAGGAGATCGTCTATGAAGCATATAAAAGTTTCGGAGATCCTGAAGAATATGTTAAGGATAATGTGTACCGAAACAAAAACAAGAGAAAGAAAGTATAAAGAGGAAAAGGATAAACATGATGTTCTCAAACTTCAATCTTTAGAGAAAACTACAAAGGGCGTAACCGTGATGTGTGCATATATAAATAATGTTGGAATCCGTAATTTGAACTAGAACTTCAAGGGAGTTTTTGCAACAGGTAGTCAGTACCTATCATTTTCTCTTACAAAATCTATTTACTTCTGTTACCAAGAGGTGCTACATGACCGATTAAAATTAATTGTTTCAGCACCTGAGGTTAACCTCTTGACACCCATAGTATTAACTGATAAAGAACTCTCTAGAGCATTGTTCTGGTCTTGAACTAATTTATTATGAACCCAGATACAATAATCGAAAAATATTAATCGCCAGGTTAACAAGAGGTTATTACCACTTTAAGTACAAAAATGGAACTAGAAAGAGATGAAAAAATTGTGCCTACCCACTTGACACGTACAATGTGAGGTGCTAAAGAGCTTTATAGAGCATTATTTTCCTGCTCTTGAACTATTTTTCATGAATCCAAATAAAACCATCAATGAAATCAAAACTGACAACATTCCAGCAAATCCATCGTAATTTACTGATGTGCAATCGACTGTTGCTAAGCACGGTAAGGGAGGGAGGAGAAGAAAGATGAATTTTGAGATTTCTTGTGAATTGGTTCTGTATGGGTGGTGAGGATCATTATCTGCCAAGATTCACTCTTTCTTTCACGTAGGACTTCTAACGCTTGATGTTCATACTCCATAGACAAAAAAAGAAAAAGAAAAAGAAAAAAAGAACAACTCTCATCCACCAAGATCAAATTTCTTTCAGTAGGACTTTTATCACTTTATCTTCATACTTCACATACTGAGCTCAGCACATACCAACATATCCGCTATGATAGCCAAAAATGACTGTTAATCAAGTATTTTCAGTTTTAACCTAAATATAGGAAAATAAACTACAATACTAAAAAAAACTCTGGTCGATGGAACTTTAATTAGACAAGATTTCCATTCCATTACTTTCTAACACTCTTAGTAGTCAATGAAGCCTTCTCAATTTAGGTTTGCTCAGGCAACCCTGTTTTGAATGGGAAAAAGCTTTGATGACAACAGTATCGTACAGACATACTTTAGGAGTAGTTTAGTTATCTGCATCATAATCTTGCAAAAAATGATCCAGCATGTACTTTAAGTCTTGCCTTCATCTTAAGGCTCAAGCTTTGTTATTGTCATCTGAAATAATGCCCTTTAGAAACCCAAAATACTGGGCTGTGAGTCCAATTTCTCTTCATCATCATTTCAATGATTCTATATAGCCTAGAAAAATATTCAGTTAGCATTATACATCCCTGCTTCTTCGTCACTGTTGTAGTCACAAGAACCAACGGTAGTGCAAAGTATAACTGCTACCTTCAAGCATGAGAAGTATGTGACAACTGCAACACAGTTTTGTTCTCATTCCTCTTTTATTAACATTCAATTATATAACCATGCCTTGCTGCTGCAAGAAACTGCAACTCAATTTGCAGGATCTCCCAATCATTTTTTAAGATATTTCCAAGAATAAGCTAATCATAACTACACAGCATATCAGAATATGGATTTGGAATGGAATGTTATTGTCCTTAGATTTAGTAACCAATAACATTAGAAGCAGAGAAACTAGTCAGAAAATGCAAGATGCACACCGTTCCTTCAGGAAATGACAGAAAGTTCTAAAGAAGTGCAACCTTAACCTAACACACCTTTGTAATCTTTGTTCACGGATTCAAAATTCACATCGGGCTGCACAGACAACACCCCCGGCACATCTTCCATGCATTTGAGATAGCATTAGACTCTGTGCAAAGCAACATCACTCGATCTAAAGGTGAAAAATACTCACCGGAAAGTTCCCGAGCACATTCGTTGTCAATTTGGCAACAAAATCCAAAGTACTTCTCCCATGAAATATTATATATGCAAACTTGTGCGTCCTTCTCACTACCAAAAGCAAAGAACTCTTAAACATGAAAATTTTTGAAGGAAACAATTTGGAGAATATATAATACAATGTTCTTGACACCACTTACTTTCCCAAAACCTTTGTGAGGGCACAAAATAGTCCACCATTTGTGCCTTTGTGACAACCTCAAACCCAGGTTTCTCCAACTTTACGAGCCAATACTCGCAGTTTCCCAATGAAGGAGAAAATTTAGAAGGAAGAACATCAGAATTGGTTTGGGTCGCTGACAAAATATTTGAATAGTTGCAATCCTTTTCTTTGGGTTCTAAATCATTGTCTGGAACAACAGAAAACCCCAGGCATACCTACAAAGTAAAAAAAAAAAAAAAGAAACGAAGTAATTCTATGTTCTAGATAAACCAAATTACTTCTTAGTCAGCAAGCCAGAACTGTGTGCTTGACATTAGATTTTCTTTTAAAAAAAGGGAAAAGCCAACTGAGATCATGGCACAGGAATTTAAAAAATGAGCATGTTGAAGAAAATCAGTTAATGAAGTAAAGACAAGTAAACACAATTCTTGGTTCGGAGCCTTCCCTTATGCAAACTAATCCATATGAACTTGCCCACTTTTTGCATAATAATATTATATTATATACTTAGAACTCATTGCATACAAATCCCTGGCTTCCACTCTCCCCAAACAGCTGATCAATATTCAAAGACTATTATAATGTTAAAATGGATATGTGGCTATTTCCAGCTAAAGCAAGAGAGTGGAGGCTATGATTCTTGGTTGATAAAAAAAAATGTATGCCAAGGGGCGTGAGAGGAGGAAAGGGAGATGGTAGGGTTGTATAGGGAAAAGTTGTGGTGTCCTTTTATAAAACCAAGTTGAT
Source organism: Iris pallida (assembly GCA_029216955.1). NCBI lineage: Eukaryota > Viridiplantae > Streptophyta > Magnoliopsida > Asparagales > Iridaceae > Iris > Iris pallida. Next base: position 2,128,756 of record JANAVB010041819.1, on the reverse strand, counting down.
CCACTACAAATGAGGTCAAATAATCACAACTTCCATTACTAAAATAAACAACCAAACTATGGGTTGAAGACTGACATCTGATTTCCATGAAATTAAAAGGGTATAAGGACTAACATTCAATCATTGAATTTACATGGATTATAAGAAATCTAAAGTATAGCTAATATGGTAAAAAACTGAAGAAAAAAAATCAACATATGAATTATTTTTTTAAAACAATTTGAGGCATAGTTGCTTCATATCCATCGGAGGTCTTGGGTAAGCTCGAGTATATCGCATATCTTCTCAAATAAGCCACTCGCTTTTCTCTCAATAAACATCATTCCAGTACTTACAAACTTCACTAAAAGCTTTGAGGTGTCTCTTAACATCAAGTTGTCAATCTTGTGACAAGCAGCTCTCAGTGAACACATTACTTTATGGATATTGATGAAAAAACAGGGTCTTATAAAGAACAATAATAACAACAACAAAGCCTTTATCCCAAAATATTGGGCTTGGTTACTTTCATTCAGCTCTTTTAGGTGCCATGTTCTTTATAACATTAACAAGCGCCATATCCTTTGTTATAGCCTCAATCAAATCCAGTTTAGGTGTATCCCTACTTCCACCAGCTCCTTTGGCTAATATCTTATAGTGTCTCCTAACCGGTGCATGTATCAGTCAGTATATGTTGCACATGCCAAATCATCTTAGACGATTTATCCATCCTACTCTCAATTGACGTCACCTCTAAGTTCACATGAATATGCACATTTCTTATTTTATATTTAATCTGTTACCGCTCATCCATCTTAGCATTTCATTTCAGCTAAGATCATTTTTTTGGCATGTTCTTTTAATTGCCATATTACATTACATAAAGCATGGTTGATCTTATAGTTGTCATGGAGAATTTTTCTTTCAACTTCAACGGTATCATGCGATTACAAATCATCTTCCATTTATTCATCATGTTCCCAATCTCCTCATAGGTATCTATTGTCATCAATGCACTCCTTCCTCGTCTCTTTTTGACCTTTGATCTTATAAAAAAAAGCATAACTAAATCATTTTGTTTGAAGTAAAGGCAGAAACAGAGGCATTTTTTCTTCTTGTCAGTTATGGTGGATCACATGTGATAGGTACTTCCATCATATTCTGCTTCTTCTCTTACCGACAAACACCCCTCTTTGCTAACAGGATTGGCTAGAAAACATAAAGGTGATGTGTCAAAATGATCGAAGAGACCTGGAATAGAACAAATTGGACAAGAAAAGACGAGGTCCACGTGATGCACGAGATGCTGGACATCCTTATGATGCATAATCCTAATTAAGGATGCAAATAAACCTTGTGTCAGGCACCTTATGCAGTTATACTACCACATAGAACCGTGGAGAGGATTAATTCAAGAAAGACAAACCATGCCAAGGATGACACAATGTAATAATGTGACTACTAGCAGCCCCATAAATAGTGCCATATATTCAATTGATTTTCAAAGTATTCCTTCTATCTAAAACACAAAAGAGTGACACATACCTTGTGTGGGTACGGCTAGTAAGTGTCTCCTTGGAATTCTTTACAAGGAGATCCCTAAGGGGGTTTTCATAGAAAAGGAATTTCCTACAACCCTACATCGTGTTTGGTTGCGAAGGAAGTGTGTGTGTGTGTGTGTGTGTGTGGGGGTGGGGGTGGGGGGGGGGGGGGGGGGGGGGTGGCGAGGGAAGTGAAAGGAAATGGAAATGAAAGAATTCCTAGAGATAAGCATAGTAAAAAGGAATTTCTGTTTCAGTTTGTGCAGAAAGTGAAAGAAGGAAAATAAAGACAGAACATGAAAGAATTCCCTTTCTCATGCTCTTGTTTTCATTTCCCTTCCTTTTTTTCCGCTTTCTACTGAACCAAACACAATCTTAGGTTGCCTCTGGAACCCTTTTGATTATCTTGCCTGATACCAAGAGTTAGCTTCTATGGTTATTGGTTGCAGTCGGTCTCATCTTACAAGTAAAAGTGTCAAACTACTTCTACGAACATGCTAACCCTACTAGCATTTTACGAGCAAGTGAATTCTTTTACCCGTGACCCCTTGGGCATCGAGAAAGTAACTCGAGTACTCCAAGACAAAAAAAAAAGGTCGAACCATGGCAATATAAATAGAGTTTCACGGTCGAACTCTAACTACGTTTCAAGAAAAGTTTGCATTATTGGCCGATACCAATACGACCAATACAAATATGGTTTGGCATGTCCCGATCCGATACTGACCGATAAAACCTTGTGGTCCCTTTCCTAGTCCATTCAGTTTAGAAAATTAAACGAAAATGACCAAACAACAAGGTTGTAAAAGCATGTAAATGAAGAAAATTTATTTACCTTAGGCAAAACAAAATTATGCCCAAATGTTAGGGGGGGGGGGGGGGGGGGGGGAATCTATTTTTCTTAATAATTATTTGTTCTCTAAAACCCGTTACTCTGATTGTAACCATCGATACTGCCGACCCCTATACTCATAGGAACTGTCCGACACCAATCCCGATATCGATAATGCGAAGCTTGGTTTCAAGTCAAGGTTGGACAAGATAAGAGTTTCTAAAAGCCAGTCGAGCTAGATTTTTTGCAAGGAACCTAACGATTCAAAACTACAACCTCGGTTTCCAAATTCCAGATGGGCCTGAAGTTTCATAAAAAATTGTACATTTGTGATCATAGCATCTCCCACCCAAAATTCAAGATTTACACAGGACAATTCAAGAGAGAAAACGGGAGGCCTCCTCGTCGATGTCGCAGCAGAAGGCGTAGCCGCCCTGCCACTCCGCGCAGTAGATGCACATCTGGGCGTCCTTCTCGCTGCGAACACAGACCAACAACGCAACTTCGAACACCACAACCAAATTAGCAAAACGAGAACGAGAACGCCAACGGAACTCACCTCGGTAGGACTCCAGCTAGGGTCCGGACGTAGTAGTCGATGACGTCAGCCCTAGAGGAAGCCGCAAGTGGAGGCTTCTCCGTGACGACGAGCCATCTGGAAGAGGCGACAGCGGCGGCCGCGGAGGAGGTTACAATAGATAGCAATCATATCACGAAGAGAGACATTTATACTAGGGGTCAGCCTTCGGTTTATCCGGTTTCAGCGGAACTCGAGTAGTCAAAATCGTATAAATCAAATTTTAAAGTTAAAATTCGAAACCGTATCAAAATTAGCTAAAATCAAAATCGAACATAACCGAATAATGATTCAGTTTATTCGATTTGTTCGATTTGACTATTTCTATCGTATAATGGATAGGGTCTAAAATTGAAATTGTGGTTAAGTTATATTAAAAATTACAATTTTTATACACATATTTGTTGTATTTGCTTCCATAATTAGATTAGCTGTTAAATTATCAAAAATTGGTTTCAAAACAAATAATTTGAACTGTTACTTTCAAAATATACACATTTTAATTACAATAACTGCATAGAATTTAGGGTATTTACATAATTGTACAAGTCTTATTCGTTTTTCGGTTTTGGACCAAAATCAAATAAATTTTTTTAGTACTCTCAAAACCGAAACCGAACCGAATTTTTTTTCAAACCGAACTGTTCGGTCGATTTTTGGTCCAAAATCGAATAATGCTCACCCCTAATTTATACTTGGTTGGTGCAAGTACACCTAGGCAGTTATGTACTGCTAGGGGTGAGCATATAACGGTTGAAAACCGAAAACCGAAATATGACAAACGGTTCGGTTCTTTGGTTATCGGTTCGGTTTTCGGATTGGAAATTTGAAATAATGGTTCGGTTTTCGGTTCTTGATCCGAGTAACCGAACCGAACCAAAATCGATTTAGATTTAGTAGCTTATCAAATTACCCTCAATCTATATATACTAATATTTTTTTAATCTCTAACTGAGCGTACTCTCTTCTTCTACTCTTTATCGGTGCTTCTTTGAGCACTCTCTCTCTCTCTCATCTATTATACAAAACACAAAGGTTTTTGAATCCTAGGGCTGACTGTGCCAAGATAAAGAGTGGTTGGGATTTAATCTTGGTGAATCAACGGTTGTGGAATTTTATGGAGAATCCAAATAGTGGGATTTGCACTCATAATGGTTGTGGATGAGCATTATTGAGAGTGGGGTTTTATGGGAAATGAGCATTATTGAGAGTGGGATTTATGGAAAATCAAAAGAGTGGGGTTTGCACTCATAATGGTTGTGGATGAGCATTATTGAGAGTGGGGGCCTCATAATTATTATTGTTCGTTTAAAATTGGGGGTCCAAGATTTTGAGGGGGAATACCTTAAATGAACCATGCCCTATGGGCACGGGTTATGACTAGTCAATCTACATATATTAATATTTTTCCTCTATGTAGTATAATAATTCATAAATACAATAATGTTATTTTTTAAATTATTATTTAAATAGGCTCATTTTGCTAAAATTTGAAGGTCGGCACATTGGCCCATGAAACCGAACCGACCGAAAATCGAACCAAATTAATTCAGTTCGATTTTTATAAACAGTTCGGTTTTCAGTTTTAAGAAATACGGTTTACGGTTATTTCGGTTTTCATATATTCGATTCGGTTTGAACCGAACCGTTGCTCACCCCTAGTGTCACGACCCGCACCCACCGTGAGGGTACGAGTGCGTAACAGCGCCCAGCCTACGCCGCAGTGTCGGCGGTAGAACACTGTTCTAGGTCATGAACTATAACTAACATAATATGAATACCCTCCATAAGGAGGCCAACACAGAGGTATAACTCAATCACAATCTATAGATAGAAAATGGCACGATGAAATAGATAAGGAAAACCTCAACTGAGATACAACAGAAATGAAATACAAGTCTCAACATCTCTACAATATACAACTCTGAAACAATGACAAAAGCTAAACATGAAAAGAAATAGTCTAAACTATCTACACTATACAAGGTATCATCCTGAACAGCTGCCTGAACCTCCCCAGGGGTCCAGGTCGCGAGTGTCATCTAGGCAAGCTCCAAGTAAGGGGTACAGGGTTCCTCATCATCCTCTGTAAAATTTTCAACAGGTCCAGTCAGGACGGGAACGAGTACAATTTATCAAGAAATCCCAAGTAAATGACAGAGAACTATAAAGCAGTTATAGGCAGTTGTATTGATGAATATGGCAGTTTAATTTTCAGGTGATAGTATAGAGAGACAGATAAAGTACAAAGAAAGTAAGTAACTAAACAAGAAGAGAAACATAGCAAAGAAGACTGTAAGATAAGATCTAGCTGAACTAGAATAACATAATGAGTTCAGATGGTACAACATAAGTCGAGTGTAATCCCAAAGTGAGTCTAATATAAGATGAGTCGAATGTAATTCTAATCATTATTCTAATAAGGTGAATCGAATAAGGTGATACGAATAAGGTGATACGAATAGTGATTCACGTGATGTTCTAATAATGATTCGAATAAATTCTTCAAGTGTGTTTTAAAATACTTAGTTAGACATGTAAACGGCTAAGGGTAAATACGGCACATCACACACCTGGCCGGGTGTGGAATGGCTATCGTTCGAATATATTCATAGGGGGTGGTTCGAATAGTGGGAATGTTCACATGTCTAATCAAGTATTTTCCCGCCCATCTAATACAAATGAATCCAAAATCCGACACATCAATCGAATAAAAGTCTAACCAACATATAAAGATACGAATAGGGTGATTCGAATAGTGATTCGTATGGTGATTCGAATAATAGAGGTAAGACGAGTAAGTATGTGTGTCGCATACATGGATTCAGAAATAAAAATACGTGTTTGTAACAGAGAATCACATACAGCTAACTAGAACTGAAGTACAGTAATTGACAAATAAATGATAGAACTATCAGAGAATGTACTCGTCTCGTATCTGAGTGTCTGAAGTAAATGTACTGTCCGAGATGAGATACCTGACTCCTAGTTAGAGCAACACAAGTCAAGATGTATACAGGGGATGATATATGAAATGTACAATGCATCTGCATGCTGTCTAGGTCAAACTAGGCTAAAGTCGACACTTGGTCAACTCTAGTCAACCACACTAGTCAAACTAGGTCAAGTCCTAGCCCAAACAAGTCTAACAAGTCTCACTAGGCCTAACCAAACCTAGTCTAGCAATCACACACCAATCATAAGGCTATACAAGCCAAACACAAGCACATATCAAGGCACATCCTATTCATGCATATTCAATATTATATACATATAAAAAGAGGAAGGAACTAACATGTAAGCTATGTGTGTGTGTGAACATGGATGTGTACATGAAAAGAGAAATCAACACTAGGCCATATATCTTATACCCACATATATACATGTCTATACACACATATATGTATATAACTATAGGGAATCTCTATTTATCATATTAACACATTAGCCATATATAATATATACATATATATATTGAGAGAGAGATAGAGAAGAGCATGTGTATGTGTGAGTGTGTATCATGGAAATTGGGCGTGTGTTAAATACAAGAGTGTGTCTCAAATAGTGAGAGTGAGAGTGAGAGTGACATATATATATATATATATATATATATATATACTAGTGTATGTGTGTGTGAGAGTACTAACATATAACAACTATATATAGTACAATACATATTAGAGGCTTAGGCAAGGGTTAACAGGTTACAAAGTGTCAATGCATAGAGTTAAACAAGGGTTAACAGTGCAATGTAGGTTAATAGGTTAGGGTTAATGCAACACATGTTCAGTTAAAGGGTTAAGAGTTCTTTGATTTCTGTGACAGTGTGCAATGTGTGTCATGTGAACCAATGTGGTTCTCAAAATTTCTGGAACTAAATGACAGTTCAATTTAGTTGTATGAATGCTTAGTTTATGTCATGCTAGGTCTCATTAGGACATTAGGACATTAGGACATGAATGAATGTCAGGAATTTTAAGGAATGCATCATGTATACTAGTTTATGTTAGCATTTAGTGTAGGTCCAAGAACATGTGAAAGGGGGTTCAATGTGTCAACATGGTGTAAGTGTCTCAGATTAACTTGGCAGCTCAGCAATGAAAACAAAATGACAGTGATACATTCAACCAACACAAATTCAAACCCAATTTCAATCTCTACCAAGCCTATAGTGTATTACCTATATACAACACATCAAAATTCAGGTTTTTAAAATGTAAATGTGTGGGTGTATGTAGATATAGAAATCAGTGTATCACTGATTTCGAATCCCAGTTCAGTTTTCAGGTTTAACTGAGAACCAAATCTCAGTTTTAGATTATTGCCTAAACAGAATTTCATGTTATCACATCTCAGTTTTATCTAAAAACTGGAAACATGCACATCCCAAATTTCAGGTTTAACATAACAATCAAACTCAGGTTTTACAAATAGGAAACTCTCAGATTCATGTAGACACAGGTAAAAATCTCAGAAATCATCAAAACCATTTACCAATTTAACACCCAAAATCTCAGTTTCAGATTTCACATTGAAAACAGAACTTAAACCCCTCATTCGAAATCTAAAACTAGAACTCAACCCTAAACAATACATGAAACACAACTGGAAACTTATCAAAACTCCCCCAGGTAATGTATTAACTCATTATTAACATTTAATTAACAATTTAAAATATCATTTGAATTCTGTTTATGAAGAACAAACATGGTATCAGTGAATATTTGGAAAAACCCAAATTCGAAATCAAAACATGGTAAAAACCCAATGTAAAGGTTGGTAAACAATGTGTCATGCATACACGTGTCAAACATGGTGTTTGTGTCCAAACAAGTGGACACAAACGTGTCCAAAACATAAATTACACTGAATGTGATAACACTGCACAGGCAGCCTCGTGCACGTGTTCACCTAGGTCTAGGACACGACACAGGCGTCCACGTATCTCGTGGTCACGTGTCCAGGTTCACCTAGGGTTAGGGTACGTGTCCAATACCCTGATACGTGTCCACGTGTCGTGTAGAAAGGACACGAGATGCGTATCAGAGACCTAAAATCGTGTATTCAGACCGCATCGTGCACGTGGTCGAGTGTCTCGTGCTCACGACACAGGACACGACACACCACGTGCTCGTGTCCATGTGTACGCCAAGTGATGGGCTACACGCTCGTGTCACCACGAGGTGTCCACGTGTCACCCCCAGTTTTCAAATTAGGGGTTGTTTTTTGTCATTTTTTCAAGTTTTATAATTTTTAGGAATTTTATTTGATTTTATGTGATTTTTTGGGATTTATTTGGTTTGGTTTGGATTTTATCCAATTCGGACTCAAATTGGAGACCCGGGTAGCGTGGAACCTAGTGGGACCCCCATACTAGCTGGGCTTAGCCCACATACTATCATAATTAGGTTAGAAATCTTAAACCCAATTTTTCATGGCTTAATTTGTCATTTTAGAGCTTAATTGGTTAACCGAAACAAACCGAACCAAACCGAATTCATTTAAACCCAAAACCAAGTCAAATGGGTTGGGGGCTTATTGGATCCCAACCCAATAGCCCCCCAAGCCATGGCCGGCCATGACAAACCCCCCCCCCCCCCCTTTTTGCTTCTCCTCTAAGAAAAACATCTCTCTCTCTCCTTCAAAATCTTTTCTTTCTTTCAAGCTCTCTCTCTCTCTCCAAGAAACCTACCTAGGTATGATTTTAATTCCTCATTTATTACTCTATTTCATTTAATGTCTTCACAATAGTTAGAGAGGATGAGATTCTCCACCTTTTGCCCATGAATTTTGTAGGATTCCCTAGAATCTAGGTTAAGGAATTAATTGGGGTTTTAATATATATAGTGGTATATGTATATGTATGTATATATATATATATATGTGTATTATGTATATATTAATGTGAATTTGTTTGGGTAGAGGAATGGAAATGGTGGTGGTGTTGTCATGGGAGATGTGGTGAGAGGGTGAGTGAGCTTGTGTGTGTTGAGAGAGTGTGTGTGTATGTGTTTATATATGTATATGTGTATGAGTGTTTATATATATATATATATATATATATATATATATATATATATATATATATATATATATATATATATATATATATATATATATATATATATATATGTGTGTGTGTGTGTGTGTGTGTGTGTGTATATATATATGTATAAGGATATGTATATATGTGTGTTTATATATATATATATATATATATATATATATATATATATATATATATATATATATATATATATATATATATATATGTGTGTGTGTATATATATGTATAAAAAAAAAAAAAAATATATATATATATATATATATATATATATATATATATATATATATATATATATATATATATATATATATATATATATATATATATATGTGTGTGTATATATATGTATAAAAAAAAAAAATATATATATATATATATATATATATATATATATATATATATATATATATATATATATATATATATATATATATATGTGTGTGTGTGTATATATATGTATAAAAAAAAAAAAAATATATATATATATATATATATATATATATATGTGTGTGTGTATATATATGTATAAAAAAAAAAAAAAAAAAAAAAAAAAAAAAAAAAAAAAAAAAAAAGTATATAGAGTAGTGTGTGTTGTGAGTTATGTATGTATATATATGGAGATGGGTATATATATATATATGTATAGATATATAGATAGATAGATAGATATATATATGTATCGATATATATATATATATATATAGAGTAGAGGAAGGAGAGAAGGAGGTAGAAGAGATGAAGAAGAAGAGAAGACAGCAGTGGCAGCACCAACAGCAGCAGTAGCTGTAGCAGTAAGCTACAGCTTGTAGCAGCTGCAGCAAGGCAGCAGCCCCCCTTTTTAGAACCCCCATTTTTCCCCTCCTATTCCACACTAAACCCCCCCCCCCCCCCCCCCCCCCCCCCCCATCTCTATATATATATGTATGTATGTATGTATATATATATATATATATATATATATATATATATATATATATATATATATATATATATATATATAGGTAGATGTATATAGAGAGGGAAATGAAGAGTAGAGAGGAGGAATTAGTTAGAAGAAGTTAAGGAAAAAATTGAAGAAGTTTAGAAGGGTTAGAAGAGAAAGGTTAGAAGTTAGAAAGAAATAGGAAGGGAAAAGAATAAGAAGAGTTGGGAATTAGAAGAAGAATAGGAAGGAGAGTTAGTAGGAGATGAGAGAAAAAGAGAAAAGGAAGATTAGAATAGAGAATGAGAGAATTAGAAGAAGGAAGAATTAGAATTTAGAGTTAAGAAAGAGATTTTGAAAGAGGGCTAAAAAGGGAGTTTTAGGAGAAATCGAGTTAGAGAGCGAATTTGAGCCCGGAGTATCGGAACGCGATAAAACTTGGCGTGGAGTTCAAATACGTGATTTAGATTTTACGGGTAGGCTCCCGAGTGGAAATCGGGGTCGTAGGGCGCCGGTATCGCGCCGTATCAGTGCGTATCTTGAAATATTCAAGATATCTGCAACGGGCCGTAAGGTGGACTAGACGTCCACTTTATCTAGGTATTTTGGTAGATAACGAACCTATAGGATAGTACCCTACTATCCTAGGGAGCACGGGTCAAAATATCAAGCGTAGGTAGGCTATCTAGATAATCGTCGAGGGTAGAATTTTACTCTTAAAAAGGGTAAAATAGGAATTTGGCCTATGGCCAAGAAATGAGTTTCGAAGTCCAAGATGGACTTGGATATAGGTTGTAGAGGTTGGTTATCGGTAGAAATAGCCGTCTAGACCTAGTCTTGATCCCGGTTGACCATGGTTGACTTTTTAGGCCAAAAGTCAACTATGGGTCAACACTTTACCCAATTTAGTCCCAAATTCCATTAGACTTGTGCAGTTGACCAAAAGTCAACTGTTAGTCACCAGTGACCTAGAGTTGACCTAGGGTTGACCACAGTTGACCAGAGTTGACCGGTTGACCAAAAAGTCAACTGTTGACTCAAATCGATCCCGATTGATTCCGTTTGACTTGCATTGACCCAGTTAGACCTAATATGACTTAGGTTGACCTCGTACAACCTAGTTTGACATGCCTTGACCTAGAATGACTTAATAGAATTCAAATTGATTTGATTTCATTTCCTAAACATAGTATTGATACGTCTTGTTCTCTATAGGTCCCCGAGACGCTGCATTTGCTCCGGTTGACGTACCATATCATATTTCAGGCGAGTACATTCTCTGACACTTTTTCAATTTATAATGATTGTTATGATTTATATAATTAGTGTGGATATGCTTGTTCTCGACACATTGGTCACACGGATTGGTATTCATTGATCCCGACATGAGATGTTATTCCTCGTTATCTGGTATATCTTGTACAAGCCCCCTTGTAGTTCTTGTACAGTATATGGACACCGATTCTCGAGAAAACTTGCTCCCTTCTCGTAGAATCCCGTGTCATAACGTGTCTTGCTTGGATCCACTCTACCAGTTGGGGACGGGGAGTACTAGTGTAGATGTGTGGTCATTACCCACCTTATTTATTCTTGTAGACCTTGAATGCTACCAATCCTACACTCCACGTGGGATTGGCTGATCATAACCTTGTGCAGACCCAATCCGGCCATATGTTGTAGCTAGTACTCACACACCTAGAGATATGATTCTTGATTCTTGTACATGCCATGATCAGTTTACTTGCCTTGTTCTAGCTCTAGTTTTACAGCTTACCTTGCCATGATACTCACATGTACATTCCATAATTTTCTAGTATATACTCTCTATTTACTGTCTTATAGCTTTTGTCATATCTTGTGAACTGTTGTTAGTAGATTGTACTCGTTCCATCCTGACAGGATATGTTGAAAATATTACAGATGCAGACGAGGGAGACTATTCTACCTACTACGGTCCGGATGACATAGTGGGCCTAGACCTGGAGACTTTGGTCCAGCAGGGATTAGCTCTGCCTGGCAAGACCTTACCCCTTGCTTAGTTAGAGTAGGTCTTTTATACTGGACTTTGTCTCTAGCTACTTTTGAGTCTGTTATTACTATAGACTGTATTAGAGACTTGGACTGTATATATTCTTTGTGTTGGACTTGACAGGTTATATATTATTTTATCGTCTTGTTATCTTTTCATTTCAGTCTTTACTTTATTATCTTAGAGTCGTGATTGAGTACTCGTATATATATATATTCATTGCTTGTCCTCCGTTCGGAGTTGACCATATTCTCGACAGGTTTTTGTTATATATATATATAAACTATTTAGAAGTAGAAAAATCCACAGCATTCTACGTTGATTTTTCGGTAAGGGCTGGGCGTTGTCGCGTCACGTGCCCTTTTAGCGGGTGCGGGTCGTGACACGTTTTAGTGGTGGCCCACGCAGGTCCTGAAGTCGCAATTAGTGCGATATCGTAGTGGCGCTCGACTTAGAGTGCTATTACGAGCCTGCGGTACGTATCTAGGATAGGCTATAGGCTAAGAGTACTCAATCACAGTAGGATCTTTCCTTGCTTATCTTGCTTACCGTCTTTGATATCGATTTACTGCATTCTAGCTGTCCTTCTTTGATATTGCCTTCATGTGCCATATTGATATTTTCTTCTCAATTTGTCTCCAGGATAGTGATGACTCATTCTCCTGGCGAGGAGCACGGGGAGATGGAGAGGTCTGCCACCTCTGGCGGACAGGCTCCGGTCACTTCCCCGGCTGATGGGACTTCTGTTGGGGCTCTCGGAGGTACTCCTCCAGCTACCTCGATGACCGTCCCTGGGGCCATTGCGGGTGCTCTTTCCGTAGTGCCAGGGGCTACAGCAGGAGCTGCCGGGGGCGTTCTTCCTCCTTAGCAGGGGACTCCTCCGGTGATGATGGGAGCTATTCCTCCATTGCCTTCTCTGCCCACAGATATGGGGCAGATGCTAGCATTCTTTCACCAGGTGCTGGAGTCCCAGCGGGCCCAGCACGAGACTCAGTTGAGGCAGACAGAGGCCATGCGCCAGGGCATAGAGGATGCACACAGATTGGCTATGGCGGCAGTGGAGCGTGGGGCTCCACAGAGGGAGGTTCAGCAACAGCAGCAGCCGAAGATCGGGGATATCCAGGCTTTCAAGAAGCTTGGTCCGAGGGATTTCAAGGGGACAGAGGGCATTATTTATGCTGATGACTGGCTCGAGGATATCGAGCGCCAGATGAAGGCCTGCCGCCTGGCAGCCGACCTGAGGGTCGAGGCGGTTGGGTTACAGTTGTTAGATATTGCCCGGACATGGTTCCGGAACGAGCCGGCTCTTGCAGGAGAGGGCCATACTTGGGCTGAGTTTCGGGCCCTGTTCAGAGAGAAGTTCTTTTCCCCCATGGATAAGATTGGCCTGGTGCGGCAGTTCCAGAACCTGCAGCAGAGCAGTATGACCGTAGAGGAGTATACGGCGGAGTTCGGCCGGCTGAGCCGATATGCCGAGTACATGGTGAGTGACCCGGTGATCCGAGCGGAGCGCTTCCGGGAGGGATTGGCATGGGATATCAAGATCCTGATCCCTTCCTTCTATGCGACATATGCAGAGGTTTACGCGGAGGCTCGGAAGGTGGAAAGGGAGTGGGGCTTGAAGCCGAAGAGGGATCGAGATTTGTTTTTCAGGGGCCAGTAGCAGCGCAGGGCCTACTAAGCGCCCTCAGCTTCAGCATCAGCCGTTCCAGCATCACCAGCCGCAGGTGCAGGCCAGAGCACCGGCTCAGCAGCAGGTACAGCACACTCAGCAGAGGCAGGCATAGCATGGGGCTCCTTGCGGCTACTGCAAGAAGCCCGGTCACATCTTGGAGGTCTGCCGGAAGAGGCTGGGCTTGTGCCTCTATTACGGGGAGGCTGGACATTAGTTGAGAGATTGTCCTACGAACAATCGTCGTGCAGCTCAGGAAGCACAGGGTAGGCCACCTATGGCACCGCATCACGCCCTCCACCAGCAGCGGGATATACCCCGCCAGGACAGGGATTTTGCGATGGCAGTTGAGGATCCTGCACGCATTGGACTAGGAGGTAGGGTCTTGCTCTTTCTTTTACCTGTTATCTCCGCCCATTGATTGATGATTGCTTTCTTAGTACCTTTAGTTGCATATGTGATGATCATGCTAGATTAAATAGAAATCCCAATGAAGACTGCAATAACAAGATACTGTAGAGATTTAAAACCATGCATGTGTTCTGATTTCCTGGATTACATGTTATATAACTTAGGATAAAATTTAGTAGACCTTGATTGTTGGGTGCTTGACCTAGAGAAGAGTACGACCGTTTGAATTTCGAGGACGAAATTTTTTAAGGAGGGTAGATTTGTCACCTCCAGTTTTCAAATTAGGGGTATTTTTGTTATTTTTTCAAGTTTTATAATTTTTAGGAATTTTATTTGATTTTATGTGATTTTTTGGGATTTATTTGGTTTGGTTTGGATTTTATCCAATTCGGACTCAAATTGGACACCCGGGTAGCCTGGACCCTAGTGGGACCCCCATACTAGCTGGGCTTAGCCCACATACCATCATAATTAGGTTAGAAATCTTAAACCCAATTTTTCATGGCTTAATTTATCATTTTAGAGCTTAATTGGTTAACCGAAACAAACCGAACCAAACCGAATTCATTTTAAACCCAAAACCAAGTCAAATGGGTTGGGGGCTTATTGGATCCCAACCCAATAGCCCCCCAAGCCATGGCCGGCCATGACAAACCCCCCCCCCCCCCCCCCCCCCCCCCTTTTTGCTTCTCCTCTAAGAAAAACATCTCTCTCTCCTTCAAAATCTTTTCTTTCTTCCAAGCTCTCTCTCTCTCCAAGAAACCTACCTAGGTATGATTTTAATTCCTCATTTATTACTCTATTTCATTTAATGTCTTCACAATAGTTAGAGAGAATGAGATTCTCCACCTTTTGCCCATGAATTTTTGTAGGATTCCCTAGAATCTAGGTTAAGGAATTAATTGGGGTTTTAATATATATAGTGGTATATGTATATGTATGTATATATATATATATATATATATATATATATATATATATATATATATATATATATATATATATGTATATATTAATGTGAATTTGTTTGGGTAGAGGAATGGAAATGGTGGTGGTGTTGTCATGGGAGATGTGGTGAGAGGGTGAGTGAGCTTGTGTGTGTTGAGAGAGTGTGTGTGTATGTGTTTATATATGTATATGTGTATGAGTGTTTATATATATATATATATATATATATATATATATATATATATATATGTGTGTGTGTGTGTGTGTGTGTGTGTGTGTGTATATATATATGTATAAGGATATGTATATATGTGTGTTTATATATATATATATATATGTGTGTGTATATATATGTATATAGAGTAGTGTGTGTTGTGAGTTATGTATGTATATATATGGAGATGGGTATATATATATGTATAGATATATAGATAGATAGATAGATATGTATATATATGTATTGATATATATATATATATATATATATATATATATATATATATATATATATATATATATATATATATATATATATATATATAGTAGAGGAAGGAGAGAAGGAGGTAGAAGAGATGAAGAAGAAGAGAAGACAGCAGTGGCAGCAGCCACAGCTGCTGTGGCAGCACCAACAGCAGCAGTAGCTATAGCAGCAAGCTACAGCAGTAGTAGCAGCTGCAGCAGGGCAGCAGCCCCCCTTTTAGAACCCCCATTTTCCCCTCCTATTCCACACTAAACCCCCCCTATCTATATATATATATGTATATATATATATATATATATATATATATATATATATATATATATATATATATAGGTATAGGTAGATGTATATAGAGAGGGAAATGAAGAGTAGAGAGGAGGAATTAGTTAGAAGAAGTTAAGGAAAAATTTGAAGAAGTTTAGAAGGGTTAGAAGAGAAAGGTTAGAAGTTAGAAAGAAATAGGAAGAGGGAAAAGAATAAGAAGAGTTGGGAATTAGAAGAAGAATAGGAAGGAGAGTTAGTAGGAGATGAGAGAAAAAGAGAAAAGGAAGATTAGAAAAGAGAATGAGAGAATTAGAAGAAGGAAGAATTAGAATTTAGAGTTAAGAAAGAGATTTTGAAAGAGGGCTAAAAAGGGAGTTTTAGGAGAAATCGAGTTAGAGAGCGAATTTGAGCCCGGAGTATCGGAACGCGATGAAACTTGGCGTGGAGTTCAAATACGTGATTTAGATTTTGCGGGTAGGCTCCCGAGTGGAAATCGGGGTCGTAGGGCGCCGGTATCGCGCCGTATCAGTGCGTATCTTGAAATATTCAAGATATCTGCAACGGGCCGTAAGGTGGACTAGACGTCCACTTTATCTAGGTATTTTGGTAGATAACGAACCTATAGGATAGTACCCTACTACCCTAGGGAGCACGGGTCAAAATATCAAGCGTAGGTAGGCTATCTAGATAATCGCCGAGGGTAGAATTTTACCCTTAAAAGGGGTAAAATAGGAATTTGGCCTATGGCCAAGAAATGAGTTTCGAAGTCCAAGATGGACTTGGATATAGGTTGTAGAGGTTGGTTATGGGTAGAAATAGCTAGAGCTGTCAGGACGGGCCGGCGGGGCGGGGCGGTCCGTAACCCACCATAACCCACTATTTAGCGGGGCGGGGCGGGCCAACCCACCATTTGAACGGGCCTGAAAATCCCAGCCCAGCCCAACCCGCCGGCGGTCCGCGGGCCAGGCGGGCCAGCCCGCTTCACCAATGCCATCACAAAAACAAAAATTAAGAATGCCAGGATCATCAAAATTGCAGCTGCCAATTTCAATCTCCAATTTCACATGACATGATGACAGTACTGAATCTATTAAAGAACATGATGACAATACTCAATCTCCAATTGCAGCTGCCAATTTCACATGACATGATGACAACTTACAATACTCAATCTCCAATCTCAAAATTGCAGCTGCCAATCACATGATTCACATTGCAATGCAACATCCATTACTAAAACAAACTTTCCAGCAAATGCTTAAAGAAGAGTACAAAATATTAAAGAAGACTTAGGGGTCGGGATTTCCAAAATTCCCCAAATTCCCAAATTTTCTATATTAATTTGCAGCAATAATATTAATTTGCAGCCCAGATTTCCAAAATTCCTAAAATTCCATCCCAGATTTCCATATTAATTTTCTATAATTTTCTATAATAATCTCACTTTTCTATAATTTTTCGGAAAGAGAGAGAGAGAGAGAGAGATAGAGAGAGAGAGGACCTTTCGGTTTCGGCCTTCGGGGTCGGGAGTCGGGACTCGGGGAGTCGGGATGCTCGCTCGGAGTCGGACGGGGAGTCGGGAATCGGGATGCTCGCTCGGGGTCGGGACGGGGGAGTCGGACTCGGGGAGTCGCTCGGGGAGTCGGACTCAGGGAGTCGGCCTTCGGGGTCGGGACGGGGAGTCGCTCCGTGCTCGCCGCTTGGGACTCAGGAAGGAGGGACCGAATGAATTAGGTTAGGGCTAGGAAGTAGGAACTTAGGGCCGGCTGGAAGAAAAGAATGAAAGTAAATAGAAACGTTCTCCCTTAATATATTATACAGCAGCAGCAACTCTTCATATTATATATAAATTATTTATATCATATAACTATTACTATATAAGTAAATAGGAACTTAGGCCCGCGGGCTAGCCCGCCCCGCCCAAGCCCGCCCCGCCCAAGCCCGCGGCCCGCACGGGCCAACCCACCGAGGCCCGCTGCGAAACGGGCCTCTAATTGTATAGCCCAACCCACCTTTTTTATTGGCGGGGCGGGCCGGCCCAACGGGCCTGGCCCGTTTTGACAGTTCTAGAAATAGCCGTCTATACCTAGTCTTGACCCCGGTTGACCACGGTTGACTTTTTAGGCCAAAAGTCAACTATGGGTCAACACTTTACCCAATTTAGTCCCAAATTCCATTAGACTTGTGCAGTTGACCGAAAGTCAACTGTTAGTCACCAGTGACCTAGAGTTGACCTAGGGTTGACCACAGTTGACCAGAGTTGACCGGTTGACCAAAAAGTCAACTGTTGACTCAAATCGATCCCGATTGATTCCGTTTGACTTGTATTGACCCAGTTAGACCTAATATGACTTAGGTTGACCTCGTACAACCTAGTTTGATGTGCCTTGACCTAGAATGACTTAATAGGATTCAAATTGATTTGATTTCATTTCCTAAACATAGTATTGATACGTCTTGTTCTCTATAGGTCCTCGAGACGCTGCATTTGCTTCGGTTGACGTTCCATATCATATTTCAGGCGAGTACATTCTCTGACACTTTTCCAATTTATAATGATTGTTATGATTCATGTAATTAGTGTGGATATGCTTGTTCTCGACACATTGGTCACACGGATTGGTATTCATGGATCCCGACATGAGATGTTATTCCTCGTTATCTTGGTATATCTTGTGCAAGCCTCCTTGTAGTTCTTGTGCAGTATATGGACACCGATTCTCGAGAAGACTTGCTCCCTTCTCGTAGAATCCCGTGTCATAACGTGTCTTGCTTGGATCCACTCTACCAGTCGGAGACGGGGAGTACTAGTGTAGATGTGTGGTCATTACCCACCTTGTTTATTCTTGTAGACCTTGAATGCTACCAATCCTACACTCCAAGTGGGATTGGCTGATCATAACCTTGTGCAGACCCAATCCGGCCACATGTTGTAGCTAGTACTCACACACCTAGAGATATGATTCTTGATTCTTGTACATGCCATGATCAGTTTACTTGCCTTGTTCTAGCTCTAGTTTTACAGCTTACCTTGCCATGATACTCACATGTACATTCCATGATTTTCTTGTATATACTCTCTATTTACTGTCTTATAGCTTTTATCATATCTTGTGAACTGTTGTAGTAGATTGTACTCGTTCCATCCTGACAGGATATGTTGAAATATTACAGATGCAGACGAGGGAGACTATTCTACCTACTACGGTCCGGATGACGTAGTGGGCCTAGACCTGGAGACTTTGGTCCAGCAGGGCTTAGCTCCGCCTGGCGAGACCTTACCCCTTGCTTAGTTAGAGTAGGTCTTTTATACTGGACTTTGTCTCCAGCTACTTTTGAGTCTGTTATTACTATGGACTGTATTAGAGACTTGGACTGTATATATTATTTGTGTTGGACTTGACAGGTTATATATTATTTTATCGTCTTGTTGTCTTTTCATTTCAGTCTTTACTTTGTTATCTTAGAGTCGTGATTGAGTACTCGTATATATATTCATTGCTTGTCCTCCGTTCGGAGTTGACCATATTCTCGACAGGTTTTTGTTATATATATATAAACTGTTTAGAAGTAGAAAATCCACAGCATTCCACGCCGATTTTTCGGTGAGGGCTGGGCGTTGTCGCGTCACGTGCCCTTTTAGCGGGTGCGGGTCGTGATACCACATGGCGTGTCCGTGCGACACGACACGCTCGAAGTGTGCTCTGTACAGTGCGCACAGTGCAGTGTAAAACCCGTGTTCGTGTCAGAGCTCTCTCGACACGACACGAGAGGTCATAATATTTGAGGGGGGGTCTTACAGTGTGTCCCCCACCTCTGTGTCAAATTATACGTGTCCACGTGTCTCGTGTAGGTAGGAATAGAGGTCGGGTAGCAGGGGACAGAACTGGACTCAGTTCCAGCATGTTCGTGTCCCTCATGTGGACACGACACAGCACGAAATACCTAAGTGTCAACACAAACATTCAAGAGGGACCCTAGATCTACAATCCTATTCAAAAGGATTTCAAAAATAACACAAAAGTCTCTTTGTGGCATTTCGACAAACAGTACAGCCTAGGCTCTGATATGTGTCCAGAACGGACACGAAACCTATGATACCTGACACGAAACCTATACAGACACTTAGGGGACTCCTAGGGTTTCCTAACCATGAAGAGAAATCAAAAATCCATGGAGAAATGAGAAAGTTACCTATTGATGAACTTTCAAGAAAAATCCCTCTTTGTTAGCTCTCCTCTTGATGTCCCAATCCACTCAAATCACATCAAACTGAGATGGAACCTTAACAACAGCAAGAATGGGTATATTAGGACCTAATGGAATAAATTAGAATGAAAAAGGAAGAGGAATGGAGCTCTAGGAATTAAAATACAATGGAAACTAACCTTCTTGAACTTTGAGCTTTCCTAAGAAAGAGGCAACCCTAGATTTTAGGAGGGTATTTATAGGGTGGTGATCCCAATGAGGATAGGGTGGCTGGCTAAGTGAGTCTAGGGCTTAGGGTTTTGCAATGTCTTGGGCTTTGGGCCAACCTACAAGGCTATGGTTTGATTTGATTTATTAAAGGCTCTAAATCATAAGCCATGACTTATGACTTTCTAATTCCTATTGCTAACTAGAGTCTAATGACCAAACCAATGATTAGCTTAGGTTAGACTAGAGTCATATAACCTAACCAAGTCCATACTAACTAGGGTTAGCTTCTAGGTTGGTCTACAAGGGTCAAAACTAGTCAAAGTCAACCTAGTCCAAACAATTCCAAAATAATTCCT
The DNA here is from genome assembly GCA_029216955.1 of Iris pallida. Lineage (NCBI taxonomy): Eukaryota > Viridiplantae > Streptophyta > Magnoliopsida > Asparagales > Iridaceae > Iris > Iris pallida. Next base: position 2,108,258 of record JANAVB010041819.1, on the reverse strand, counting down.
AAAAATTCTCATAAATTCAAATAAATTCTATTAAATCTAAATAATAATTAATAATTCCAAATAATTCTAAAAATTACAAAAATGACTAAAATACCCCTCAGTCTGGAAATGAACACTAGCAAGACACCAATTCATAAGTCATAAATTTAAATAGTTTAAAAAAATAATTAAAAATCAGTAAAATCATAATATGAAATAAATATCATTAAATAATAATTGTAATTACAAAATTTCAAAATTACCCTCATCTGAAAAACTGTGTGTTACAATCCTACCCACCTTATAAAAATTTCGTCCTCGAAATTAAAATGGTAGTAGTCCTTCTAGGTCAAACATCCCACAATCAAAGTCTCAAACATACCGTCAGATAATCATATACGTCTGTCCAAAATCATGTTGTCCAGAGTCTTCATCATGTTTGTGAGCAAGGCTACGATAATCACAGAGTCCTTGACTAAGGTACGTACCCTTAGGTTCATAGTATTTAAAATTTTCGCATTGCCGCATGCGACGGCAAAAACCTTAAATTCCTATACCCGAGAAATACATCCAAAATCTGACTATATGTCCTCACTATGCCAACTAACACGACCATCGAAGATTCTAGATCCCATAACTGAGGTGACCTAGCCCATATGATTTTCTCAGAAGAAAAACAAACATAACGAAAGAGCAACATGACAAAATTAATCAATCAACAAGGAACAGATGGAATCGGATTTTCAAGGTAGTTATAAAAGTCAATTTTGGGAATGGAATCAAGAAGAACGGAACTTGCAGCAAGATCTCCAATGGTCTGTGCATCCTTGACAGTCCTAACGATAGCTCCCCCTGCTGGTTTCCCCTGGTCTGCTGCTGATGCTGCATGAACCGCTGCTGCTGAGAGAATCAAAAATGACAAGAAAAGTCTCTGTACAGACAGAGGTGCACCTCCAATGTAGCAGAAATGCCAACCTGAGTCAGCACAACAAAAGCTGCGGTCTCGAGGCCCTGATGAACAGGACGAGAGGTGGCCAGCCTCTCGATAGTATTCCCCGAACCGAAGTGATGAGGTCGTGTCTTCATAACCATCATGAAAACAGATCAAAACAAGAAGCAATTTCTGAGAATGAAGCGAAATTTCAAAGAAGGACAGTTTATATTCAAAAGGAAGTCAATAAGCAACAATTTTAGACAAAAGGAATCTGATTAAGAGTTTTTCCTAATGTGATTGAGTACCTCCAAAAATAATCCTAATCCTACTGCAGGCTGTAGTGATACTCTAGTTCGAATACCACTACATAAACTCGGACCTGCATGGGCCACCACTAAAAATGTGTCACGACCCGCACCCACCGTGAGGGTACGAGTACGTAACAGCGCCCAGCCTACGTCGCAGTGTCGGCGGTAGAACGCTGTTCTAGGTCATGAACTATAACTAACATAATATAAATACCCTCCATAAAGAGGCCAACACAGAGGTATAACTCAATCACAATCTATAGATAGAAAATGGTACGATAAAATAGATAAAGAAAACCTCAACTGAGATACAACAGAAATGAAATACAAGTCTCAACATCTCTACAATATACAACTCTGAAACATTGACAAAAGCTAAACATGAAAAGAAATAGTCTAAGCTATCTACACTATACAAGGTATCATCCTGAACAGCTGTCTGAACCTCCCCAGGGGTCCAGGTCGCGAGTGTCATCTAGGCAAGCTCTAAGTAAGGGGTGCAGGGTTCTTCATCATCCTCTGTAAAATTTTCAACAGGTCCAGTCAGGACGGAAACGAGTACAATTTATCAAGAAATCCCAAGTAAATGACAGAGAACTATAAAGCAGTTATAGGCAGTTGTATTGATGAATATGGCAGTTTAATTTTCAGGTGATAGTATAGAGAGACAGATAAAGTACAAAGAAAGTAAGTAACTAAACAAGAAGAGAAACATAGCAAAGAAGACTGTAAGATAAGATCTAGCTGAACTAGAATAACATAATGAGTTCAGATTGTACAACATAAGTCGAGTATAATCCCAAAGTGAGTCTAATATAAGATGAGTCGAATGTAATTCTAATCATTATTCTAATAAGGTGAATCGAATAAGGTGATACGAATAAGGTGATACGAATAGTGATTCACATGATGTTCTAATAATGATTCGAATAAATTCTCCAAGTGTGTTTTAAAATACTTAGTTAGACATGTAAACGGCTAAGGGTAAATACGGCACATCACACACCTGGCCGGGTGTGGAATGGCTATCGTTCGAATATATTCACAGGGGGTGGTTCGAATAGTGGGAATGTTCACATGTCTAATCAAGTATTTCCCCGCCCATCTAATACAAATGAATCCAAAATCCGACACATCAATCGAATAAAAGTTCAACCAACATATGAAGATACGAATAGGGTGATTCCAATAGTGATTCGTATGGTGATTCGAATAATAGAGGTAAGACGAGTAAGTATGTGTGTCGCATACATGGATTCAGAAATAAAAATACGTATTTGTAACAGAGAATCACATACAGCTAACTAGAACTGAAGTACAGTAATTGACAAATAAATGAGAGAACTATCAGAGAATGTACTTGCCTCGTATCTGAGTGTCTGAAGTAAATGTACTGTCCGAGATGAGATACCTGACTCCTAGTTAGAGCAACACAAGTCAAGATGTATACAGGGGATGATATATGAAATGTACAATGCATCTGCATGCTGTCTAGGTCAAACTAGGCTAAAGTCGACACTTGGTCAACTCTAGTCAACCACACTAGTTAAACTAGGTCAAGTCCTAGCCCAAACAAGTCTAACAAGTCTCACTAGGCCTAACCAAGCCTAGTCTAGCAATCACACACCAATCACAAGGCTATACAAGCCAAACACAAGCACATATCAAGGCACATCCTATTCATGCATATTCAACATTATATATATATAAAAAGAGGAAGGAACTAACATGTAAGCTATGTGTGTGTGTGAACATGGATGTGTACATGAAAAGAGGCCATATATCTTATACCCACATATATACATGTCTATACACACATATATGTATATAACTATAGGGAATCTCTATTTATCATATTAACACATTAGCCATATATAATATATACATATATATTGAGAGAGAGATAGAGAAGAGCATGTGTATGTGTGAGTGTGTATCATAGAAATTGGGTGTGTGTTAAATACAAGAGTGTGTCTCAAATAGTGAGAGTGAGAGTGAGAGTGAGAGTGACATATATATATACTAGTGTATGTGTGTGTGAGAGTACAAACATATAACAACTATATATAGTACAATACATATTAGAGGCTTAGGCAAGGGTTAACAGGTTACGAAGTGTCAATACATAGAGTTAAACAAGGGTTAACAGTGCAATGTAGGTTAATAGGTTAGGGTTAATGCAACACATGTTCAGTTAAAGGGTTAAGAGTTCTCTGATTTCTGTGACAGTGTGCAATGTGTGTCATGTGAACCAATGTGGTTCTCAAAATTTCTGGAACTAAATGACAGTTCAATTTAGTTGTATGAATGCTTAGTTTATGTCATGCTAGGTCTCATTAGGACATTAGGACATTAGGACATTAATGAATGTCAGGAATTTTAAAGAATGCATCATGTATACTAGTTTATGTTAGCATTTAGTGTAGGTCCAAGAACATGTGAAAGGGGGTTCAATGTGTCAACATGGTGTAAGTGTCTCAGATTAACTTGGCAGCTCAGCAATAAAAACAAAATGACAGTGATACATTCAACCAACACAAATTCAAACCCAATTTCAATCTCTACCAAGCCTATAGTGTATTACCTATATACAACACATCAAAATTCAGGTTTTAAAATGTAAATGTGTGGGTGTATGTAGATATAGAAATCAGTGTATCACTGATTTTGAATCCCAGTTCAGTTTTCAGGTTTAACTGAGAACCAAATCTCAGTTTTAGATTATTGCCTAAACAGAATTTCATGTTATCACATCTCAGTTTTATCTAAAAACTTGGAAACATGCACATCCCAAATTTCAGATTTAACATAACAATCAAACTCAGGTTTTACAAATAGGAAATTCTCAGATTCATGTAGACACAGGTAAAAATCTCATAAATCATCAAAACCATTTACCAATTTAACACCCAAAATCTCAGTTTCAGATTTCACATTGAAAACAGAACTTAAACCCCTCATTCGAAATCTAAAACTAGAACTCAAACCTAAACAATACATGAAACACAACTGGGAACTTATCAAAACTCCCCCAGGTAATGTATTAACTCATTATTAACATTTAATTAACAATTTAAAATATCATTTGAATTCTGTTTATGAAGAACAAACATGGTATCAGTGAATATTTGGAAAAAACCCAAATTCGAAATCAAAACATGGTAAAAACCCAATGTAAAGGTTGGTAAACAATGTGTCATGCATACACGTGTCAAACATGGTGTTTGTGTCCAAACAAGTGGACACAAACGTGTCCAAAACACAAATTATACTGAATGTGATAACACTGCACAGGCAGCCTCGTGCACGTGTTCACCTAGGTCTAGGATACGACACAGGCGTCCACGTGTCTCGTGGTTACGTGTCCAAGTTCACCTAGGGTTAGGGTACATGTCCAACAACCTGATACGTGTCCACGTGTCGTATAGAAAGGACACGAGACGCATATCAGAGACCTAAAATCGTGCATTCAGACCGCATCGTGCACGCGGTCGAGTGTCTCGTGCTCACGACACAGGACACGACACACCACGTGCTCGTGTCCATGTGTACGCCAAGTGATGGGCTACACGTTCGTGTCACCACTCGATGTCCACGTGGCGTATCCGTGCGACACGACACGCTCGAAGTGTGCTCTGTACAGTGCGCACAGTGCAGTGTAAAACCCGTGTTCGTGTCAGAGCTCTCTCGACACGACACGAGAGGTCGTGATATTTGAGGGGGGGCTGACAGTGATGGCCCCCACCTCTGTGTCAAATTACACGTGTCCACGTGTCTCGTGTAGGGAGGAATAGAGGTCGGGTAGCAGGGGACAGAACTGGACTCAGTTCCAGCGTGTTCGTGTCCCTCGTGTGGACACGACACAGTACGAAATACCTAAGTGTCAACATAAACATTCAAGATGGACCCTAGATCTTCAATCCTATTCAAAAGGATTTCAAAAATAACACAAAAAGTCTCTTTGTGGCATTTCGACAAATAGTATAGCCTAGGCTCTGATATGTGTCCAGAACGGACACGAAACCTATGATACCTGACACGAAACCTATACAAACACTTAGGGGACTCCTAGGGTTTCCTAACCATGAAGAGAAATCGAAAATCCATGGAGAAATGAGAAAGTTACCTATTGATGAACTTTCAAGAAAAACCCCTCTTTGTTAGCTCTCCTCTTGATGTCCCAATCCACTCAAATCACATCAAACTGAGATGGAACCTTAACAACAGCAAGAATGGGTATATTAGGACCTAATGGAATAAATTAGAATGAAAAAGGAAGAGGAATGGAGCTTTAGGAATTAAAATACAATTGAAACTAACCTTCTTGAACTTTGAGCTTTCCTAAGAAAGAGGCAACCCTAGATTTTAGGAGGGTATTTATAGGGTGGTGATCCCAATGAGGATAGGGTGGCTGGCGAAGTGAGTCTAGGGCTTAGGGTTTTGCAATGTCTTGGGCTTTGGGCCAACCTACAAGGCTATGGTTTGATTTGATTTATTAAAGGCTCTAAATCATAAGCCATGACTTATGACTTTCTAATTCCTATTGCTAACTAGAGTCTAATGACCAAACCAATGTTTAGCTTAGGTTAGACTAGAGTCATATAACCTAACCAAGTCCATACTAACTAGGGTTAGCTTCTAGGTTGGTCTACAAGGGTCAAAACTAGTCAAAGTCAACCTAGTCCAAACAATTCCAAAATAATTCCTAAAAATTCTCATAAATTCAAATAAATTCTATTAAATCTAAATAATAATTAATAATTCCAAATAATTCTCAAAATTACAAAAATGACTAAAATACCCCTCAGTCTGGAAATGAATACTAGCAGACACCAAATCATAAGTCATGAATTTAAATAGTTTAAAAAAATAATTAAAAATCACTAAAATCATAATATGAAATAAATATCATTAAATAATAATTGTAATTATAAAATTTCAAAATTACCCTCATCTGAAAAACTGGGTGTTACACCTAGTGACTGCAACACTCTTCTCTTGAGTGTGCACAACTCAATTATAAATTGCATTTGTCTTTAGGAATGATTAGAATAAGTGTTTAGGAATGATCAACATCAGTGTTCATGGATGATCATATTTATGCGAGTTTATGGAGATATGGATATGTAGATAGCTAGCTTCACGAATATCGACTCAGAAAATCCATTGGAAAAACTATAATCAAAAGAAAAAAGTGAGGCAATGTCGATTTGCCTTCAGAATGTGAAAATGTCTAGAGGTATGACCAACCCGATGTGGGTGCCTCGTTAAAACCTTCTTAGGGTGGCAAAAATCTAGTAGATAAATGCCCCTACGTTAGGGAAAAAAAAATAGCAAGATTTTTGCAAGGAACCTTACGATTCAAAACTACACCTTTGTTTCCAAATGGGCTTGAAGTTTCATAAAAAAATGTACATTTGTGATCATAGCATCTCCGGCCCAAATTTTGAGATTTGAGCATATGTACATGTAGACAGGACAATTCAAGAGAATAGAATGTCCATAAAAAAAAACTCACCGACGAGCTAGCGGGAGGCCTCCTCATCGATGTCGCAGCAGAAGGCGTAGCCGGCCTACCACTCCGTACGGTAGATGCACATCTGGGCGTCCTTTTCGCTGTGAACACATACCAACTTTGCAACGTCGAACACCACAACCAAATTAGCAAAACGAGTACGAGAGCGCCCACGAACTCACCTAGGTAGAACTCTAGCTAGGGTCCTGACGTAGTAGTCGATGATGTCAGCCATAGAGGAATACGTAAGTGGAGGCTTCTCCATGACTACGACCCATCTGGAAGAGACGACTGCGGCAGACGCGGAGGAGGTTACAATAGATAGCAATCATATCACGAAGAGAGACATTTATACTAGGGTCAGCCTTCGATTAATTCGGTTTCAATGGAACTGGAATAGTCAAAATTCAATAAACCAAAATCCTAACAATCCAAAATCGAAATTGAATCGAAGCTATCTAAAACTGAAACCGAATAACAATTCAGTTTATTCGGTTTGTTCAGTTTGTTTGATTTGGCTATTTCTATTGTATAATGTGTAGGGTCTAAAGTTGAAATCGTGGTAAATGATATTAACAATTATAATTTTTATACACATATTTGTTGTATTTGAATCCACAGTTGTTAAATTATCACATAATTTGAATTGTTAAATAATCAAAGTTTGGTTTCAAAACACATAATTTAAATTGTTGCTTTCAAAATATATACATTTTAATTACAACATATGCATAAAATTTAGGGTATTTATATAATTGCACAAGTCTTATTCGGTTTTGGATCAAAATCGAATATATTTTTTTAGTATTTACAAAACAGAACCGAACCGAATTGTTTCAAACCAAATGGTTTGGTTCGATTTTCAGTCCAAAATCAAATAATGCTCACCCCTAATTTATACTTGGCTGGCACAGTACACCTAGGCAGTTACGTATAACTAACTGCAACACTCTTCTCTTGAGTGTGCACAACTCAATTATAGATTGCTTTTGTCTTTATGAATGATTAGAATCAGTGTTTAGGAATCATCAACATTAGTCTTTAGGGATGATCATATTAACGCAAGTTTATGGAGATATAGATATGTACAAGGCCGGCTCCAACATTTTGGAGGTCCTAGACAAGTCCCAAAAATGAGGCTCCCGTCCCTCTATATAATTTTTTTATAATGCAAAACCCAACAAATTCAAAATATAATATAATTAGTACTAAGTAACTCCAAGTTCTAAATTTATAACAAAGTTTCTGAATGTATTCAGATTATACTATAAACAACTGGATGACAGAATATGGATTAAAAAAATAACTCATATGCAAAGTAGTCGAAGATGACAAATATTATGTCAGGAGCCCTAAAGTTTTCCATTGCAAGAATAAAGATAAACATGGATAAAATTTTACAGAAGATGGAATCAAGAATCATATACAAATTTTTTGGATGCAATTAATCATGAAATTATTCGTATACATGGATAAAAATTATAAATTTTTTTTGCTAATAACATCACTACTCAAGGGCCAGGCAAGCTCTCTAGTCCACACTAGTGCTGACTCCCTCATACCAAATTAAAATATAATTATAAAAAAATAAGGGTAGGTTCCAAAAAAGGTCAACCTCACTCAAGCAAGGATCATGCTCCTTCTTATCGTGACTCGTGAAATCGTTTCAGGTTTGGTCGGCTAAAAGAAGCACAGAAGAAGAAGAAGAAGAACAAGAAGCTATTAGAAATTAAGGGAGAGATGATATTAGCTTAGCAAATACTAAGTGGAAAGGAAGAGAGTGTTTTATTTTTTTCCAATTTTTTCATGAGAGAGAGGAGATAAATAGACGATGTCATTTTATTTTTTTATAGATTTTATTTGATTATTCTCCAGGCAGACATGGTCATCCCCAGGTCCATAATTTTCTTTTACTGGGCCAAAAAAACTGTCGCTATAAAAATGGAGGCCAGGAGGCCTTAGGCGGCTGCCTAGCCCGCCTCCCCCTGGAGCCGCCTATGGATATGTAGATAGCTAGCCTCACGAATATCTTGATTCAGAAAATCCAATGGAAAAACTGTAATATAAAGAAAAAAGTGAATCAATGTCGAATGCCTTTAGAATGTGAAAATGTCTAGAGATATGACGAACTCGATGTGGGTTCCTCGTTAAAACCTTTTTATGGTGCCAAAAATCTAGTAGAAAAATGCCCCTACGTTAGAAAAAAAAAAAGTACATTAATGTCAAGTGAGTTTACTTCGGGATACTCTCTCTGGTTTCAATATTATCCTGTAAGCACCCTAATTTTGAAAACTATTTTTTATTTATTTATTTATTTTATATGATTTTTATTTATTAAATATACGTTTTATTTTTAATTATGACTGTAGATGTAATTTTTTGTAGCTTTGATTTTTGGAGCACAAGAAATGTCAATCTTTCAAAACATTCTTTATGAGTTTTGAAGTAGACACGTCCACCTTCAATTTGATATTCATTTTCCATCCAAACTTGATCTCTAATATTCTTTTGACTTCGCACAATTTTGGGTCAATTTAGGCCATTTGACCGTTTACTGTTAGACATAACTTTCAACTTGAGTTCGGAACTCGACTTCGATCAAAACCATTTGACCCAATATATGGTTTTGACCCATTTTGAGCCTACTACGCACATGCCACTAGTGTGCCATCCCATTGAGTTCATGTCTGCTATTTATTTTCAAATGACACATAGATCCAATTCATAGACTTCAGAGTCTCTATTTCGGTCCAATAAATCATACCGACTCCAAACTAGGTCAATGAGCCATGATACAGCCTATGTCAGATTGTCATAATCTAGTAGGATTATTTTAAAATTATTCTATGGGATTTTGTCAGCCAAATATGTTTAAATGTAATCCAATATTCTATTCCCATTTTCAGAAACCAATTTAACTCACGTTAGGTTTAACCTTGAATCTCTTTTGAGTGTGCTATCAAACAAAATCCTAATATGCATGTAGTTCATGTAACTCCCGTATTTTATTATATATACAATTATGATCTTTTATTAACTAAATTCGGTCATAATATATATGTCAGTGTACAGAGGTTTTATTTTATAAGTATATATATATATATATATATATATATATATATATATATATATATATATATATGAGTATATATATATATATATATATATATATATATATATATATATATATATAATATATACTCATATATATATATATAAAAATATATATATATATATATATATATATATATATATATATATATATATATATATATATATATATATATATGAGTAAATATATATATATATATATATATATATATATATATATATATATATATATATATATATATATTTACTCATATATATATATATATATATATATATATATATATATATATGTATATTTTTTACTCACACACACCTACTCTCCTAACGGACCCGTGGCTCGAACACCACCCAGCCGGTCCAGGTACCAGTGTGCTCACCACTTGAGCTACCAACACTTGGTTATATATATATATATATATATATATATATATATATATATATATATATATATATATATATATATATATATATATTTTTTTTTTTTTTTGAAGCAATGGGTACTTGTGGTGAACTCGCCTCTACCGAGGCTCGAACTCCCGACCACTTGGGCCGCATGCATCTCTCTTAACCACTAGGCTAGAGGCCATTTGCATATATATATATATATATATATATATATATATATATATATATATATATATATATATATATATATATATAAATAATTTTTAGAAAGAATTTTTAAATTTTTAGAAGTATTTTTTAGAGAAAAAAAATATATATATATATAAAGAATTTTTAGAAGTATTTTTTAAGGTAAACATTTCAAATTATTAAAGAATATTTATGATTTATTTAAATTTTATGGTTAATTATATTATTGATAGAAAGATATATATTTTAAATAAGTTATTTTCAAAAGATTTAAACTTTTAATGAAAAGTATAGAAATAGTAAAAGATTACACATATATAATATTATGTATACACAAGAATATATACATATATACCTATAGATATATGTATACGTATATGTTTATATATATAACATATATACCTATAGATATATGCATATGTATATATATATAACATATGATAATTAAACTAACCTAAAGTCTAACCCTAACCTGAATTCTTTTTCCCCGCACGTATGGAGCAACCGCTGAGGCCGGGCCACAGCACCGGCCGCCACACTCAGCACCAGCGCTATCGTCGGCCCAACTTAAGTGCGTGCGCGCCATCGGCCAGTCACGTGTGGTTGTGGGCACAATGGCAGCAATATTACTGACAACAACGATGGCATCGCTACCAGCCGCCTTCACAACAACACCCAGACCCGTCGGTAGGGCCACCTGTCACAACCCATACCCACTTTTCGGAATACGAGTGCATGTTCAAGTCAGCCTACGTCGCAATATCGACGGTAGAATGCTGTCAAGGCCATGATGCTCAAAATCATATAAAATAATAATTTTTTGCTCGTTCACAATAACTAATTTAAATTTACAATATTCACAAGTTTTATATTTGAAGAAAAATATAACTCTTACAAATATTGAACACTGCCATCACATCTAACTAGTCTTCTATGGTTGACCTCAACATATACCCATGTCTTTCCAATGGTCCAAGCATAGCGTAGCAAGCGACTATCTAAAAAATGTTGGTTTTCAGTCAGAAATGAAACGAGTACAATTTATTGAATACAGTTCTAATATATGATAACGACTATAATATAGAGATTAGCCATAAAATACATGATTGAAATAATTTGGATAATGGTAATAAGAGATATGAGAAAAGAGACAGGAAATTATATGACAACAATAAATGAGTAATACCAAAGGAAATACTATCTATGTGTTTAAAGTACCTTTTCGATATGTGATTGATCTAGGGACATTTATACCACGATGTCTAAATAGCAATAAATAAACAATATCTACGATGTCTACTTTGCTAGAAATAAACAATGTCTACGATGTCTACTTTGCAAGAAATAAATAATGTCTATGATGTCTCTTTGCAAGAAATAAACAATGTCTACGATGTCTACTTTACAAGAAATAAATAATGTCTATGATGTCTCTTTGCAAGAAATAAACAATGTCTAGATGTCTACTTTGTAAGAAATAAATAATGTCTATGATGTCTACAATATCTACTGTCAGATCACACATTTACTTGGTACTTTTCCTTCCCGACACTACAGGTAAGAATATGACAAGATATGAAAGAGGGACACGATGTAGTATCCGTGTGACAGGCATGTCAAGAATCAAATATAAAATGACTAACAAATAAACTATAGTAATTAACAATATCGTAAACAAACAACAAATGTACTCGCCTGGGGTCCTTTGCTGGTGAAACCGATAATACCAATCACTCAGTGTACCACACAAAACTCAAACTCGCGCAACAGTCTCCAGATGCTGAAACAGACATCACCAATATATTTGCTATAAAAGAGATGTCTAAGAATGCCTATCCAAAAGTTCAATTTTGGACACATAGACAAAATCATAATTTTGGATCAAAACGATGTCCGTCATTGGATCCGCTTTACACCAAAAAGTGTGCTAGTATCTACGGTCTTTAAAGTCATCAAACATATGTCTATGGGTCCGATTTGATAATACGAACTGAATCGTATGTCCAAAGTTGAATTTCGGTGGGTCGTGCATAATTTTATCCGTTGGATCGGGTCGCGGGCCTGCCAAAATAGCGTTCTGGTCGACCTTCTCATAATCGGACCAAACTTGGCATACATGACGAAAAATAATACTGTCCTATTGGCATAAGTTTTGTCTCGAGATGACGAACGTGTACAAACTAATTGGCTAGTTTGTAAAGGGGCCGATACGGGATATCTCGACGGATACGTCTCGATTTCGTCGCGCACACATAGCGAAATCGAGTTTCTTCGAATCCCACACGTTGACAACATCTATAGGCGTCTTTCGATGCTCATGGGTTGCGATAACGTCGCCCGATTTGTCAGGACGCACGTCGTATCGATAAAATTTCTCAGTTTTGGGGTTTTTCGAAAGCTGTTTTTCCTAAACTTTGAGAACGATTTAACAATAATATAATCAATGAAAAATAAAAATAAAATAGGGTTTCTATCTCTTATAGGTTTTCTATGAACCTCTTTAATTGGATTTGTGAAACTGTCGAAGAATCGACAAATATTGGCCTTCTAAATTAGGGTTTGTGACTGTTTTCATCTGTCAGGAAACCGTGGTTTTTCGGATTTTTAGAGTCGAGTTTTCGACTCGATGGGTCGACCTTGCTGGGGAATACTTGTTGGGTCCTCTAGGGGTTATGTAGGCTCTACACAGCAACTTACATGATCGAAAATTATCTACTATCCACGAAGAAATGAGATAGTGAAGGGGCTTACCTCGTTGCTGTGCAAAAACGGAGGTCCTCTGTTTTTCGTCAGCCTAGGAATGTGCGACGGTGCTTCGATGATGGATGGCCGGTTCAGGTAGTCGAGGAAGGTCGCCTAGGGGTTGGGGCTGTTCGGAGTTTGCTGCGTGGAGGTTTGTGGGAAGTTTCGGCGATAGTTTTGAAGAAAACCCTCACGTTCATAGATATTTCTATAGGGATTTAAATTCTATTCCGGGTAAGGATTAAACAAAATCTTTGGCTGAACTTCTTAGTCTTCTGTTGGAGAATTGGAGTATGATAGGTTTAGAAAAGATAGATTTAAATTTGATGAGGATTTGGAAGATTTAACTCCATTAAATCTCTCAATCCTATCTAAAACGCTGCTTATACTCAACATAGTATTTAGAGGGGGGTGATAAGGGGTTTTGCTCTCGTGAGATATTGGCTTTCAATATCTCGCAAGATTCTCTTACCCCATATATATATTATATATATATATATATATATATATATATATATATATATATATATATATATATATATATATATAATGTACATGTATTTAACACATAATTCTTAAGTAACTATAATTATCTACTAAATAAAAATATTCCTAAATATTTTGTACAACTTGACCTATTATGGTCATAACAAGATTATTAAAATAAATTTAAATAAAAAAGTTATTAATAATATAAATATTATAATTTATATTAGGTAAAAATAATAGTAATTATAAATATTTGAAAATGTATAAACAAAACTAACTTGTAACCTATAAAATCTATAAGCTCAATATATTATTATTATTATTCTAAAACGCACACAGTTTCATACCATGCAAATTTTTTATTATCTACAATATTTATTTTTCATCCCATTAATAAAATAACTAAATAATGTTTTAAAATAAAATAAAAATAAAAATTATAAAAATAGGGGGTTTACATCCTACAACTCAGTTCAGACGATTTTTTAAAATTTGCGATAACCGGGTCGTAATTCGACCGCA
>JANAVB010041819.1:2019064-2091564 GCA_029216955.1 Iris pallida | reverse complement strand
AAAAAAATGTCATACATGTGGCGTAATTGAGATAGAGTACAGGAAGGTACGTTGATGTGGGACATGTATGTCATGTGGATAACTTGATTGGTCTAGTTCATGAGTGTGAACCTTGTTCAAAGGGAATGGCTCGTGTTGTGCCTTAAATATCAAAGTCACGGTAGAGGGTATCCCTTGATACCGATAAAAGGAAGCGTTTACGAACTACTGAATTATTGGCCTAACTTGGAACCAATCATTTCCAATCATTGCTAATACTTAGAGAGGCTGGCCTTTACATTTCAGGAACTTCATTCTCGAAAGTAAAACTAAGCCACGTTTCTATTGTCGAACAAAGTTTGAAGAACCCAAGTTGCGATATTTTACCGTGATTATCTAAAAACACGAGCAAGGGATATAAAGGCAATACGAAGATCGTATCGTAACTCCTAACAGATGGACGGATGGTTATGATGGAATCTAAACTTGGTATCGCATCCCAAGAGATAGAGTATGCTAAGTTCAAGGTACTACTTAACTTATAGAAGTTGGTTAAACATAGGAAGCACGGTAATAGGACTTCTAAGAAGATCAAATTTTTAAGGAGATGTTGAGGATATGAGTTACTTCTGATCGTAGTCATGGACTCTTTGGGAAGCCTAAGTATTTCTTACTTACCATTACTTATGTATCGATCATGTCTTATCAAGGCAGTAGGAGGGGTCTTGGTCAAACATAACTGAAAACAAGTTGATACAACGGGATTTCATTCATTTCATCATATAGGTTACAAAGAGATGTAATTAAGAGATTTATGGAAGAAGAATTTGTGGAACAAGAGATGGGGACTACATAATAGGTATAAGGATCTGTGTCATTAAGTTTTTTTTGTAGTCCAACTATGGCGATATGCAAGGATAGGTTTAACTGGTCTTATTGGATTTCTGAATGGGACATCAATCTTTGATGTGACTGAATCTTAGGGTTTTTTTTATGGGCTAGGCAAGATTCCATAAATTAGCATGAACTATTCTTATTTGGTTAGGGTAATCTTTTATATGTTCCAAGTCAAGTGGTCGGGCAAATTTTCAGTCGGGTTGGTTAACCAGGTTTCTAGAGCCCAAGAATACACCTTATGTGACTTTTGTGTTTACGCAGCACATGGGCCTCAATTGGGTGGCATACTAGTATAGTGTGTGCAGTGGGCTTCGACCAGATCACAACCATATCTTGGGTCGAAAGGGTTGGGTGAAGGTTGAGTCTCTATTTGAAGTCGGAAAGGACAATGGTATTATGGTAGGGGTTATAGCTAGCCTTTTTGACTTGAAAGTCGAATCATAAAAATATAGTACAAGGAACGTGCTTTAGTGGGACATGATATGTCTACTTGAAGGTGGAGTCGTCTATGTCTTGTATGTGAAATTTGTTGGATGGTAACAGCTGGTCTTGTGCTCCGAATATTAATGACATGGCCGGAGACACAAATTCATCTAAATGGAAGTGGGAATCCATGGGCACTAATTATCATCCTAATATAAATTATTCTAATCAATCGGTACTACTAGTAACTCATATAATTAGAAGGATTAGAATCTATTCGCTCCAAAATTTCTTGCTCTAAATTAGAACTAAGGCACGGTTTTAGGGTTAATGAGGTTACAAAATTTCAAAGTTGTAATATTGTGCTTGGGCCTTGAGTATAAAGGAATACTACACAACGTGATAGATAACGTGATATGGTAGATATAAATCAATTGGAAGGTTGTTCTCCGATTTCGAATAGATGGAACGATTATGTAAGTATAGCTTTCTTGGTCACAGGTGATATGGCGAAAGAAGGGGGACATTCTCGGTACATCTTCCCTCAATTATGAGCATTTGTTTTTCCGAACTAAGTGAAGACGAAAAACACTAAAGAGTTCAAGGGAATGGGAATCGATTGCAATTAAGTGGTTCCAAGGGCGATTGAATAATTCAGAGAGAGTTGTCAAGACAGTTGCGGATGAGATCCTAGTAACATCTATATCTCAATCCACGTGGGATAATCAAATGAGGAGCGAACCAGTACACTAAGGTTGATCATACCATAATATACTGATTCTAATTAGACAATATGTTAGCGGACGTCCCCAATATACATATGTCCTGAACAAGCTCGATAAGGAATAAGCTTGCAAAACTAGGCTATAATTAGCGACGTCAATCATGGTAGAGCAGAAATATAAGTGCACGGATAATGATAAAAACATATATAATTAATTCAAGTTCCATATGAATCTAAGTTTTATCCGGTGTTCGCGCTTACACACTCGTCTACTATCTTCCTTTCTCAGGCCTTGTTTGAACGAATGAGTCATGAAGCTTAAGCTCTATGGTCTAAGTAATCTTCTGAGTACTCTCTCTAAAGGGTTGTAAGTACACGGTGAATGATAGGTCATGGGGCATTCTACCCAACTTATAAAAGTTCAAGTAGTAGGGTGATTGAACAGCATAACATGTATAACTAGTATGAGTCATCTTTCTAACCCCCTATCAAGCACGCAAGGAAAGGATAAGTTTTAAAGCAGAAAGGAATCAAGCAGAAGGAAATCAAGGTAGTCTTACGAGAGTTTGAAATTGGAATCAAGAAAGGTGATCAAGTTTGTGGATGAGATTCTAGACTCTAATTCTATATATGCAGGCTCACGTCGGTACAACAACGTAACCGAAGTGATAAACTTGACCTGCATGGGACACCACAAGACACGATTCTACGATGGATGGAATTTTAAAAATCATGGTTGTGATCTTTTATCGTGGTTATCTAAACACACAAGCAAGGGATATAAAATGCAATACGAAGATCGTATCGCAACTCCCAAATAGATGGAAGAATGGTTACGAATGGAATCCAAGTTTGGCGTCCTATTCTAAAAGACAGAGTATAGTAAGTTCAAGGTTCTACCCAACTTATATAAATTGGTTATCATGGAAAGCACAGTAATAGGACTCCTAAGAAGATCAAATTTCAAGAGATGTATAAGAATATGAGGTACTTCTATTCATGTTCATGAACTCTATAGGAATCTTAGGTATTACTTAATTTATATTGCCCGTATATTGACCATGTTTCATCAAGATAGTAGGAGAGGTCTTGGTCAAGCATAACCAAAAACGAATTGGTACAATGGGATTCCATTCATAGCATAATATAGGCTACAAAGATATATGGTTAAGGGATTTATGGAAGGAGAATTAGTGGACCAAGAGGTAGGGATTACATAATAGGTGTGAGGACCTATTTCATCCAGTTTGGTTTTCATAGCCCAAATATGGCGATATGCCTGGATGAGTTTAACTAGGTCTCAATGGGTTCCCTAATTGGACGTCAATCTTTGATTGAATGAACCTTATATTTTAATCTATATTAGTGGGACAAGATCCCATAAAACCAATCTGAACCGTTCCTATTATATTAGGGTAACCTAGAATAGATTTCCACTCAAGTGGTTGGGCTAATTGCCAGTCGGTTGGTTAACTAGGTTCCTTAAGCCTAAAAGTACACCTTCTGTGACTTTTGTGTTTAAGTAGCACAAGCGAACTCAATTTAGTGGCACACTAGTGACATGAGCGTAGTGGACTTTGTAACACCCAGTTTTCTAAAAGAGGGTAATTTTGAAAATTTGTAATTATAATTATTATTTAAGGATATTTATTTCATATTATGATTTTTAGTGATTTTTAATTATTTTTAAACTATTTAAATTCATGACTTGTGATTTTGGTGTTTTGCTAGTGAACAGTAGAGACTGCCTATCCTAGAGCCTAGCCATGTGATTAGGGTATTTTTGACATTTTTAGGATCATTTGGATTTATTAGAATTTATTTGAATTTATGGTTATTTTTAGGAATTATTTTGGAATTGTTTGGACTAGGTTGACTTTGACTAGTTTTGACTCTTGTAGACCAACCTAAGAGCTAACCCTAGTTAGTATGGACTTGGTTAGGATATATGACTCTAGTCTAACCTAGCCTAATCCTTGGTTTAGTCAATAGACTCTAGTTAGTCATAGAATTAGATAAGTCATAAGTCATGACTTATGGTTTGAATCTATTAATAAAACAACTTAGCCATAGCCTATGTAACTTGGCCCAAAGCCCAAAAATTAGCAAACCCTAACCCTACTTGACTTGGCCAGTATAGGTCCTAAAAAATCAAGTTGCATCAATCAACAATGTCAAAGAATCAATATATACATCATTTTGATGAATTGTGCAGGCAACAGATTGCGCACACTGGTTTGCGCACACTTCCAATTGCGCAGGCTGATATGGCAAAAGTCATCATTACCTGAATTAAATCAAATCTTTTTGACAACTGACAGCACGGATAACGAGGAGACTGTTCGTTTTTGGCGCCGCACAGTGCTCGAAGGTGGCTGACAGATGGCAGCGCAATCCAGGATTGCGCAAACCAATCCTGCGCAAACTGAGTCTGCGCAAACCATTCCTGCGCAGTCTGAGTCTGCGCAAACCAAACTCTGCACAGTTCAGGTTACGCATTCTACCAACATAACTGATAAAGTACATGTGGCATTCATGCTATCAATTGCTCATTACGTGGCAACTGTCTATGCACGATCATGCACATTTCAATCAAATGATGCCATGTGTCCCAGATAGTCGGCCCACGATCCAGTAACTGCTTGCGCAGTCCAATGCTGCACAAACCAGTTGCTGCGCAAATCATCTTGCGCAGTCCAGAATAACTGAAAGTTAGTTATTTTTCAGAACTCTATAAATAGAGTTTCAAGTCTTCATTTCAAGGGGGATCAAGATCAGACATAAAGTTCAGAAATCAGAGAGTTCAGGAGTTCTTGCCGAAGTGCTGCTGCATTCTTCCGAGGCTTTTGCCTTCAACTTCCGAGGCTCTTGCCTTCAGTTTCTAGATTTGTTCTCAACTTCAGAGGCTTCGTCTTCAAAAGTTCACATCGTCTAAGGGATAAAGCAATCGTCATCTAGATTGGATTCCTATAGTTGCAATTTTCCCAGAATTCTTGTAATCTTTATTACACAGTTTGTATCAATAAAGTTTTATACTTTTGTTTTTGCAAACAAAATGACGACTCTGCTGGGGACAACTTTCTCCTCCGACGAGGAAGTAGCAACTAAATGTGACGTAGCGTCTATCGAAAAGACGCAGAAGACGCTGGTTGTTAAGGTCAACCAGACAGCCTACGAGGCGATGCTCAACTCCAAGACCACTCCCCGTACTGCAGCCACTTCTGCCAAGAGCAAAGTGCGTTCAGTATGGATCTCCAAGACTGCTACACAATCTGGCAGTTTTGCCACTAAAGATGCTGTACACTCTGTTGCACAATCTGCTAGTCAGAATGTTGCACAATCTGCTGTGCCAACTGCTGCACAGTCTATCTCAACAACTGCTGCACAATCTGTTGCAGTCAATGCTGCGCAATCTGTTGCAACTGTTGCACAGGCTACTTCATATGCTGCCTTGTCAAAACACAAGACTCCTATGACTCTGGCATAATTGGTAGTAGCTTTTCCTGCGCAAACCAACACTCCTGCCAGCAAAGTACATTCCAAGCACTCTAAAGCAAGGACTCCTGATGCGCAAACCATAGCTTCTGTGGTTAGAACCAATGTACTTTCTGCCAAAGCTTCTAATGCAAAAGTGGCCAGTGCGCAATCCACTCATGCGCAAACCAAGCATGCGCAATCCAAGAGTAATAGCCCTTTGGCTAAACTCTCTTCTTCTAATAACAAAAGGGAAACTTCTGTTCCTCCCCTTAAACACTCTGCTGTTCCTACACAATCTACTGGGGGTAGTCCTTTGGCTATTCCTCTTCCTCCTCAAAATAAAGGAAAAGGCCCGTTGGTCTTTTCTCAGACTTCCTTGTCTCATGACTTGGAAGACAATAGAGGGAAACGCTCTTTAGCTAACCCTTCTTCTCAAAATAAAGGAAAAGACCCTTTGGTCTTTTCTCAGTCTTCCTCGGTCTTTACCGAAGAAGATCAAATTGAACGTGTTTCGGCACCTATCAATACAAGAACTCCTACAAACAAGGATTCTTCTTTCCTTCATGACAAGGGAACTTGTACTGATCAAAGAGGTATTCTGCCTACCCCAGTAGCAGAATTCTAAGATCTTCCGACATTCAAAATATCCCGTTCCAAACAGAGAAAACTGTTGGTATCTCAAACAGAAACCCCTGGGGGTGAATTTGCTGATCTAAGAACATATCTTAACAGGCCAACTTCAGCAAAACGTAAACAACCTATGCCGAAGGTCAAGCCTCAAAGACAAGCCTCCAGGAACAAAAATCCTGATACCTATGCCAATGAGGTGAGCACTTCTTTGTACACACAGGGGACAAAACATTTGAAGAATCGGAACCATGTTTCGAATGTTGTTAAAGAACATATTTCTCGAACCTTTCCTCATCCTGGCATGGTTTCTGATCTCCGAGAACATCTCAAACAGAAACGAGATAATGCTTCAACTCCTTCAGTTCAATCATCTGATCATCATTACAATCATAAAGTCATCATCCAATATTGTTGTCAAACAACAAAACGATCTGTCTTCGATCGTTTGACTTTTGCTAAAACTGAACCAATGTCAGAGGATGAAGATGAAGTCCTATATGCTTCTGTTAACATGACTTCTCGAGACACTGGGGGTAGAAGATGCTCCAAGCACGGCAAACCTCGGAAACTAAGTCAACGGTATCTGGATTTACTTCAAGAATCTTCTGAGGGAGTATTCTAACATACCCGTTCCCGAAGCCGAGATACAATCGATCAAAGGAATCTTCTTCAAGATCCTTCTGGTTATTTTCCTCTTTCTCAGTCAGGAGATGACTCTTTCTCCGATTATGATGCATACAGCAAAAGTTCTGAACAGACAGTGTCTTCCACTATACCAAGAGAAGTGACATCTTATGTTGTCACTGATGATCAAGATGCTTCAACGTCTGCAAATCAAGAATAGCGAATCGCTGCACTTGAAGACAAGCTAAAAACCATGGCTGAAATGGTCGCTAGCATGCATTCTATCATTGAGGCCCAACATGCCACACCACCAACTATACCTACCGCAAGTCCGGAGATCATAGCATCTTCAATACCTGTCAATGCTGGGTTGGGAGTAATGCCTTCTCAAATGCCTCCTGTACAAGTGCAAGTTCAAACTACACCTAGTCAGTCTGCTGGGGGTAGTGCTTACAATGCTGTTCCTCCTCCTACAACTCTGACTCCGCCGGTTCCTTCTTTATCATCTGAAGACACCAATGAAGCTGTTAAACTCTTGCGAACTCAATTCGAAGCCTTCAAAGAGAAGGATAATTTACAAAGGTTGGGAATCAAGCAGCCATACCCAGTTGAATGGAAGGAAGTTCCATTTCCTCGCAAATACAAGATTCCAACAATCTCTCTTTTTGACGGCAGTACCTTACCAAGCCAGTTCATCAATCATTTTGAGGTAATGACTGTTCAACTCCAACCAAATGACGCTCTTCTTACCAGGGTCTTTGTCGGTTGTTTAGCCGGCGTAGCATACGACTGGTACAGAAGTTTGCCCGATGGTTGTATTACTTCTTTTTCAGGACTTAAGCAGATCTTTCTGGAAAGATTTTATGAGGGATTCAATGACATGACTATGTCTGCCCTCAATAAAATCAAACAGAAACATAATGAAACTGCTGAGAGTTTCATCGAACGTTTCCGTCGAGAAGCCTTGAAGATGCCTTCGGGGACTCCTGCTGCTGTTACCATAGACACTTACAAGGCAAATCTTTTGCCTATCATCAGTATGTGGACAGGCTCAACTCAGTTCCAAGACTGGCCATCCTTTATTGTCAATGCCAAAGCAGCTGAAGTGAGTGCTGAGAAATTCAAACAGCTGGGGGTACAGATGTTTAACCCTGATCGGGATGAACATCAATCATCAGGTGGCAGTAATCGTCAGAACAACCGCAAGAACAAAGAAACTCTGAACATTAACCTGAAAAGCAAAGAGTCCTTGGCTGTCAATGTAGCTCCGCCTACATCTACTTCTACTCCTGCTGTACCTCAACCGAGGGAACCTCGCCCTAAGGTAGAGTATTCGTTTGATGAAAATGACACAGCAAGCATCTTTGAGTGTTTACTCAAAAGCAATAAGATCCAGCTTCCAGACCCAAAGAAGCCTGATGAAGTCGGTAAGACCGATCATCCTAAGTATTATGTCTACCACCGATTCATTGGACATCCTACTCGAGCATGTTATGTGCTTAAGGGTAAGATTCAAGAGCTTGTCAATGATGGAGTTGTTACTCTGTAACAAGATGAGAAGACTGTTACTGCCAATATGGTTTCAGTCCAGTTTGGTGACTTTCCCCCGCAGATGATACAGCATGGTGTCATTCCTATTCCGAAGGCTACTCTCGAGATTGAAAATCTTCCTTCTCCACCAAATGAAGGCCTCGTTCCTTTGTCTCTTGACAATGGCGAGGTTATGTGGATCCATCCCGATCTTACTTCAGAGTTCGAGGATTCTTCTTCTTCCAAGAAGAAAGGTCGCTCTAAAGGCAAGATGAAGATTTGCAACATGGTGTCTTTTGACCCCATAGTTGATGAAGAAATTCTATTGGGCACCAGATCAGGGAAAACTTATCTGAAAGATTACTCTGAATCTCAAGAGAATCCTGCCTCTTCTTCTGAACCTGTTCCAGCACAACCTGTCGCTATTGAAGAAATTCCTTCTACGTCTTCACCAGTTGTGGTTCCTATTCCTCCCAAACCAGTGGCTGCTGATAAAGGCAAACAACAAGTCCGCTTTGATAAACCCTTGAAGAAATCATCCCCTACAGGGCTTGAGAAGCCTTACAACTTTAATATATTGGCTCAACTAGCTAATACCCCAGCAAGGCTATCTATCTTTGAGCTCTTGCGTCTTTCCAGAGAGACGCGAGAAACTTTAAGTGAAGCTCTTATACAAGCTGAGACTTGTTTAGCCTTTCTCAAGAAGCCAGAAGCAGAACCAGTCTCTTGTCTACATTGTTATAGTGTTATGGAGTTGATTCCGAACATTACTTTCACACAAGATGACATGCTGATGGAAGACAATAGGCATGATCGTCCTCTCTACTATACAGGATATGTTGATTCGATGAAAGTCGATCGTATCCTGATAGATCCAGGATCTGCTCTCAGCATCATGCCAAAAACAATGCTCGATGCTCTGAAAATTCCTGTACATAGTCTTTCCAGCACAATTACTACCATCTTGGGGTTTAACCAGGGTAGAAGTGAGCTTCTGGGCAAGATTCGCCTAAAACTCCAAATAGGCAATCTTCGCACAAAGGTGACTTTCTATATCATAGACAATCTTGGGTGCTCTTACAATGCTCTGTTGGGGAGGCCATTCTTGCATGAGCACAACATTATTCCCTCAACTCTCCATCAATGTTTCAAGTATGTTGATGATAATGGAGAGGTCCAAAAGAAGGTTGTGGATCTCTATCCATTCAAAGGTATTGAAGCATACTGCAACGACGCTCGTATGTACAAGGATGAATTCATAAAGGTTATACTAGCTCTAGACACCGAAGAAGAACAGGAAGCGGTGCCCAAAGACACCCTCATCATACCTGTCAAAGGGCGAGTTTCTCATCCTCAATCTTCCAAACCACTGGCTATTCACTTGCCGGTCCAGAAGCAATCAACTGATGATAGTCAAAGGGAGCTCACCTCTTTTGAGCCACTTGTTATCGACTTACGTCGTAACAAGGATAAAAAGCAGCTTACTTCTTCTGAGCCACTTGTTATTGATTTAACTCATAACAAGGACAAAAGGGAGCTCACCTCCTCTGAGCCACTTG
The DNA here is from genome assembly GCA_029216955.1 of Iris pallida. Lineage (NCBI taxonomy): Eukaryota > Viridiplantae > Streptophyta > Magnoliopsida > Asparagales > Iridaceae > Iris > Iris pallida. The sequence goes on along the minus strand of JANAVB010041819.1, from coordinate 2,081,721 downwards.
TTATTGACCTCCGTCGTAACAAGCCACCTCTACGTTCTTCTTCTCCCCCTCTTGTAATCAATCTGACCAAGCCTGCCAAGGCTAAAGGTCCTGCTGTAAATACAGATGTACAAATTAATGAAAAAGCATCTACTTTCTAGTATACTGATGTCATTTATCATGCTAAATGCTATTTGGATATGTTAGATAGCTTTCGATCATTTACAATAGGAGTTGTACAATCTCTTCAAACAGAGGTCTCACTTGAACATCCGAAGGACTCATATCGTATTGTTCCCGCTCGAAAAAAAGGCGAGAGTCCAATACTTTTTAGTAAAGGACCAGAACAAAAATTCAGCTATACGGATGATAGCAAAAGTAATGATACATGACATCTCCAACTCCGTCGTTACAGTCAACAATCAAAAGACATCATCCGAAAGATGGGTTATGACTTCAAGAGTGGTCTCAACTACGGTAAGGGAAGACGAACTCCTATCCGTACGACTGTTCCGAAAGAAAAGTCAGAGATGTACTACAGCAAAACCAAAAGTGGTCTCGGATATACTTCTCCTCTGATGTTATCCCCAGCAGAGTCACCATTTTGTTTTTGCAAACAGTCAGCCACCTAAAGCTTTGGGAACCACACCCCTATAAGTACTCTCTTAGTTTAGGGCTAGCGTCTTTAGGAAAGAACAAGTTGAGAAGAAAGGTATTTTCAAATCTTTAGAAATTCATTATAAATCCTTTTTAAATCCTTTTTCCCCCAAACCAATTCCATTAGGACCTAAATTCATTGTTCTTGCTGTTGGTATTGATTGTTCACAGGAAGAAAATAATTTGTGGGATTTTGGTGGCTTGAGGAATCATTCCATTTGGGGATTTTTTACCCATTGTTCATCAATAGGTAACATTCTTATTTCTCTATGGATTTTCGATTTGCCTTCATTATTAGGAAGCCCTAGGAGTCCCCTAAGTACCAGTATAGGTTTTGTGTCGGGTACCCTAGGTTTTGTGTCCGTTCTGGACACGTATCAGTCCCTGTGCATGACTGTTTGTCGAAATGCCTCAAAGGGCATCTCGACCTCCTTTATGTAATGTTTTTGAATAGGAATATTAGTTTAATCATTGCTTATTGATTGTTAATCTCCTGTGATGATTATCGTGTCGATTTGTGTCGGATTTGTGGAGTGGACACGCGCCGCACACGCTCGCGCGCGCGCTACAGTGTTTCCCTGCTACACGGGGTCTGTAGCGGACACGACACGGGGTTTCAGGACACGAGATTCAAGGGAAACCTAGGGGCAATGTCTGTCATGACATTCCCCAAGTTTCATTGGGTTTCGTGTCTTGTCGAGGGAAGACTCGATCGTGCACGGGGAAATGCCTGTCTGTGCACTGTTTAATATTTGCCACTGATACGGGCCTCGTGTCCGACACTGACACGTTGTGGACACTGGCCAATGGGCCTATGAGGTAGCCCTATAGGTGGGCTACCTATGTGGGTGACCACGAGACTCACTTGTGTCTGTGTCGTGTACACGACACAAGTGCACGTGTGCACGAGGCAGTGTACTGGACAGTGCACTGTGTGTTGTTTTTTTTGAGTTTCTTGTACTGGACACGCCGTGTCAGGCCTTGGGTGACACGAAATGGAGTGTGGGGGTTTGTGCACAAGGGTTGTTTCATTTACCAACCAATAGATTCATGATTTAGTTGATTTTCCTATTCGAATTCTCATTAACCTATATTAACTGATACTTGATTCCTGTTAAACTTTTTCAGTTTTCAAAGTTGAGTTTTGTCTAATGAGTTAACCTATTAATCAATATTAAATGCATGTTTTTATAAGCTCTAATCTATCTCCTATAAGTTATCTTGTGGTGGTTGAAATTGGTTTGAATTGATGAGGTATTGAGTTCAAACCTGGAAATTCAGTTGGACTGTTAAATTGATTCTTAGTTCAAATATTACTGATGCTAAAAACTGATAATGCATGAATTGCTTTAGACTGATTTTGATTAGTTTCTTAATTCCTTTTCAGTTTAGGATTTGAACTGTTAGATTCATGTGTTAACTGTTTGGGTTATAACTGAACTTATGTGACTATTTGTTATGAACTTGGGTTGAACATATTTGCAACTGCTAACTGATATTGTGTTATCTAGTGACTTGAACTCTTATTTCCCTGCACTCTAAGACCTGCCATTCAAATTCTTTTAGGTTGACAGCATATTGCTCATGTTCAGTTTCAGAGTATGGAGAATGCATAGTAACCCCTTTGAACTGTTTTCCTTTCTTCCTTTTTAAAAGTGTATTGTTCAATTGATGATGGAACCTGGGTTTTGATGTTTACTGGAATTAGGAATTGTCCTTGCTGTTTTCCTTGCAGTCCAGTTTGGCACATTAATTTGCTCACTAACACACACACACTGCATATTAGTCCTGTCACACACAAATGTTAACACACACGCACATGTATCCTAATTCAAACACACACACACACATGTAGTTATTCCACTTAGCCCTCTCTCTCTATATCTATGTATATATGCATGCATTATATGTGAATGTATATAGGTGTAGGAATATACAGTAGATGCCATGAATAGTTAGCTAGTGTTGAACCATTCTTGCTATACACCTTCATGTACACACACACTAACCACATAGCCTCTACACAATGCTAGCTCTTTATCTCTCTATCTCCATATATATATATATATATATATATATATATATATATATATATATATATATATATATATATATATATATATGTATGTATGTGTTGAAGGTATGCAAGAATTGTATTTAGCCTAATATATGCCTATACACTCTCATGCCTCACTCTATATCTCACACTCTCTCATGACACACACACATACACTAGTATATATATATATGTCACTCTCACTCTCACTATTTGACACACACTCTTGTATTTAACACACACCCAATTTCCATGATACACACTCACACATACACATGCTCTTCTCTATCTCTCTCTCAATATATATATGTATATATTATATATGGCTAATGTGTTAATATGATAAATAGAGATTCCCTATAGTTATATACATATATGTGTGTATAGACATGTATATATGTGGGTATAAGATATATGGCCTAGTATTGATTTCTCTTTTCATGTACACATCCATGTTCACACACACACATAGCTTACATGTTAGTTCCTTCCTCTTTTTATATATATATATATAATGTTGAATATGCATGAATAGGATGTGCCTTGATATGTGCTTGTGTTTGGCTTGTATAGCCTTGTGATTGGTGTGTGATTCTAGACTAGGCTTGGTTAGGCCTAGTGAGACTTGTTAGACTTGTTTGGGCTAGGACTTGACCTAGTTTGACTAGTGTGGTTGACTAGAGTTGACCAAGTGTCGACTTTAGCCTAGTTTGACCTAGACAGCATGCAGATGCATTGTACATTTCATATATCACCCTCTGTATATATCTTGACTTGTGTTGCTCTAACTAGGAGTCAGGTACCTCATCTCGGACAGTACATTTACTTCAGACATTCAGATACGAGGTGAGTACATTCTCTGACCGTTTCATACTTGTCTGGATTTATATTCTTGCTCTAGATTACTGTACTTGATGCTGACACGATCATTATCACGGATTGGTACTATACGGATCTTCTTCTGAGATGTTATCTCCTTGTATTCAATAAATACATATTGTGATGTACGTTTCACTTACATATTATATTTATTGAACATCCATATCCTTGTATACTCATTGTGCATATTGTACTCTCAGTATTACCTGAGTCCCAGGGATAGACCATTGTACAACTATTGTATAACTTTGTACATCCATTGTATAATATTGTACATCTATTGTATAATATTGTACAACTATTATATAACATTGTACATCTATTGTATAATATTGTACATCTATTGTATAATATTGTACACTATTGTGCAAGATAACGTAACCGGAGTAGATCCTTGTGTATTAATTTGGGGAGGGAGAGTAGAATTGGTTATATACTCAAATTCTATTGTACAATATTGTATAACTATTGTATATGTCTATTGTACACCCACGTACAATGGAGTTACCATTGCATTTTCCTAGACCGTTTACATAACCATATTGTAATCTAAATCACAGTAGACTTACAGTTCTTATTTATCATATTTAGATATTTTCTGTTATCAAATCTCTACTGTTTTTCATATACTTATTTCTTTCAGCGTTTCATGTACCTTACTCTATTGCATGCTTTATATTTCCTAACATGATATGAACTGCGTGAGATATTTTGTGCTCGCTCCCGTCCTGACTGGACCTGTTGAAAATTTTACAGAGGATTATGAGGCACCCTGCACCCTTACTTGGAGTTTGTCTAGTTGACACTCGCGACCTGGACCCCAGGGGAGGTTCAGGCAACTGCTGAGGATGATACCTTGCTTAGTATAGATAGTTTAGACTGGTTTTCTTTTTATGTTTAGTTGTTGTTCTTGATTCAGAGTTGTATATTTTTAGAGATGATAAGACTTGTATTTCTTTTCTGTTGTACCTCAGTTGAGGATTTCTTTATCTATTTTATCGTGCCATATTCTATCTATAGATTGTGATTGAGTTATACCTCTGTGTTGGCCTCCTTATGGAGAGTATTCTATTATGTTAGTTATAGTTCATGACCTAAAACAGCGTTCTACCGCCGACACTGCGGCGTAGGCTGGGCGCTGTTACGTTCTCGTACCCTCACAGTGGGTGCGGCTCGTGACACGTTTTTAGTGGTGGCCCATACAGGTCGAGTTTATGTAGTGGTATTCGAACTAAAGTATCACTACAGCCTGCAGTAGGATTAGGATATTTTGAGGTACTCAATCACATTAGGAAAAACTCTTAATCAGATTCCTTTTGTCTAAAAATTGTTGCTTATTGACTCCCCTTTGAATATAAACTGTCCTCCTTTGAATTTTTGCTTCATTCTCAGAAATTGCTTCTTATTTTGATCTGTTTTCATGATGGTTATGAAGACACGATCTCATCGCTTCAGTTCGAGAGATACTATCGAGAGGCTGGCCACCTCTCGTCCTGTTCATCAGGGCCTCGAGACTGCAGCTCCTGTTGTGCCGACTCAGGTTGGCGTTTCTGCTACATTGGAGGTGTACCTCTATCTGTACAGAGATTTTCTCCCGTCATTTCTGATTTCTCTCAGCAGCGGTGATTCATGCAGCATCAGCAGCAGACCAGGGGAAACTAGCAGGACGAGCTATCGTCAGGACAGTCAAGGATGTACAGGCCGTTGGAGATCTAGTTGCAGGTTCCGTTCTTTTGATTTTATTTCCGCAATTGCCTCTTATAGCTGTCTTGAAATTCGATTCTCCCTGTTCCTTGTTGATTTATCAATTTTGTCCTGTTGTTTTTGGTGTTATGTTGATTTTCTTCTGAGATAAATCATATGGGCTAGGTCACCTAAATCATGGGATCTAGAATCTTCGATAGTCGTATTATTTGGCATTGCGAGGACATGTAGTCAGATTTCAGATGTATTTCTTGAGTATGGGAATTTAAGGTTTTCGCCGTCACATGCGGCAATACGAAAATTTTAAATACCATGAACCTAGAGGTACGTACCTTAGTCAAGGACTCTGTGATTATCGTAGCCTTGCTTACTAGCATGATGAAGACTCTAGACAACATGATTTTGGACAGACGCATATGATTAGCAGATTGTATCTTGAGAAGGTTTAAAATATCATACCCTTTTTATTGTTATAAATGACTTAGGAGTAGGGATATTTAGTTTGAATAGCTTGTTCATAGGTAGTTCCTTCATAGTATATAGATATGGTGACTTATAGAGTGTCTGTACCCTAGAGGTGATGGTTAGCATTGGTGCTAGAATAGTAACCCATTGCAGATAATTTCCTGTTATTATGATACCAACCAGTTACGTATAAGATGTTAGTATGCCATACAACCTTATAGTTTTCTTTTACCCTTCCAGTAAGGCACCCAGTAACCAGAGCCTGTCCTTGAGCATAGTTGTAGTTTCACCTAGGACTAAGAGGTCTATATATATAGATGATATACTTAGGATATATGTGATGGATTGTTGTTCTTGAGCATATATATATGTGGTATTTGGGATTGGTGTGCTTAGCTTGTGGGTAATTAGTTATGGGTGACGTGATAGGATTTGGAAGTTAAGAGCTAGTCTATTATAGAGTATTCCTTGCTAATCCCTAGTTGCCAACACTAGGTAGCTAGCATAGGTAAATCTTAAGAAGTTGACCAACTGATGACCAAGTACTAGGGTGTTGAGAAAATTGACTAGTGATTGACCCTTGACTATGTTTGACCTAGAAGGGGTGCGATCATCTTAATTTCGAGGACGAAATTTTTATAAGGTGGGTAGGATTGTAACACCCAGTTTTCCAGAAGAGGGTAATTTTGAAATTTTGTAATTATAATTATTATTTAAGGATATTTATTTTATATTATAATTTTTAGTGATTTTTAATTATTTTTAAACTATTTAAATTCATGACTTGTGATTTTTGGTGTTTTGTTAGTGAACAGTAGAGACTGCCTACCCTAGAGCCTAGCCATGTGATTAGGGTATTTTTGACATTTTTAGGATCATTTGGATTTATTAGAATTTATTTGAAATTATGGTTATTTTTAGGAATTATTTTGGAATTGTTTGGACTAGGTTGACTTTGACTAGTTTTGACTCATGTAGACCAACCTAAGAGCTAACCCTAGTTAGTATGGACTTGGTTAGGTTATATGACTCTAGTCTAACCTAGCCTAATCCTTGGTTTAGTCAATAGACTCTAGTTAGTCATAGAATTAGATAAGTCATAAGTCATGACTTATGGTTTGAACCTATTAATAAAACAACTTAGCCATAGCCTATGTAACTTGGCCCAAACCCCAAAAATTAGCAAACCCTAACCCTACTTGACTTGGCCAGCCACCTAAAGCTTTGGGAACCACACCCCTATAAGTACTCTCTTAGTTTAGGGCTAGCCTCTTTAGGAAAGAACAAGTTGAGAAGAAAGGTATTTTCAAATCTTTAGAAATTCATTATAAATCCTTTTTAAATCCTTTTCCCCCCAAACCAATTCCATTAGGACCTAAATTCATTGTTCTTGCTGTTGGTATTGATTATTCACAGGAAGGAAACAATTTGTAGGATTTTGGTAGCTTGAGGAATCATTCCATTTGGGGATTTTTCACCCATTGTTCATCAATAGGTAACCTTCTCATTTCTCCATGGATTTTCGATTTGCCTTCATCATTAGGAAGCCCTAGGAGTCCCCTAAGTACCAGTATAGGTTTTGTGTCGGGTACCCTAGGTTTCGTGTCCGTTCTGGACACGTATCAGTCCCTGTGCATGACTGTTTGTCGAAATACCTCAAAGGGCATCTCGACCTCCTTTATGTAATGTTTTTGAATAGGAATATTAGTTTAATCATTGCTTATTGATTGTTAATCTCCTGTGATGATTATCGTGTCGATTTGTGTCGGATTCGTGGAGTGGACACGCGCCGCACACGCTCGCGCGCGCGCTACAGTGTTCCCCTGCTACACGGGGTCTGTAGCGGACACGAAACGAGGTTTTAGGACACGAGATTCAAGGGAAAGCTAGGGGCAATGTCTGTCATGACATTCCCCAAGTTTTATTGGGTTTCGTATCGTGTCGAGGGAAGACTCGATCGTGCACGGGGAAATGCCTGTCTGTGCACTGTTTAATATTTGCCACTGATACGGGCCTCGTGTCCGACACTGACACGTTGTGGACACTGGCCAATAGGCCCATGAGGTAGCCCTATAGGTGGGCTACCTATATGGGTGACCACGAGACTCACTTGTGTCTGTGTCGTGCACACGACACAAGTGCACGTGTGCACGAGGCAGTGCACTGGACAGTGCACTGTGTGTTGTTTTTTTTTGAGTTTCTTGTACTGGACATGCCGTGTCAGGCCTTGGGTGACACGAAATGGAGTGTGGGGGTTTGTGCACAAGGGTTGTTTCATTTACCAACCAATAGATTCATGATTTAGTTGATTTTTCTATTCGAATTCTCATTAACCTATATTAACTGATACTTGATTCCTGTTAAACTTTTCCAGTTTTCAAAGTTGATTTTTGTCTAATGAGTTAACCTATTAATCAATATTAAATGCATGTTTTTATAAGCTCTAATCTATCTCCTATAAGTTATCTTGTGGTGGTTGAAATTGGTTTGAATTGATGAGGTATTGAGTTCAAACCTGGAAATTCAGTTGGACTGTTAAATTGATTCTTAGTTCAAATATTACTGATGCTAAAAACTGATAATGCATGAATTGCTTTAGACTGATTTTGATTGGTTTCTTAATTCCTTTTCAGTTTAGGATTTGAACTGTTAGATTCATGTGTTAACTGTTTGGGTTATAACTGAACTTATGTGACTATTTGTTATGAACTTGGGTTGAACATATTTGCAACTGCCAACTGATATTGTGTTATCTAGTGACTTGAACTCTTATTTCCCTGCACTCTAAGACCTGCCATTCAAATTCTTTTAGGTTGACAGCATATTGCACATGTTCAGTTTCAGAGTATAGAGAATGCATAGTAACCCCTTTGAACTGTTTTCCTTTCTTCCTTTTTAAAAAGTGTATTGTTCAATTGATGATGGAACCTGGGTTTTGATGTTTACTGGAATTAGAAATTGTCCTTGCAGTCCAGTTTGGCACATTAATTTGCTCACTAACACACACACACTGCATATTAGTCCTGTCACACACAAATGTTAACACACACGCACATGTATCCTAATTCAAACACACACACACATGTAGTTATTCCCCTTAGCCCTCTCTCTATATATCTATGTATATATGCATGCATTATATGTGAATATATATAGGTGTAGGAATATACAGTAGATGCCATGAATAGTTAGCTAGTGTTGAACCATTATTGCTATACACCTTCATGTACACACACACTAACCACATAGCCTCTACACAATGCTAGCTCTTTATCTCTCTATCTCCATATGTGTATATATATATATATATATATATATATATATATATATATATATATATATATATATATATATATATATGTGTGTGTGTGTGTGTGTGTGTGTGTGTGTGTGTGTGTGTGTGTGTGTGTGTGTGTGTGTGTGTGTGTTGAAGGTATGCAAGAATTGTATGTAGCCTAATATATGCCTATACACTCTCATGCCTCACTCTATATCTCACACTCTCTCATGACACACACACATACACTAGTATATATATATATGTCACTCTCACTCTCACTATTTGACACACACTCTTGTATTTAACACACACCCAATTTCTATGATACACACTCACACATACACATGCTCTTCTCTATCTCTCTCTCAATATATATATGTATATATTATATATGGCTAATGTGTTAATATGATAAATAGAGATTCCCTATAGTTATATACATATATGTGTGTATAGACATGTATATATGTGGGTATAAGATATATGGCCTAGTGTTGATTTCTCTTTTCATGTACACATCCATGTTCACACACACACATAGCTTACATGTTAGTTCCTTTCTCTTTTTATATATTTGTAATGTTGAATATGCATGAATAGGATGTGCCTTGATATGTGCTTGTGTTTGGCTTGTATAGCCTTATGATTGGTGTGTGATTGCTAGACTAGGCTTGGTTAGGCCTAGTGAGACTTGTTAGACTTGTTTGGGCTAGGACTTGACCTAGTTTGACTAGTGTGGTTGACTAGAGTTGACCAAGTGTCGACTTTAGCCTAGTTTGACCTAGACATCATGCAGATGCATTGTACATTTCATATATCATCCTCTGTATACATCTTGACTTATGTTGTTCTAACTAGGAGTCAGGTACCTCATCTCGGACAGTACATTTACTTCAGACATTCAGATACGAGGCGAGTACATTCTCTGACCGTTTCATACTTGTCTGGATTTATATTCTTGCTCTAGATTACTATACTTGATGCTGACACGATCATTATCACGGATTGGTACTATACGGATCTTCTTCTGAGATGTTATCTCCTTGTATTCAATAAATACATATTGTGATATGCGTTTCACTTACATATTGTATTTATTGAATACCCATATCCTTGTATACTCATTGTGCATATTGTACTCTCAGTATCACTTGAGTCCCAGGGATAGACCATTGTACAACTATTGTATAACATTATACATCCATTGTATAATATTGTACATCTATTGTATAACATTGTACAACTATTGTATAACATTGTACATCTATTGTATAATATTGTACATCTATTGTATAACATTGTACACTATTGTGCAAGATAACGTAACCGGAGTAGATCCTTGTATATTGATTTGGAGAGGGGGAGTAGAATTGGTTATGTACTCAAATTCTATTGTACAACATTGTATAACTATTGTATATGTCTATTGTACACCCATGTACAATGGAGTTACCATTGCATTTTCCTAGACCGTTTACATAACCATATTGTACTCTAAATTACAGTAGACTTACAGTTCTTATTTATCATATTTAGATATTTTCTGTTATCAAATCTCTACTGTTTTTCATATACTTCTTTCTTTCAGCATTTCATGTACCTTACTCTATTGCATGCTTTATATTTCCTAACATGATATGAACTGCGTGAGATATTTTGTGCTCGCTTCCGTCCTGACTGGACTTGTTGAAAATTTTACAGAGGATGATGAGGCACCCTGCACCCTTACTTGGAGTTTGCCTAGTTGACACTCGCGACCTGGACCCCAGGGGAGGTTCAGGCAGCTGCTGAGGACGATACCTTGCTTAGTATAGATAGTTTAGACTGTTTTCCTTTTCATGTTTAGTTGTTATTCTTGATTCAGAGTTGTATATTTTTAGAGATGATAAGACTTGTATTTCTTTTCTGTTATACCTCAGTTGAGGATTTCTTTATCTATTTTATCGTGCCATATTCTATCTATAGATTGTGATTGAGTTATACCTCTGTGTTGGCCTCCTTATGGAGAGTATTCTATTATGTTAGTTATAGTTCATGACCTAGAACAGCGTTCTACCGTCGACACTGCGGCGTAGGCTGGGCGCTGTTACGTTCTCGTACCCTCACAGTGGGTGCGGGTCGTGACAGACTTCGAGTAGATCACAATCATATACTGGGTCGAAAGGTTTGAGTCGAGGTTGAGCCTCTAATTGTAGTCGAAAAGTATATCGGTATTATGGTAAGGGTTTATTTAGTATTTTTGACTTGAAGGTCGTATCATGAAATAGAGTACAAGGGGACATGTTCGAGTGGGACATCATATGCCTAGATGAAGGTAGATTCGTTAGGTCTTGTATATGGAATTTGTTGGAAGGTAACAACTGGTCTCGCATTCCAAATATCAATGTCACGGTAAGTGACACCAAAAGATCTAAATAGAAAATGGGTGTTCATGTTGCACTAATTTGTCATCCTGGTGGGAACCAACTTATCATAATCAACCAATAATTCTAGTAAATTCTAAAATTAAGAAGGGCTTACAATCTATTCACTCCAGAAACTAAGATATGGTTTTTGGATTAATGAGGTTAGAAAAATTTAAAGGTCGTGATATTGTACCTCGACTCTTGATTATAAGAGAATACTATACGACGTAATAAATAATTTGATTTGGTAGATATGAATCATATTCAAGATCGTTCTTCGATTTCGACTAGATGGAAGACGATTGTGTATATATAGCTTTCATGGCCATATGTGGTATGGCGAGCTAAGGGGGCATTCTCTGTCTACTTTTCCTCAAATACACGGGATTGTTTTTCTGAAATGAGTAAGTGCGAAAGACAATAAAGAGTTCAAGGGAGAGGGGATCGAATGCGAATATGAGGTTCCAAGAACGATTGAATAATCCAAAAGGAGTTGTCAAGCAGTTGTGGATGAGATCCTAGAGACATTTCTCAATCTACGTAGGTGAATCATATGAAGAGCGAACCACTACACTAAGGTTGATCAGATCATAATACACCAATTCTAGTTAGACAATATGTTAGTGGGCGTCCCCAATAAACATATGTCCTAAACAAGCTCGATAAAGAATAAGCTTGCAAAACTAGGCTATAATAGCAGCATTAGTCAATGTAGTCCAAAATATAAGTACGCGAGATTTATGATTGAAAGAAGGCACAAGTAGTTCAAGTTCATCAAAATCTAAGACTCGTCTGGTGTTGGTGCCTCTATAGTCATCATGTTTGTCTTTTTGTCTAAGGCCTTAGTCGACTAATGTGTTAGGGACCTCTAAACTCTATAGTCTAAGTAAACTTATTAGTATCATTCAATTACCTCGTTAATAGGTCATAAGGACAACGTGATGCTAGGTTGGGAGGCATGCTACCCAATTTATAGAATTTTTACTAGTATTGGCTTTGAATCAATGGGACATAGAGGTCATTTTTCTAACCTCTATAGTATCCGAAAACTATAATCATGTCTAAAGTTATTTTATCGAGAGTTTATGCCCCGCCAGTGTACCCATGGCTATAGTAAACCCTTGGTTTTGTGACCCAAATATGATATGGCATCGAATAATTTATTAACTTTGTTCAATATTTACATAAAGATAACTAAGATCAAAAGCAGGCAACTAAGACATAGTTCTAACAACAGTCTATAACCTACGTTTACTTGAAATAATTTCAACTTTTTTGGGGGTCGTGTCTCTCCAGTGCGCTGCTGGCTGCAGTGAACCCCGCATTCTCCATAACTCAGATAATTGGCGAGCTATTTTACCACCGTAAGTCATCAATATTATCACGACTATATCCCTAAGAATTCCAAAGGAGTTGTTTTTTAAGATTCAACTAGCGGATCATGATTGGAAAAAGGTAAGCATCTGTCCTTTAGGTGAAAGTATCCAACTTTGGAATTCAAATGATTGATTAGATATCAATTTTGAAAATTAAGCGATCGACTAGGAGAAACAACCGAAATAAAATTTTCAATTTTCTATCTCTCTCAATATTCTAGGATCGAAGGACAACATAAAACAAAGCTGACTCAGAACTACTAGATGGATAACTGGGTCACATTAGGCTTAAAAGTCAATGGAGGAATAGAATATTGACTTCATAGAAGGCAATTTCTTATGGAAATAAATAAGTGGTACGATCTAGGCAGGAAATGTAATTCAAACAAATTATCAGTATTAGGGATTGAATCCTAGGATGTCCTAGGTTACTGGACAAACAGTCTACCTACCTTTGATCCGACCATCGTATCAAGTATCTAATAGGTTTACAATTCAATAAATCTATACCTAAATTAGATGACCTATGTGGCAATCTTAACTACCCCATAGTCAATTTGCATAAGGGCTCCTAGTTTTAGCCATTCTTCTAAAATCAAATTACTCCTAATTGTGAATGAACATTTCCTAGTCGAAGGCTCACGATAGCACGAATAACTTAAGTACTACCACGAGTTCGCAATCTTTTGCGAAAACTGACCTGCATGGGCCACAACAAAAATTTATCACGATTCGTACCCACTTTTTGGGATACGAGTGGTGTCTAAGCCAGCCTACGCCGTAGTGTCGACGGTAGAACGCTGTTAAGACCATGATGCTCAAAATCACATAAAATAATAATTTTTTGCTCATTCACAATAACTAATTTAAATTTATATTATTCACAAGTTTTATATTTAAAAAAAATATAACTCTTACAAATATTGAACACTGCCAACACATCTAACTAGTCTTTTTTGGTTGCCCTCAGCATATACCTATGTCTTCCTAATGGTCCAAGCATAGCGTAGCAGGCGACTATCTGAAAAATATTGGTTTCCAGTCATGAATGGAATAAGTACAATTCATTGAATGCAGTTCCAATATATGATAATAAGTATAATACAGAAGTTAGCCATAAAATACATGATTAAAATAATTAGGATAATGGTAAAAAGAGACATGAAAAAAAGAGACAGGAAACTACATGATAACAGTAAATGAGTAATACCAAAGGAAATACTATCTATGTGTTTGAAGTACCTTTTCGATATGTGATCGGTCTAGGGACAGTTACACCACGATGTCTAAATATCAATAAATAAACAATGTCTACGATGTCTACTTTACAAGAAATAAACAATGTCTATGATGTCTACTTTGCAAGAAATAAATAATGTCTACGATGTCTATTTTACAAAAAATAAATAATGTCTATGATATCTATAATGTCTACGGTCAGATCACACATCTACTTGGTACTTTTCCTTCTTGACACTACAGGTAAGAATATGACAAGATATGAAAGAGGGACAAGATGTAGTATCCGTGTGACAAGCGTGTCAAGAATCAAATATAAAATGACTAACAATAAACTATAATAATTAACAATATCGAAAACAAACAACAAATTTACTCATCTGGGGTCCTTTGGTGGTGAAACCGATAATACCAACCATACAGTATGCCACACAAAAGTTAAACTCGCGCAACAGTCTCCAGATGCTGAAATAGACATCACCAATACGTTTAGTAGAATAGAAATGTCTAAAAATACCTATGCAAAAGTTCAATTCTGGACACATGAGTAAAATCATAATTTTAGGTCAAAACGATATATGTCGTTAGATCCACTTTGCACCGAAAAGTGTGCCAGTATCTATGGTCTTTAAAGTTATCAAATTATATATCTATAGGTCCGATTTGATGATACGAACCCAACTGTTGTCCAAATTTGAATTTCAGTGGGCCGTACACAATTTCGTCCGTTGGATCGGGTCGTAGGCCTGCCAAAATAGCATTCCGGTCGACCTTTTCAGAATTAGACCAAACTTGGCAAACAGGACCAGGAAAATGATACGATCCTATTGGCACAAGTTTTGACTCAAGATGACCAATGTGCACAAAGTAATTGTCTAGTTTGCAAAAGGGTCGATACGGGATATCTCGACGGATACGCCTTGATTTTGTCACGCACACACAACAAAATCAAGTTCCGTCTAATCTCACACGTCGACAACATCCATATGCATCTTTCGATGCTCATAGGTTACAACCACATGCCCAGGTTTATCGGGACGCATGCCGTATTGATGAAAATTTTTAAGTTTTAGGGTTTTTCGAAATTATTTTTCCTAAACTTTAAGAAGGATTAACAATATTATAATCAATAAAAAATAAAACTAAAATAGAATTTCCATCTCGTATAGGTTGTCTATGAACCTCTTTAATTGGATTGTGAAACTGTCGAAGAATCGACAAATATTGGTCTTCTAAATTAGGGTTTGTGACTTTTTCATCTGTCAAGGAACCATGGTCTTTTTGGGTGTTTAGAGTCGAGTTTTCAACTCGATGGGTCGACTTTGCTGAAGAATACTTGTTGGGTCCTCTAGGGGGTTATGTAGGCTCTACACAGTAACTTACAGGATCAAAAATTATCTACTATACGCGAAGAAATGAGATGGTGAAGGGGCTTACCTCGCTGTTGTGCAAAAATAGAGGTCCTCTATTTTTCGTCTTCCTGGGGATGTGCGACGGCACTCCGACAATGGATGGCCGGTTTAGACGGTCGAAGAAGGTCACCTATGTGTCGGGGCTATTCGGGGTTTGCTGCGTGGAGGTTTTGTGGGAAGTTTCGACGATAGTTTTGAAGAAAATCCTCACGTTTATAGATATTTCTATGGGGATTTAAATTCTATTCCGGGTCGGGATTAAACAAGATCTTTGGCCGAACTTCTTAGTCTTCTGTTGGAAATCGGAGTATGTTAGGTTTAGGAAAGATAGATTTAGATTTGATGTTGGTTTGGAAGATTTAACTCCATCAAATCTCTCAGTTCTATCTAAACCGCTGCTTATACTCAACAGAGTACTTAGAAGGGGGCGGGGAGAATAAGGGGTTTTGCTCTCATGAGATATTGGCTTTCAATATCTCGCGAGATTCTCTTACCACACACACACACACATGTATTTAACACATATTTCTTAAGTAACTATAATTATTTACTAATTAAAAATATTCCTAAAATATTTAATAAATATTTTTTACAACTTGACATATTATGGTCATAACAAGATTATTAAAATAAAATATTAAATCAAAAAACAAAGTTATTAATAATATAAATATTGTAATTTATATTAGGTAAAATAGTAATAGTAATTATAAATATTTGAAAATGTATAAACAAATGTAACTTGTAACCTATACAATCTATAAGCTCAATATTATTATTATTATTCTAAAACTCACACACTTTCATACTATGCAAATTATTTATCATCTACAATATTTTTTTTTTATCCCATTAATAAAATAACTAAACAATATTTTAAAATAAAATAAAACAAAAAATAAAAATTTATAGAAATAGGGGGTTTAAACCACCGCACGGACGCGCGCCATGGCACCGCCGCTGGTCGGCCTCTAGGCGCGCCTCCGTCGGACGCAAGCAAGCAACTGCAACAGTAACCATGACAACAATAGTAGCATGGACGCCATCTTTACAGCAATTTTTTGGCCTCCTCGATAGACCATTTTCTAAATCGATTTCGTCGGTATGTTCCTAACCTAACCTCCTTAAAGGCCGTTCAAGTAGATTTAATTATGTTGCATTAGATTGTCCAGAAATTGAAACTAAAATTGGAAAAAATAAGTTTCCTGAATATCAAACAGAACAAAATAGTTTCGAACACCCGATTTTGAAGACTTTTTTTGTCATTATAATGGGTGTTTTTTGAAACAACTTAAACACTTTTATGGACAGCCTGTAGGGCTTCAAAATCCTTTTTGTAGTTTTTAATTTCGCACACTGTGTATAGAGAAAACATATTTCCAAAATCATGAATAATAGTTTTGATCAAAACAGTATAAGTTAAATAAAATTTACCGATATGTGTGCACCCCGACAAATCGGAGGAATTTGTTGCAACCAGAAGGCATCGAAAGGTGCACATGGATGTTGCAGAAGTATGGACTTTGACAGAACTCGAATTGGTTGCATGTACATGACAAATTTGAGGCGTATCGGTCGAAGAATGTTGTATCGGTCACTTTGTAAAAATCTTAATTACTTCGTGCACGTTTATCACATCAGGACCAAACTTGTGCCATTAAACACGTATCATTTTTCTAATCCTGTGAGCCAAGTTTGGTCCGATTCTGAGATAGTTGATCGGATCGCCATTTTGGCAAGTCACAATCCGACTCAACGGACAATTTTGTGTACGGCTCATCAAAATTCAAAACTGGACATACCCTTGAGTTTGTATAAAAAAACTGGACTCATAGATATATAATTTGTTGATTTTAGAGATCATAGATTCTGACACGCTTTTCAGTGCAAAGTATATCCAATAGCGGACACTGTTTTGATCCAAAATTAACCGTTTGGTCCTGTGTCCAGAATTGGATTTATGGATAGTCAAACTTAGACATTTTCTTATGTCGAAAATGTTAGTAATGTCTGTTTAAGCATCCAAAGATGTTTGTGGAAGTTGGACTTTCATGGCTCTTTGATTTGACGAGTACTTATTTGGACGTGGTCGATTTATCACCAGGCAAGTATACATTGCTAACTTTGTACAGTTTATTTACATGCATATTTTCTATAATTTTTGTTTTTACATGTCTTATTTTTCTATTATGTTTCTGCAGCCTTGTAATGATTACTTTTATGTTTTGTACCTTTTATTACTTACTATATCCACTACAACAAAAAGACCTATTAATGACGCTTGATAAGTGGATTTCATGACGGTTGATAAAGAAGCGTCATCAAAGTTCAGCAAGACTATATTCTATGACGGTTTTCTATATAAACGTTATTGATTGTCTCTTAGTGATACGAGCGTTATGAAAAAAACACCAAAATTTAAGTCGAAACCTCGACTCTCCCGACTTACTCCCGCACTTAAGGAAAAGTCTCAACCCCTTCTCCTTCTCTCTTTCTCCTCCCGCTCCCTGCTCCCGAACCCCCCTCAGCCCGCTCCTCTCCCGCCGTTATAATGCTTTCCTCTCTCGTCACTCTTCCTCTTGGTTCTCTCCCGGGCTTTCTTCTCCCTCCTTCCTCCTTCTTCCTCCATCCAAACCCTAACTCTAGAAAAGCAAACCCTAACCCTAATTTATCTCCCTCGATGTGAGCAGTGGCGACCAGTGGCGACCACGAGTCCTCTTCTCCGGCGACGCATCGGCTCCTCCACGTGTTCAAGTTCGGCGACAGGTGAGCGTAGCTAAACTAGGGTGAAGTATTCGTTATTTCTTCTGAGTTTATTTGGATTTTCGAGATCAATTGATGGGATTGTTTGGTTCAGATCTGATTGAGTTTCTCTGTTCGATTTCCTTCATCGGTGGTTCTTCTTGAGACTCGACGAACGTTCGACAGAATCACGAAGAATTTTGAAGTTTAGATTGGTGAGTTCCGACCTCAATTTGTTCGATCTGTGAAATTCTTGGTGATAGTTTGTGATGTCCTCTTTCTTGGTGAAATTCGAACAAACTAGATCGGGAGAGCGACGGATCAAGTAGGAACCTCTATAGGACGAGTTGGAATTTGAGTCGTTTAAAAGTAAGTTGAATCCAAATCCTCTATTGTTCTTGATTTTTTTGATTTCTTAAATTTTGTTGAAGTTTGAATCTCCAGTAATTTGAGATTTTGCTTCTTGGTGTATGTTCTGGTTCTGTTCGCTGGAATGCTCGAAAGACTCAGGCTACATTAGGATACGAAGACGACGTGTCCGACTCTTTGGAACGAGTCCTCCTTTGAATTGGATCTTCCTTTTAGGTAATTTTACATACAGGAGGTCCTACGCTCGAAGCATGTGGAATTCGGGATCTTAATATTCAATATTGGATTTGTCTCTGTTGGGCTAAGGTGGCAATAGTATATTAGCTACATGCTGTTTGAGATTTTAGCAAGCCTTATTCCCTTAAGCCTTAACTAGCTTCATGCTATTTGAGATTTTGCTTTTCATTAGCAATAGTGCATTAGCTACATGTGGTCTTGGCACGCTATATTTTCTAACTATGCTGTATTTATTGAACTTGTGATATGAAAAAACAATAAGGTTTGTTTTGTTGGTACCACTTATTGTTTGACAAACTTTAAATATTGAAATGAAATTGAACCCTTGTCTTTTTACACTTGAATAGCATGTGACTACTTTGTGGTGTCAAATAACCATCACGGTTTACAGATGTTTGTATGGCACATTATCATCTTTTTCTAAGGGAAAAGTATGCAGTTTAGGAACACTAACGTTATATTCTTTTTTTTGACACAAAGGAGCTGGGCAGTTACACACACACACACTACAAAGTGGAAGATTATAGATTATTTTTAATATATTCTACTATGAGCATAATTATCATTGATCAGAAAGCCTGCCCTTAGGTCAAAATTGTCTTATGCCTTATGCCAGACGACCTGCTGAAATTGACCAGGAAACATGGCTCAAGGATGTTGTCCTTTGTGTTTTTCTGGATACTCATGATTGTTCTCCATCTCTGGTGAGTCGGTGATTCTTGGATAGGAAGGATATCAGAAAGTCCTTTTACTTGGATTTATTCAAGTCTCAGATATTATTCTGTAGGCCAATTTCTTTGGTGGGCCAAAGCGAATTCTCAGAGGTAGCAAGCAGAGTCTAGGATCAATAAAGCCGGTCCCTTCTATCAATCATCGATCACCATCAATTGGTATTTTGTCTGAGCTCAGAGCTTCAGGTGAGCAATCTCTCTAAATTCCTCAGAACATATAGGAGAGCCTGTCAAGCAACTAGCACCAGATAATTTGCAAAGACAACTAACTTCGGATAAGAGTACCGGTAGCACTGGTAGCCCCTCGATTCAGCTAAGGAGAAACCTTGGACTACATCATGCAAAATTTTGGGAGAGCTGGTGTTTCTCAGGAGAAATTGGAAGGATTTTATGTGCCATGGTTGTGGGGTGTTTTATTTTCAGTACATTCAAACTGCTGGCTTTGCAGTTTGGAAATGCTTGTAGAATCCCATACAGTTTGGAAATGCTTTGTAGATTGCTGATTTGTCTCTATTGAGGGCAAAAATGCATAAATTTTGAGTCTCACTATATTGATAATCTTGTTGGTAAGTAATGAAAACATCATGCATTCTATTGGAATACCTGTTTGTTGTTTTCCTTATTTTAGAGCACGTCCAAACCATTACAATGGTTTTTCTTGTCCTGTAAATTGAAGTTGGCCCCAAGCATTTCAGCATAACATTCTTATTTTTACTAACATATTCTTTTGGCATTTTGACAGTCTGATATCTGACCAGGCAATCATGTCTTTTTGTATCCATCTTACACTTTGAACGTTATTTCTCTGTTCTCTTTCTTATATCAGTACAATTCCAAAAATTGTACTAACAGGTAGAAACTTTACCAGTAAAATTCCAAAAATTGTACTGGTAAAACATCCATGAGCAATTCTTTAATATTATGGGAAGCCCTTTCTCTTACTTAGACTGAAATTTTGAGCACAACTCTAAATTTATTGCTGTCTTCAAAATCCAACCTTTATGAAAAAAGGCTTTATGTGCTTTTATGTGAACATGATTTATCTCAAGCATGCTTGGTGTGGATGTTCATGGAGGATTTATTTACTGTGCTAGATGTATATCATTACCAAAGTTGGAACTAATGGTAAATCTGTTGCCAATGGCATTATCAACCATCTTTTGATCATTTCGTACTTTCTATAATAGAATGGCTTTCCATTCATGGGGGATTTCCGACATATTATTTTGTAATTCTGATTCTCTTTATGTGGATTTTTTTATCATTAACTTTAATAATGTTGGTCTTTCTTTGTTACAGAACTTTGGTTCGATGAGTGACACAGTTTTCTGTGGGGTCTTTGACGGCTATGGACCATATGATCATATGGTTGCAAGACGAGTGAGAGATCACCTCCCTCTAAAGCTGAGTTCATACTGTGAAGTAAATATTGCAAGCAATGATTTAAATAAAGAGTACAACAGCAAAGCAGCCGCAAGCATGAATTCGGAAGACACTGCATCTGTAAGCATCAATGAAGAATCTAGGGCTTCTAATGATCTGGAAGAGAAGAAAAGGCATCCGGAAATCTTTACAACGCTAAAAGAATCATTCCTTAAGGCCTTCAAAGTTATGGATAAAGAATTAAAACTACATCCAAATATTGATTGCTTTTGCAGTGGTACAACTGCAGTCACCCTGGTCAAGCAGGTAAGGTTGATAGCAGCAATAGTTTGGCGAGACCTTTTCCACATGCTTTTGAGTTACCTTTCTTGTAGTTTGTTCATATGAAAATATCCAGAATAACTAAGTTTGATGCTATTGTATTGCTGATATAGGGTGAAGATCTTATTATTGGAAATGTTGGAGATTCAAGAGCAGTATTGGCCACTAAAGATCAAAATGATTCCTTGGTTGCAGTTCAATTGACTGTCGTAAGCAGTATGGTTTTTTTAAGTGTAAATTCTATATTGGATATTTTATATATTTTGAGAAGATGTAAATAATAAAATGAATGTATAATGGTAGCTAAAGTACTCTATTTTGAGACAGTGAAATATAGCTAGCTAAAGTACTCTATATCTGTGAGATATTGATGTACCCTATTTTGAGAAATGAAATGGAGAATGGTACTTTATATTACATTTCAATGTTTTGTTGTGAATATGGATCAAAGTGGTTGTTTTCGAATTGAATTGAGCAGCGTTTGGAATGTATAACATACAGTATAGAGCGTTATAAATGTGATACAATGACCATATACAGATCATCTATTCATAACGCTTTCAAAATGTCCTGACTTCTAAACCATATTAACTATTCATAACAGTTTTACATAAATATCCATAACGCTTTGAAAATAAAATGTAGCAGAAACTCAACCTATTAATGACGTTTTTGGAAGCATTATCTATAACGCTTTCAAAAATATTTATAACACCCATTTTCATAACGGTTGGATTGGAAAAAAAAATAACATGGTTCTTAATTAATGACGATTTTTAGCCGTCATTAATAGGTCTTTTTGTTGTAGTGATCATTAGTTGTTTCGTTTATTTTTTACCCATGACTTCGATACTGTTTATGTCACGACCCGTACCCCTTTTTTTTTTTTTACGGATACGAGACGTGTCCAAGCCAGCCTACGTCGCAGTGTCGGCGGTAGAACGCTGTCACGGCCATGAAGATCAAAATCACAAATAATGCTCATTCACAAAATTTAATTTAACTTACAATGATCACAAGTTTTATATTTGCAGAAAATATAAACTTGTACAAATATTAAATGACTATAACTCGACTTTCTAGCTAGTCTCTAGGCCTTTGTCTGCAAGTACCCCCGTATCTCCCATGCTAAGTGAATCCACGATTATCCTGAAAAATATTGGTTTCCAGTTAGGAATAGAACGAGCACAATTCACTGAATGCAGTTTCAATATATGAAAATGACTATATCACAGAGGTTAGCCTTTAGACATATGATTCATAAAATAAAATAAAGAAAGACAATAAAACTGAATAATAAGAACAGAAAATGAAATACAATAAAATACTCCCCAACTGACTGAAGTACCTTTGATATGTGATCGGTCTCGGGATAATTATGCGACACGGTCTATACGGTCTAAAGTTACACGGTCTACAGTTACACGGTCTACAGTTACACGGTCTACAGTTACACGGTCTACAGAAAATATTACAATAAAGAAATACTGTCTACAAAATAATAATCACGAACTACACAGTTTTAAATACAATAATAATCACGGTCTATACGGTCTAAAGTTATACTGTCTATAAGAAATAAATGCAATAATAAACACGGTCTACACGGTCTATGGTCAGATCACACATCGTTGGTACTTCACCTCTCGACACAACAAGGAACAAAATCAACAGAAAACTGAAATCACATATCTATCGACTAAATACTGATGTATAGTAAAGATCAATACTGAAAACAAACAATAAACTGTACTCGCCTGTGGTCCTCTGCTGGTGAAACCGATAGTCTGAACTACTCAATATGCCACAATAGTCAAACCCCATACAACAGTCCCCGGAAGCTGAAATAAATATTACCAATGTTTTTAGAATAGTTAAATTAGCTAGGATTGCCTGTCCTTAAGTCCAATTCTGGACACAGGGGCAAAACGGTAATTTCGGGTCAAAACGGTGTCCGCCATTGGACCCGCTTTGCACCGAAAAATGTGCCAGAGTCAACGGTCTCTAAACTAGTCAAACTATATGTCTACGGATCCAATTTTCTGATACGAACCCAGCTGTATGTCCAGAGTTGGATTCCAGCGGGCCGTGCACAAAATCGCCTGTCGAGTCGGACCGTGGGGCCCACAAAACGGTGATCCAATCAACTGTCTCAGAATCGGACCAAACTTGGCATACAGGACTAGAAAAATGATACGATCCTATTGGCATAAGTTTTATCTCGATCTGGCGAGCGTGCACAAAGTAATTAAGAAATTTGCACAGAGGCCGATACGGTAAATTTTGACGGATACGCATCAAATTCGTCGCGCACACGCGACCAATTTGAATTCCGTCAAAGCCCACACGACCATGAAGCCGTTACGCACCTTTCAATGCTTTCGGTTCGCGATCACGTCGCCCGGATTGGCGGGACGGATGTCGTATCGAAGGTTTTCTAGATTTTCTATTGTATTGAAAACGGGTTTTCGACAAACTTCAGAATTTGATTTCTCGACACGTAGTCAATGATTTCCAAATCCACAAAAAGGGTCGTGAAGTCCTATATGTTGTCTATAACTGTGTTTAAGTAGATTTCTGACTAGGTCAATGGATTGGTAGAAATTTTCCTTCCAACTTGGGTGTTTGGGCTGAAATGTGCCCTGTTTTTGGGCAGGTTTTTGTCGAAGTTTCGTTTCGATTTCTGCCTCGATACTTCTTAGACTCTTAATTCTACTTGATGGGACTCCTAGAGGGATATATAGGCTTTACAGAACAGTTTCCAAATCGTAAATCGATGGAGTATCAAGAGAGAACTCTTACCGCGAACTTGGGTTGCTGCGACTGCACTTCGCTGTTTCCCTCCTGTGCCTGTGCACGCGCACGGCATTCCTGGCCACCGTCCGGCGGTCCTCCGACGGCACTCCGGCGTCGGGGTGACCGCCCATGAGACTGGAAAGGCACGACGGTTAGGGTTTTGAGTATCACGATCCATCTCTCTCTCTCGTTCTCGACTGATATTTATATGTATAACCGTATATATAGGTGTACTCGCTGCTCTCGGTTGGCTGGGTTAGATTAGGCGCAGGTTCAGGGGGGTTGTGAGACTCACGAGATATTGATCCCACCAATATCTCGTGGGTTATTACTATAACTGTGGTTTGAGAAAAAAACCGAGCGGTGCTCTCTGTTTTGAGAGTTCGGTCGGGTCATAAGCTGGGTTGCTGTGATCAACTTGAGGGGCTCGGGTTTGGTCCCAATGACGAGGTCGGCCTGGGATAGGCTTTAGCTGAAAGCCTAGTAGTTAATTTCCAATCTTTTTATAAACATATTTATTCCTATATATAAAATATCTATATTTTTTTTTTATATAAAATATCTATATAAATATATATATATATATATATATATATATATATATAAAATATCTATATATATATATATATATATATTTTATATATATATATATATATATATATATATATATATATATATATATATATATATATATATATAGGGCCTATATATATATATATATATATATATATATATATATTATATATATATATATATATATATATATATATATATATATATATATATATATATATATATATATATATATATATATATATATATAATGACTATATATAATAATATCCGTTTGACAGAATAATATAACCATTATTAATGAAATAATATTATATAATAATAATCTCAATAAAATAATAATAATAATAACAAAATTCAATAAATTAATAATGGCGTGTATACCATTACGTTCAGTCTAAAATCCCAAAATGCACGAGGACCTATTTTATACAGATGTCTCTGAACATCAATTAATAATAATATTTATAATATTTAAATACAAATACTTAGAAAATATTCCTTAAACCATTAAAACAAAATACAATACCCTCTTACCAAAATCCACCAACACGAATGTCATTGGACGTGCCGCCTGACTACATGGGCTTGGGCTCAGTTCGGGTCCAGTCCAGGCTAAAATGGTATAACCGATTTCTCTAAAACTCAATAATAAAATAATAAATAAATAAACCTTCGGTAAGGGTTAAATCGCAACTTGGCTTGGTTTTCCTAGTTAGGACATCACTATGGCTCGGCCTTCCCTACCAGGGCTAGTACACTAGTCAAAGTACGCCCTCACACTATCCGTGCCACGATTCCTAGCTGTCTTGTACTTCAAAACTCCATCATGGTTAAAGTCATCTACCGTAATAATTAACTAAATAATTATTTGTAAAAACTCTAAAAATCACCATTTAAAATAAATAAATAAATAAAATATTATCAAAATTCAGGAAGAGGGGTTACAAATCTACCCATCTTAAAAATAATTTCGTCCTCGAAATTTCTAATTCGTAACTATTCCTTAAATTCCAAAAAGAAAATCTACCATTTCCTTAATCTCCTCGAATTTTAATTCCTCAAAAACAGTTTATATTCTCCTCCTAGTTATTTTGTAGCTACGAAAACTTCGAGGACTTCTACCCATCTTTGGTCATACTACTCCCTTAAATCTTATGTCACTAAAACTTTAAAATCATCCAACTAGTTGTTAAAATTTCTACCAATAGATATCTACTACTTATGGTATCTATAATCCTTTTCTATCTATCAAACCACCCAAAATCTAACATACAACAAATTTACACAAGTAGCTAAGAAATATTGGTAAATTCCAGTAAGCCTGACCATTCGTCGCTCTGCAATAGGATGGACAGAATGGTAAGAAAGAATAATCGGGAGCAATATGAAGTTTCAAGAGCGATAGAGAGTACCCAAGGTGCAGATAGGAAGAAAGTTTATGAGCCATTGACCTATTTTGCTAGATTGGGCCACTCTAGTCCAGTCACTTGCTAAATCAAGAACCCTTCATTTCTTAGAGGGCTTGCAATCAGTGCAATGCAGAAGTCCCATTCTCAAAATTCTAAACGGGTTCCATAATAGAACGGGATTTGAGAATTCAAGATTGTGATCTTTCCTCGTGGTTATTTAAACACACAAACAAGGGATAAAATGCAATACCATATCGTATCTCGACTTCCAGGTAGATGGAATGAGGGTCACGAATGACTTCACATTTTAAGAGGTGGAGACTACATAATAGGTATAGGGACTTATTTCAATTGGTTCGGTTTTATAATCCAAATATAGAGGTATGTATGGATGGGTTTTACTGGGTCTTATTGGGTTCTCTATTTGGACATCACTCGCTGGTTGGATGAACCTTGTATTTTAATCTATATGGACTGGACAAGATCCCAATGATAAAACTATTTCTACTAGGTTAGGGTAACCTAGAATAGGTTTCTATCCAAGGGGTTGAGCTAGTTGCCCGTCGGGTTAGTTAGCTAAGTCCTTAAAGCCCAAAAATTTGCCTTCATTGACTTTTGTGTTTAAGTAGCACATGAGGCCTAAATTGGGTGGCACACTAGTGGCATGTGCGTAGTGGGCTTCGAATCGATCACAACCATATGTTGGGTCGAAAGATTCGAGTCGAAGTTGAGTCTCTAATTGAAGTCGGGAAGTATACGGATATTATGGTAAGGGTTATAGCTAGTCCTTTTTACCTGAAAGTCGTACCATAAAAATATGTTACAAGGGGACGTGTTTGAGTGGTACATGATATACTTAGATGAAGGTAGACTCGTTTAGATCTTGCATATAAAATTTGTTGGAAGATAGTAGTTGGTCTCGTGCTCCGAATATTAATGACACGGCCGGGGGCACAAAATGATCTAAATGGAAAGTGGGAGTCCATGGGACACTAATTATCATGCTAATGGAAATTATTCTAATCAATCAGTAATCCTCGTATATCTCAAAAATAGGAGGCTTACAGTCTACCCACCTTAGAAGCTAGGATATGGTTTTAGGAATAATGAGGTCAGAAGGATTCCAAAGTCCGGATATCGTGCCTCGACTCTTGTTAATAAAGAATAAGGCACGGCGTAACGGATACGGTAGTTATAAGTCAATTCGAGGATCGTTCCTCAATAAAGGGGAAACGATTGTGTACAACGACACCCGGTCGATAAAATAGGAGGATCTACTCGTCCATAGTAGACAAGAGTTGTCGAAGGGAGGACGAGTAACTCAAGGCAAGGTTCTAGTCACATGGCTGGATGATGGTAGCTACACTTGTGTATACAACTATCATAGTCATGGGGAATACTCTGTATCTATCTATCAATTACGAGTTTTCGTCTTTCCAATCAGTGAAAGACAAAAATAATAAAGAGTTCAAGAGAGATGTCACTGAATACAATTACGTGATTCAAAGGCAAATGTATAATTCAAGAGGAATTGTCAAAGCAGTCGTGGATGGGATCCTAGAGACATCTACATCTCAATCCACATAGGTTAATTAGATAAAGAGCGAACCAATTGCATCACGGTTGATCAGACCGTAATACAATAATTCTGATTAGACAATATGTTAGCAGGCGTCCCCACTAAACATACGTCTTGAATCAAGCTCGAGAACAGAGTGAGCTTGCAAAACTAGTCTGTAGCAACAGCATAGGTTAAGATAGTCAAATTACAAGTGTACGAGATTTTGAAAGAAGGCACAAGTTGTTCGAGTTTTGTGAGAATCAAAACCTTACCCACTGTTCTTGCTTATACAGTCTTCCTGCTATCTACTTATCCATAAAGCCTTGGTCGACTAAAGGGTTATGGACTTCTAAATTCCATATTCCAGGTAAACCTATTAGTGTCAGTCAATTTCCTCGTCAATGGATCACAAGGAATATGGAATGCTAGCTCGGGAGACATGCTACCCAACTTACAAACTTCTACTAATATTGGCTTTGGATCTTATGGAACATACATGGCATTGTCCTATCCTCCATAGTATCCTAAACTCGTAATCACGTCTGAAATCATTTCATCGAGGATTATGCCTCGCCCGTATACTCTGGCTGTGGTAAACCCTTGGTTTCGTGATTCAGATGTTATATACTACCCGATACTCTACCTTATATTGACACAAGGGTGACTACGGTCAAAGAGGACCACTAGCCCTAGTTTTTAGTAGCATTTTATAACCTATATTTCTTTAAACAAATTTCAACTCTAGGGGCCGTGTCTCGTCAGTGCGCTGCTGGCTGCAGTGAATTCGTAGTCTCCATAATTCAAATAAATGGCGACAGTACGCTGCTGTCCTGCCATCATGAGTTAACTAACGTTCCTTTAACTATTATTTGTAAAAAAATTCCTGAGCTTCCAAAGATTTGAACAAGGTGACTATGGAAATAAGCGTAAGTATTTGTCATATCAGTCGTAACCTTTAAAATAAAAGATTTAACAGGGAAGAAATAACTGAGGACAAAAGGATTACAAACATGCTAGTATCTATTCCATATGTATTCAAGCCTTTGAAGAAAAACTTGAATAAAACTAACTCGAGGTCTGTATATGGATAACATAATCAAAAATTATATAATAATAATAATCCTTAGGGCAACTAGGAACTAAATAGTCAATTCGACTAAGATATGAGGATGATATTTAAGAGGCAAAGAGAAGGATTTGCATAATTCATCAAGGTTAGATCATTGATTCTAGAAAGCTATGTCTCACCAAGTGAATAATCTATCCATATTGGATCATATCATCATATTAAGAGGTAATAGTGTATCTATGGGGATCTGTCAAACTATCAAAATTAATAACTCCTCATCTAAATTCCATGGCCTAGACTACCCATCGGTAATTTGTATAAGGGACTCCTAGTCCTAGTCATTCTTAAATTAAATTAACCTTAACTTGTGAATGAGCATTTCCTAGTCGCAGGCCCGCAATAGTACGATTAACTTAAGTACTATCACGAGTTCGCATGATTTGCGAAAACAGACCTGCATGGGTCACCACAAAAACTTGTCACGACCCGTACCTATTTTTTTTACGAATACGAGATGTGTCCAAGCCAGCCTACGCCGCAGTGTCGGCGGTAGACTGTCACGGCCATGAAGATCAAAATCACAAATAATGCTCATTCACAAAATTTAATTTAACTTACAATGATCACAAGTTTTACATTTGCAGAAAATATAAACTTGTACAAATATTGAATAACTATAACTCGACTTTCTAGCAGGTCTCTAGGGCTTTGTCTGCAAGTACCCCCGTATCTCCCATGCTAAGTGAATCCATGATTATCCTGAAAAATATTGGTTTCCAGTTAGGAATGGAACGAGCACAATTCACTGAATGCAGTTTCAATATATAAAAATGACTATATCACAGAGGTTAGCCTTTAGACATATGATTCATAAAATAAATAAAGAAAGACAATAAAACTGAATAATAAGAACAGAAAATGAAATACAATAAAATACTCCCCAACTGACTGAAGTACCTTTGATATGTGATCAGTCTCGGGACAATTATGCGACACGGTCTACACGGTCTAAAGTTACACGGTCTATAGTTACACGGTCTACAGTTACACGGTCTACAGTTACATGGTCTACAATTACACGGTCTACAGAAAATATTGCAATAAAGAAACACTGTCTACAAAATAATAATTACGAACTACACAGTTTTAAATGCAATAATAATCACGGCCTATACGGTCTAAAGTTACACTCTCTACAAGAAATAAATGCAATAATAAACACGGTCTATACGGTGTACACGGTCTAAGGTCAGATAACACATCGTTGGTACTTCACCCCCCGACACAACAAAGAACAAAATTAATAGAAAACTGAAATTACATATCTATCGACTAAATACTGATGTATAGTAAAGATCAATACTGAAAACAAACAATAAAATGTACTCGCCTGTGGTCCTCTGCTGGTGAAACCGATAGTCTGAAATACTCAATATACCACAATAGTCAAACCCCATACAACAGTCCCCGGAAGCTGAAATAAATATTACCAATATTTTTAGAATAGTCAAATTAGCTTGGATTGCCTGTCCTTAAGTCCAATTCTGGACACAGGGAAAAAACGGTAATTTCGGGTCAAAACGGTGTTCGCCGTTGGATCCGCTTTGCACCGAAAAACGTGCCAGAGTCAACGGTCTCTAAAGTAGTCAAACTACATGTCTACGGATCCAGTTTTCCGATACGAATCAAGCCGTATGTCCAGAGTTGGATTCCAGTGGGCCGTACACAAAATCGCCCGTCGAGTCGGACCGTGGGACCCACAAAATGGCGATCCAATCAACTGTCTCAGAATCGGACCAAACTTGGCATACAGGACTAGAAAAATGATACGGTCCTGTTGGCGCAAGTTTCGTCTCGATCTGACGAGCGTGCACAAAGTAATTGAGAAATTTGCACAGAGGCCGATACGATGAATTTCGACGGATACCCATCAAATTCGTCGCGCACACGCGACAAATTTGAATTCCGTCAAAGCCTACACGACCACGAAGCTGTTACGCACCTTTCGATGCTTTCGGTTCGTGACCATGTCGCCCGGATTGGCGGAACGGACGTCATATCGAAGGTTTTCTAGATTTTCTATCGTATTGAAAACGGGTTTTCGGCAAACTTCGGAATTTGATTTCTCGACACGTATTCGATGATTTCCAAATCTACAAAAAGGGTCGTTAAGTCCTATATGTTGTCTATAACTGTGTTTAAGTAGATTTCCGACTAGGTCAATGGATTGGTAGAAATTTTCCTTCCAACTTGGGTGTTTGGGCTGATATGTGCCCTATTTTTGGACAGGTTTTTATCGAAGTTTCGTTTCGATTTCTGCCTCGTTACTTCTTAGACTCTCGATTCTACTTGATGGGACTCCTAGAGGGATATATAGGCTTTACAGAACAGTTTTCAAATCGTAAATTGGTGGAGTATCAAGAGAGAACTCTTACCGCGAACTTGGGTTGCTACGACTGCACTTTGCTGTTTCCCATCCTGTGCCTGTGCACGCGCGCGGCGTTCCTGGCCGCCGTCCAGCGGTGCTCCGACGTCGGGGTGACCGCCCATGAGACTGGGAAGGCACGGCGGTTAGGGTTTTAGGGTTTTGAGTATCACGATCCATCTCTCTCTCATTCTCGACTGATATTTATATGTATAACTGTATATATAGGTGTACTCGCTGCTCTCGGTTGGCTGGGTTAGATTAGGCACGGGTTCAGGGGGGTTGTGAGACTCATGAGATATTGGTCCCACCAATATCTCGTGGGTTATTACTATAACTGTGGTTTGAGAAAAAAATCGAGCGGTGCTCTCTGTTTGAGAGTTCGGTCGGGTCATAAGCTGGGTTGCTGTGATCAACTTGAGGGGCTCGGGTTTGGGCCCAATGACGAGGTCGGCCTGGGATAGGCTTTAGCTGAAAGCCTAGTAGTTAATTTCCAATCTTTTTATGAACATATTTATTCCTATATATAAAATATCTATATAGATATATATATATATATATATATATATATATATATATATATATATATATATATATATACTTATACACTCGTATACATACTTATATAATATAATATCCATAAAATCTAAATAAAATCCCAATTTTATCTATTCCTGGTATAGGCCCTATTTATATATATATATATATATATATATATATGACTACATATAATAATATCCGTTTGACAGAATAATATAACCATTATTAATGAAATAATATTATATAATAATAATCTCAATAAAATAATAATAATAACAAAATTCAATAAATTAATAATGGCGTGTATACCATTATGTTCAGTCTAAAATCCCAAAATGCACGAGGACCTATTTTATACAGATGTCTCTGAACATCAATTAATAATAATATTTATAATATTTAAATACAAAATACTTAGAAAATATCGTAATGCCTGTGGTTCGTATTACGTATTTAGAATACGTGTACGTATTTTATCCTGTATTGCATGCTTCTTTGCTTAGTTTCCTTCATGGCTTGGTTTATTCCTGGTTCGGGTTGGCTTGGTTCGGTTTGGGATTGCTTCGGTTCCTTATGAACCAAGGGTGAACCCCCTACCTACCACCACCACTACCATTTATTAACCATTCTTCCTTCTCTCTCTTCATTACTCTTCTTCTATTTACTTCTTCACCTACCAGAGAGAGAGAGAGAGAGAGGTCTAGGCAAGTGCAACTTGCTTCATGAAGGAACTCCAATTTTATTACTTCATTCTCTTCCTTACAGCATTTTAACTTACTTTAGTACTTGGCATTTTTACTTTCCATTGCTAGATTCTAGTAGATCTAAGTTTATTTTATTTTCGGATTTTCTGGGTTTTGATCTACTTAATCTTGTTATTTCTGAGTTTTGATGGTTCCATGTTGTAGAGCATTTCGTTCTGCCCTATTTTGACCTATGGAAGTTCGGATTTGGCCCCTGGATGAAAGGTTCATGGAGCTTGGGAGCCATGGCTTGAAGAGTTCTTCTCTTCGGAAGGATGGAGAAGAAGAACTGTTCACAGCCGCATGAACTTAGCCGCATAGTCTTTATGCGGCAAGTTTCCTTCCTGCCGCATAAGCCTTGCTGCACTGTTTAGTCGCAGGGCCTATGGCATAGGAACTAACTCCTCAGTCGCATGAAGGTTTAATCCTCGGCCGCATGAACTTTCAATCCCAGTCGCATGACTTAGGATCATTATTTTAGCCGCATGTGACTTAACTCGGGCCGCATGGACTTGATTGGTTCTTTAGCCGCATGAACCCCTGATTGAATCCTAGCCGCATGAAGACCCGCCCATTTCCAGCCGCATTGGACTAAGCCGCATGCGCCCTGTTTTGCCTGGCCGCATGGGGACTAGTCCTTACCCAGCCGCATGAGTTGATCCTGCCACATATTATTCCCCAGCCGCATGAGCTAGTCTCTATCCTGACCGCATGAGAAATTATTTTTTGGCCGCATAAGAGTTCAATCTTGGCCGCATGAGCCTAATCTACCTGAGCCGCATGGGCTCGATTCTGACCCGCATTGATCCAACCGCATGGACCGATCTTCCTGAGCCGCATATACCTGTTCTTCCTGAGCCGCATGCACTCCTTCTGGCCGCATGAGCCTTCCTTCCTGACCAGCTTATACCCGAGCCGCATGGCTCTTCCCTGACTTGTATTTTTATAATTTAATTATTATTATTATCTCATGCCTTGTGACTCTCTGTGTAACTGGGTCCCTTGACAAGTATGCTTGTACTATGATATCCTACACATGTACCATGAACACGATAGTGACCCGTAGTGGTGCACTCTTGACAAGAAACCTGACATGACATGATAGTGACCCGTAGTGGTGCACTCCTAACAAGTAAACCTGACATGACATGATAGTAGCCTGTCGTGGCACACTCCTGATAAGTAGACCTGACATGATATATCTTGATAAGCTGTTGCGACGGCTACCTAACATGACATGACCTGTATAAATAACCCGGACACCGTGGGTGATTGTGCTTGTACAACTAATCCAGTCCTGTCTTGCATCATGTCTAGGAGGGGACTCCTGAGTACCACGGTCAGGAGTACCTATTGAAATGGACTAAGGCTAATAACTAGATTAATACACTAGTCATGAAGAGATCTCCCAGCTACAGACAATCCCGTTACCTGGGCACGCCTTGGGATCTGTAGCCTGCCGTCGAGTAGGGCACATTTCTAGCACACTGTCATATGTTGCACCCTTCAAGCTACCTAAGGGTACATTCGTTTCCTGGACGATGTACCCACCTGAATTCAACTCTAAATCTTTTAATCCGGGTAACCTGGATGGTCTGCAGGGCATGTGGCTGTGGAGTAATCTCACTGCATCTTGTTAGTAACTAGGCCTGTGATAACCCTAGCTAACCCTAGCTAGTTAAAGTATCAAGCCGTAATTCTTGCTTGGCCGTGAAATAATTGGATGGAGTTTAACCAGTCTAGTCTTGTCTTGATCATGTTACATGCCCTGATTTTTTTATATTATCTTGTCGATAAATAGTGAGAATTCTAAGTTCTGTTCAGACGAAGGGTTACAACCCCGGTCCTTGTTTGGTTTACGGGTTGTAACCTGCTTGTCTGAATAGTTCCATGGTTATCTCGTCGTATATCACCCTGATGTATTTTCTTTAATTCTAGTTCTTACTTTTATTTATACTCTTGTGCTGATTGCTGGTTTTAGTTCCTAAGTGAAGCTTCCTTTGTGGCACTTGCTCTTTCTGGGATCTGATCCAGCTGGTTTTGTATGGCCAGATTTCGGAGCAGCTCCAGAGGATCTACCAACTTTTCAGCCCGATGGTGAACACCAGACGTAACCAGGGCAACGAGTGGGTTATTCTTGGCTCTTCCACTCTATTGTAAACATATTCTTTTGAGGCATTTAGCTGACGAGCACCTGTTTAGCTCGATTGCACTTACTTTTTGTCTGCCTACGGGCTGTATCATGATTGACAAATCCCGGGGGTTGATTATGTATGACTGAACTCTTGCTAGTCCTCATATTTTGTAACGACTAGCTTCATGATCATTCCGAATATATAATGTATGGAACGCCTTACTATTGTGTATTTGGTGGTCTGATATCTTGTAACTATTATTAGTTGGTTGAGATTGAGACAATAGGCTATTTATGACCTTAAGAGACTGATGGATTGTAGTAAAACCCTCACATATCTAGACAGCCGTGACCGTATAGCGGTGTGGATTCCATTCCGTTATACGTAGCTGGCTATGTCTGCCCCCGCTCTCCAGTATTCTGGTTCTGGGGCGTGACATGGTTTAAGTGGTGGCCCATGCAGGTCTTGTTAATCAAGATGTGTGAGGGTTTACCGGATAGATGTCTTAATCTGTACTCTCCTTTGATCTCCACTCGTATCTTCATATCTCCTTGAATTCCTGACTTGATAACATGCTTGCATCATTGTTCTATCCTGGTCCTTCCTTAATATTCCTGATGTCATTGCTTCAGTGGCATCGTTCCTGTTGATCAGCTAGAAGAAGTTCGGCCGGCAGCCCAGCAACAGCAGTTCCCGTTCCCTAGGCCATTGCCGACTCAGGCCCAGACTTTCCAGCAACAGAACCTACGACAGTTTGCCCCAGCCTAGGCTCAGGTTCAGAATTGGCCGAGAGGTATATGTGTCCTCTTATCTTGCTTTTCTACCGTCATTATGTGGGGTACATGACGTATTTTATGTATCCTAATTGCGACGGGATATCCCAGACCCGAGCCATATCCTAGGTCATTCGAAACTGGTTATTGGTACCAACCTTTTTCGTATGAGGAGAGGCTCGTGTCTATATTGGACCGGAGAGAGAAGACACTCAAGAACAAGACTATCAAGTTAGTCCGAGTTGCTTGGGGTCATCACTCTTTGGGTGAGTCAACGTGGGAGCGTGAGGATGATATCCGATCGCGATATCCCGACCTATTTGACTCGTGAGATATAATGTCTTCCTTATGCCTCATGCCTTCGATTCCTTGCTTGAATGAGTGATTGATTGTCTAATATAGCTTGCTTGTTATTAGTATAGCTTGTCATTGCTCCTCTAGCCTCTTGATTAAATTTCGAGGACGAAATTCTATTAAGGTGGGTAGAGTTATAATGCCTGTGGTTCGTATTACGTATTTAGAATACGTGTATGTATTTTATCCTGTATTGCATGCTTCCTTGCTTAGTTTCCTTCATGGCTTGGTTTATTCCTGGTTCGGGTTGGCTTGGTTCGGTTTGGGATTGCTTCGGTTCCTTATGAACCAAGGGTGAACCCCCTACCTACCACCACTACTACCATTTATTAACCATTCTTCCTTCTCTCTCTTCATTACTCTTCTTCCATTTACTTCTTTACCTACCAGAGAGAGAGAGAGAGAGAGAGAGAGAGAGAGGTCTAGGCAAGTGCAACTTGCTTCATGAAGAAACTCCAATTTTATTGCTTCATTCTCTTCCTTACAACATTTTAACTTACTTTAGTACTTGACATTTTCACTTTCCATGGCTAGATTCTAGTAGATCTAAGTTTATTTTATTTTCGGATTTCCTGGGTTTTGATCTACTTAATCTTGTTATTTCTGAGTTTTGATGGTTCCATGTTGTAGAGCATTTCGTTCTGCCCTATTTCGACCTATGGAAGTTCGGATTTGTACCCTGGATGAAAGGTTCATGGAGCTTGGGAGCCATGCTTTGAAGAGTTCTTCTCTTCGGAAGGATGGAGAAGAAGAACTGTTCACAGCCGCATGAACTTAGCCGCATAGTCTTTATGCGGCAAGTTTTCTTCCTGCCGCATAAGCCTTGCTGTAATGTTTAGTCGCAGGGCCTATGGCGCAGGGACTAACTCCTCAGTCGCATGAAGGTTTAATCCTCGGCAGCATGAACTTTCAATCCCAGCCGCATGATTTAGGATCATTATTTTAGCCGCATGTGACTTAACTCGGGCCGCATGGACTTGATTGGTTCTTTAGCCGCATGAACCCCTGATTGAATCCTAGCCGCATGAAGACCCGCCCATTTCCAACCGTATTGGATTGAGCCGCATGCGCCCTGTTTTGCCTGGCCGCATGGGGACTAGTCCTTACCCAGCCGCATGAGTTTATCCTGCCACATATTGTTCCCCAACCGCATGAGCTAGTCTCTATCCTGACCGCATGAGAAATTATTTTTTGGCCGCATAAGAGTTCACTCTTGGCCGCATGAGCCTAATCTACCTGAGCCGCATGGGATCGATTTTGACCCGCATTGATCCAGCCGCATGGACCGATCTTTCTGAGCCGCATATACCTGTTCTTTCTGAGCCGCATGCAATCCTTCTGGCCGCATGAGCCTTCCTTCCTGACCAGCTTATACCCGAGCCGCATGGCTCTTCCCTGACTTGTATTTTTATAATTTAATTATTATTATTATTATCTCATGCCTTGTGACTCTCTGTATAACTGGGTCCCTTGACAAGTATGCTTGCACTATGATATCCTGCACATGTACTATGAACACGATAGTGACCCGTAGTGGTGCACTCTTGACAAGAAACCTAACATGACATGATAGTGACCCGTAGTGGTGCACTCCTAACAAGTAAACCTGACATGACATGATAGTGGCCCGTCGTGGTGCACTCCTGACAAGTAGACCTGACATGATATATCTTGATAAGCTGTTGCGATGACTACATGACATGACATGACCTGTATAAATAACTCGGACACTGTGGGTGATTGTGCTTGTATAACTAATCCAGTCCTGTCTTGCATCATGTCTAGGAGGGGACTCCTGAGTACCACGGTCAGGAGTACCTATTGAAATAGACTAAGGCTAATAACTAGATTAATACACTAGTCATGAAGAGATCTTCCAGCTACAGGCAATCCCGTTACCTGGGCACGCCTTGGGATCTGTAGTCTGCCGTCAAGTAGGGCACATTTCCAGCACACTGTTATGTGTTGCATCCTTCAAGCTATCTAAGGGTACATTCGTTTCCTGGACGATGTACCCACCTGAATTCAACTCTAAATCTTTTAACCCGGGTAACCTGGATGGTCTACAGGGCTTATGGCTGTGGAGTAATCTCACTGCATCTTGTTAGTAACTAGGCCTGTGATAACCCTAGCTAGTTAAAGTATCAAGCCGTAATTCTTGCTTGGTCGTGAAATGATTGGATGGAGTTTAACCAGTCTAGTCTTGTCTTGATTCTGTTACATGCCCTGATTTTTTATATTATCTTGTCGATAAATGGTGAAAATTCCAAGTTCTGTTCAGACGAAGGGTTACAACCCCGGTCCTTGTTTGGTTTACGGGTTGTAACCTGGTTGTCTGAATAGTTCCATGGTTATCTCGTCGTACATCACCCTGATGTATTTTCTTTAATTCTAGTTCTTACTTTTATTTATACTCTTGTGCTGATTGCTGGTTTTAGTTCCTAAGTGAAGCTTCCTTTGTGGCACTTGCTCTTTCTGGGATCTGACCCAGCTGGTTTTGTATGGCCAGATTTTGGAGCAGCTCCAGAGGATCTACCAACTTTCCAGCCCGATGGTGAACACCAGACGTAACCAGGGCAACGAGTGGGTTATTCTTGGCTCTCCCACTCTATTATAAATATATTCTTTTGAGGCGTTTAGCCGACGAGCACCTGCTTAGCTCGATTGCACTTACTTATTGTCTGCCTACGGGCTGTATCATGATTGACAAACCCCGGGGGTTGATCATGTATGACTGAACTCTTGCTAGTCCTCACATTTTGTAACGACTAGCTTCATGATCATTCCGAATATATAATGTATGGGACGCCTTACTATTGTGTATTTGGTGGTCTGGTATCTTGTAACTATTTTTAGTTGGTTGAGATTAAGACAATAGGCTATTTATGAACTTAAGAGACTGATGGATTGTAGTGAAACCCTCACATATCTAGACAGCCGTGACCGTATAGCGGTGTGGATTCTATTCCGTTATACGTAGCTGGCTATGTCTGCCCCCGCTCTCCAGTATTCTGGTTCTGGGGCGTGACAAATATTCCTTAAACCATTAAAATGAAATACAATACCCTCTTACCAAAACCCACCAACACGAATGTCGTTGGACGTGCCGCCTGACTACATGGGCTTGGGCTCAGTTCGGGTCCAGTCCGGGCTAAAATGGTATAACCGATTTCCCTAAAACTCAATAATAAAAATAATAAATAAATAAACCTTCGGTAAGGGTTAAATCGCAACTTGGCTTGGTTTTCCTAGTTAGGACATCACTATGGCTCGGCCTTCCCTACCAGGGCTAGTACACTAGTCAAAGCACGCCCTCACACTATCCGTGCTACGATTCCTAGCTGTCTTGTACTTCAAAACTCCATCATGGTTAAAGTCATCTACCGTAATAATTAACTAAATAATTATTTGTAAAAACTCTAAAAATCACCATTTAAAATAAATAAATAAATAAAATATTATCAAAATTCGGGAAGAGGGGTTACAGTTTATTACTTGAGCGACTTGACTTGATCATGTGTTCCATGTTACTTTGACTTGACCCTCGACCGATACTAGGATTGGATACTTGACCACTCTTGACTCGAAAATCCACACAAAGCTCACTACTAAAATACAAGGTTTTAGCGACGGCCCTATCCGTCGAAAATCCGTCGGTAATTTCCATTACCGACGGATACGGGGTAAAAAAATCCATCGGGAATAACCTCGTCGCTAAAACTACCTCGTCGCTAGTCCGTCGCTCTGCGATTAGTTAGCGACAGATTTTCATTGGCAAAATAAAAACTTTTAGCGACGGCTAATCGACGGCTTCCCGTCAACTACGACAGTTTAAAATTTTAATATATTCATAAAATTAGCGACGGACAATTTATCGCTAAATCGTCGCTAACCGTGTATCCGAGGGTTTCTGATATACAATATCCGTCGCTTAAAGCGTCGCTAACCTCGACGGATTAGCGGCAGAAGAGCGACGGATAATACGTCGCCACCCTTCTGGAAATCTTCTATATTTCCAGAATATGAGCGACGGAACGTCCGTCGTAAAATTTTTCCAGAAACTGGCCGATGGACTATTCGTCAGGAAACTGTCGCTACCTGCAAAAGTCAGTCGGTAACCCGTCGGTAATCCGTCGATACCTGCAACAGTCCGTCGGCAATCCGTCGGTAATCCATCGCTAACTGAAATATTTTTGAAAAAAAATTGCAGGAAAGAGACTATTCCCTGTAATATAACATATTCAGCATCCACCATACACAAATATAACATATCCGACATCCAATATATCCAACAAATATTCATATTTCCAACACAATATCTCCAAACATCCAATATATCACAACATACACAAAAAATATCCAACACAATGACCAACAAAATATCCAACACAATATCCAACACATTATCCCAACATATATAGCAAAATATCCAAACATAAACAACCCAATACAAATACGAAGGCTCAATCTGGTTGCGTTGAGGCATGTACCATTCTATCAGCCACTTTACAAAATATCCAAACATAAACAATCCAACACAATGCCTCAGAAAAGACCGCAAGTCAGACGATGAATCCTCACAGTCAGGGATCATAGTTGCGTTAAGGCATGTACCATTCTATCAGCCACTTTGCATACGAAGGCTCAATCTGGTTGAGGTCTTCTGTAGGGACAGGAGGGTCGGTCCCGATGCTACTACTCTTTGACGATGGCTCCTCCTTAACTTCAACCTTGGGAGCAATCTCTTCCCTGATGGTCATCGATTCTTCCTTGACCTCGACCTTTGGTAACACCTCCTCCTTAACAGTCACCGGCTCTTGTTTGACGACGGGGACTTCCTCCGTGTCGACCTCCAAGGGTTCCTTGCCTCGGCCCCTTCCTCGGCTAGCAGCACCACCTCGGGGAGTCTTGGGAGCCATCTCTCTGCAACAGAAATTTTTATATAGGGTAAAGAAATTTACTCAAATTATAAAATAAATAAGAAGTTTATCAAAATTTTCAGTCACATATGATATCCAC
Source organism: Iris pallida (assembly GCA_029216955.1). NCBI lineage: Eukaryota > Viridiplantae > Streptophyta > Magnoliopsida > Asparagales > Iridaceae > Iris > Iris pallida. The sequence goes on along the minus strand of JANAVB010041819.1, from coordinate 2,041,086 downwards.
CTCGGGGAGTCTTCGGCCGACTCTACACTTGCTCCTCAACACCATCCTGGAAAAATTGCCATCACCTCCAGTAAAACCTCTGTACTTCCTCCAGGTCATACCGCCGACTATGCTGGTTCCCCCTCCTCTTCCTGCCAACTTCTTCTCCCCCGACTCTACACTTGAGCTGGATGTCATATGTGGCTAAGAGAGTCAAATAAGAAGAAGGGAAGTAGGGAGGAGCAGATGGGTCCAGAGCATGGATGGAAGAGAACTAGAAAGCACTGAACCTTCCTGTTGTGAGAACTGTGAAGAGTGAGAAAGGAGAGGGTGGTCTTTGATTTTTGCGTTCATCATCATTAGAGGGAGCAGCACTGGAAAAGTTGTGACATTGGTAGCATGAGAGAGTAAAAATCTGTATCACAAGACTAACAAAATTACTATGTAATCATGTACTCACCAATAACCGGATGTAACTGGAAATCTTTCATAATTCATTCTAGCATACATTAGTGTGAATCATCTATGTTATGTACATATGGTGTAGTATATATTTTTATCGAATCTAATATCAGAAGGATATAACAGAATCAAGATGAACTCACATAATGTAATACTAAAACATCATCTACTACTATATAAGATATTGTGATAGGTTGTTGTATCATCATTGCCGAGGGATGAGGGTCGAAGGACAGTCAACTTTAGCTACGACTACATAGTTTTTGCCTCGCCAGTCGAATGGCTACAGGGACTATGTCCTGATCACTATGTCGAACCGTAGATTAATGCAAATAGAGCTGGAGCTGGAGCCAAAATACAGAATCCAAAATACAAAATACAAAATTCAATCCCTGGGTTTGCCGAAAATACAAAAACAAAGATTGACACACAGTTCTAATTCATATGTGTTTTAAGTGTGAGAACGGATGGCTCAGAATACAACCCAAAATTTATTCTAGCATACATTAGTGTGAATCAATTATGTTCTGTACATATGGTGTAGTATACGTTCTTATCGAATCTAGTATCTAGTATCTGAACAATGTAACAGAATCAAGATGAACTCACATAATGTAATACTAAAACATTATCTACTACTATATAAGATATAGTGATAGGTTGTCGTATCATCATTGTCGAGGGATGAGGGTCGGAGGACAGTCAACTTTATCTACGGCTACATAGTTTCTGCCTTGCCAGTCGAATAGTTGCAGGGACTATGTCCTGATCACCATGTCGTACCATAGATTAATGCAAATGGAGCTGGTGCTGGAGCCAAAATACAGAATCCAAAATACAAAATACAGAATCCAATCCCTGTGTTCGCCGAAAATACAAAAACAAAGATTGACACACAGTTCTAATTCATATGTGTTTTAAGTATGAGAACGTGTCACGACCGTACCCGCTTTTCGGACGCGAGCACGTGAGCAAGCCAGCTACGTAACGAACGGACTCCAGCCCGACTCGAATACGTAAACGCTATCGAGGCTATGGTATACTGCCAAATCATGGCAAACAAATCTATATCTCAATCCACAATAAGAATATGAAACATGAATGAACACTATGGGTCGTGGTCTGCAGCCCACTAGCATAAATGCTCGATAAGACTCTAAGGAAATAACAAAAGTCTAAAACTGAATCAAGAAACATGATAACTCATGATAAGGTATGAAAGTACGAGCAGATAATAAACACGATAACGATACCTGAATCCCGCAAGAACCGCAAATCCTCCGCCATCCAGAACTACTAGCTAACTCCATGCAATCGCTAAACCTGAGGAGATCATCAGGTCCTCAGAGGACATAGCAAGATACATAATATACATGCCTATCTAACAGTTTTATCATACGCAAGAAATAAACAAGAAAGAACAAGGACAAGACAAATGACTACGAACACGAACACGAATACGAATATGAACACGAATACGAACACATGAACACTAGAACAACTACGCATAAATGAACTGCCGGATGAACGAAACACGAGATCAATGGAAGAAACCAAACCCTTGTCCCGAGTGTGGACTCTCTGGTTTGAACTAAGCACTAACCCTCGTCCCGAGTGTGGACTCTCTGGTTAGCTCATGGCAAGACACCCTCGTCCCGTGTGTGGACTCTCTGGTGTAATTGGTCAACCCTCGTCCCGAATGTGGACTCTCTGGTGCCAATGATCACGACAAACACCCTCGTCCCGAGTGTGGACTCTCTGGTGCACCAAACAACCCTCGCCCCGAGTGTGGACTCTCTGGTTGTGTACAACGATAATCAAAGCTATGGCAGTTTACTACATACACTCGTTCTATGACACGACTCAAGCAAGGTACTGACGAGAAACTCCAAGGGTGAACCACAAGACCAAACATGAACACGGCTATATGCAATGAAAATAACTCAAAAGAATATAATACAAAAAGTACATGTCCATAAACAATCAAAACTAGAAAATGAAACACAATGTATATAAATAAAACTGTAGAGGAAGGCAAGGTATACTTGCCTGGAGGTTGCACGGAGAACCAACAATAGAGTCAACTGTCAAGCCATGAAATCCAAGTCCTCACAACTGTCTCCGAAAGCTGAAACAGACATTGCCAACATTCTCAGAATAGTCAAATTAGCTAGGATTGCCTGTCCTTAAGTCCAATTCTGGACACAGGAGCAAAACGGTAATTTTGGGCAAAAACGATGTCCGCCGTTGGACCCGCTTTGTACCGAAAAGCGTGCCAGAGTCAAAGGTCTCTAAAGTCGTCAAACTACATGTCTACGGATCTAGTTTTCCGATACGAACCCAACCGTATGTCCAGTTTTGGATTCCGGTGGGCCGTGCACAAAATTGCCCGTTGAATTGGATCGTGGGACCCGCAAAACGGCGATCCGATCAACTGTCTCAGAATCGGACCAAACTTGGCATACAGGACCAGAAAAATAATACGGTCCTGATGGCATAAGTTTCGTCTCGATCTGACAAGCGTGCACAAAGTAATTGAGAAATTTGCACAGAGGCCGATACGGTAAATTTCGACGGATACGTATCAAATTCGTCGCGCAGACGCGACCAATTTGAATTCCGTCAAAGCCCACACGACCATGAAGTCGTTACGCACCTTTTGATGCTTTCGGTTTGCGACCACGTCGCCCGGTTTGGCGGGACGCATGTCGTATTGAAGGATTTTCTATGTTTTCGAAAACAGTTTTAACAAGTTTTTCTTGATTTTAAAACACGGATTTCTTTGTGCACTGTTAATGAAATCTGGATCTACAAGTTGTGATCTGGTGACCTATCGGTTGTCTCAATATCTGTTCAATTAGTTTCTTTGAATCTCTCACTGGTTCGACCGAATCGGCCTTCCAATATAGGGTCGGGGCTGTCCTATATGTTCTGTTTTCGAGAAGTTTTTTCGGGAACTTCACGTCAAATATTTGTCGACACCGCATCATTACGGCACAATGTAATTAGATGGGTTCCTAGAGGGTTATATAGGCTGTCTATACGATTATACGAAATCAAAAAGCGTGGATTATACGCGAAGAACTAGAACAATGAAATCGATACCTTGACATTGTGCTGTTGTCTGCTATGTGCTCTGTTCCAGTTTTCCGCGCGCGCGCGGCGGCCGTCCGGCGGTCCTCCGGCAATGCACGGCCGTCGGGGTGGCCGCCCATGCTGGGGAGGGTGACAGCGCGGCTAGGGTTTTCGGAAAACATCTCTCTCCCTCTCGGTCTCGATCTGATGTTATAATCCTGGTTTTCTAAACGCTGCTGTGGGGCTTGGGGTCGGGCAGCGAACAGTTGGCTGCAATGGTATGTGGCTGGCCCGACTGGGCTAGGGCTCAGCTGGGCCTTGGCTCAGCTGGGCTTGGGCTCGGTTGTTTCGGCCTTCAAATTGCTCTAAGTTATTATCATATATACTAATTAATCACTATTAGTGACAAATATATATATATATATATATATATATATATATATATATATATATATATATATATATATATATATATATATATATATATATATATATATATATATATATATATATATTTATATACATACACTTACATGTATATATACCAATATATTTTTATACATATACACATACACTCATATACCTATATATTTATATATATACACATATACGAATATATATATATATATATATATATATATATATATATATATATATATATATATATATATACACATACATATACACGAATATCTATATATAGACATATACACATTTACAAATATTTATATATATACATATATATATTCGCACCCATACAACCAAATGATATCTATATACACACACACACATATACATTTATGTATTTATATATAAACACACCTACACCCATATACATATATATATTTTCATGTCAATACACATACACACATATATTTATTCTTTTGATAAAGAATAAATTAATAATAACTAATAATAATAAATAGTTTATTCTCAATAACCACAATAATATTATTATTAATAATAATACTTCCACTAATAATTAAAATACTTCAATAATAGCTCCTGGATGGGCATATCATATACTCCTATTACTGGGCCCCAAAAAATCGTATAAATATTCTAAAACACTATCTAATATTAATAATACCTATAATTTACCTATAATAAATATTTAGAAAATAATTGCCAATTCCTAAAATATATACAAAATATTTGCATTTACCAAACATGTCCACAAGGCCGTATTTGGTCCCACTATATGACTACATGGACTTGGATTTGACTTGGGTCCAATCTGGACAGGTTCGGTACAACCGGGTTCCCAAAACTCAATAATATAATTAAATAATAAATAAAATCTTCGGTACGGGTTAAGTCGCAACTTGGCCTGGTTTTCCTAGTTAGAACACTCCTATAGCTTTGCATTCCCCTACCATGGCTAAACACTAGTCCAAGCACGCTACTGTACTATCCGTGCCATGATTCCTAGTCGTCTGGTACTCCAAATTTAATCATGATTAAAAATTATCTACCGTAATAATTAACTAATAATTATTTATAAATCTAAAAATCACCATTTAAATCAAAAAAATAAAAAAATATTTCAAGAATTTTCGGGAAGGGAAGCTACAAATCTACCCACCTTAAAAATAATTTCGTCCTCGAAATTCTAATTCATACTATGCCTTAAAAATCAAAGTCTACTATTACTTAATCTCCTCAAATTTAATTCCTCAAAAATAGTTCATACCCTCCTACTAATCATTTTGTAACTATGAAGCCTCGAGGACTTCTACCCACCTTTGGTCACACTACTCCCCAAAACACGGTCACTAAAATCTTATAATCTTCTAACCAGTGACTAATAATTCTTCCAAAATAGCTAGGATATATGGTATCTATAATCTCTCACATATCTATCAAACAACCAATATTCAAAATCAAGCAATAGTATACTATAACTTAAGAATCTCTGATGAATTCTAGACAGCACGATCATTCATCACCCCGGAATAGGAAGGGACGAGAATCAAAGGTACAAGAAGGCAAGGGAGAATAATCGAGAACGAATACGAAGTTTCAAAGACGGTAGAAAAAATTTCTAGGAGAATTTTCAAGGCAGAGTAGATTGAGATTTCTAAGGTTTAGTCATTATCGCAGGCTCGTATCAGTACAGTTACGTAACCGATACGATAGGCTCTGACCTGTATGGGCCACCAAAAAAACTTGTCACGACCCGCACCCGCTTTTCGGATGCGAGCACGTGAGCAAGCCAGCTACATATCGAACGGACTCCAGCCCGACTCGAATACGTAAACGCTGTCAGGGCTATGGTATACTGCCAAATCATGGCAAACAAATCTATATCTCAATCCACAATAAGAATATGAAACATGAATAAACACTATGGGTCGTGGTCTGCAGTCCACTAGCATAAATGCCCGATAAGACTCTAAAGGAAATAACAAGAGTCTAAAACTGAATCAAGAAACAGGATAACTCATGATAAGGTATGAAAGCACGAGCCGATAATAAATACGATAACGATACCTGAATCCCGTAAGAACCGCAAATCCTCCGCCATCCAGAACTACTAGCTAACTCCATGCAATCGCTAAACCTGAGGAGATCATCAGGTCCTCAGAGGACATAGCAAGATACATAATATACATACCTATCTAACAGTTTTATCATGCACAAGAAATAAACAAGAAAGAACAAGGACAAGACAAATGACTACGAACACGAATACGAATATGAACACGAATACGAACACATGAACACTAGAACAACTACGCATAAATGAACTGCCGGATGAACAAAACACGAGATCAATGGAAGAAACCAAAACCTCGTCCCGAGTATGGACTCTCTGGTTTGAACTAAGCACTAACCCTCGTCCCGAGTGTGGACTCTCTGGTTAGCTCACGGCAAGACACCCTCGTCCCGTGTGTGGACTCTCTGGTGTAATTGGTCAACCCTCGTCCCGAGTGTGGACTCTCTGGTGCCAATGATCACGACAAACACCCTCGTTCCGAGTGTGGACTCTCTGGTGCACCAAACAACCCTCGTCCCGAGTGTGGACTCTCTGGTCGTGTACAACGATAATCAAAGCTATGGCAGTTCACTACATGCTCGTTCTATGACACGACTCAAGCAAGGTACTGACGAAAAACTCCAAGGAACCACAAGACCAAACATGAACACGGCTATATGCAATAAAAATAACTCAAAAGAATATAATATAAAAAGTACACGTCCATAAACAATCAAAACTAGAAAATGAAACATAATGCATGTAAATAAAACTGTAGAAGAATGCAAGGTATACTTGCCTGGAGGTTGCACAGAGAACCAACAATACAGTCAACTGTCAAGCCATAAAATTCAAGTCCTCACAACTGTCTCCGAAAGCTGAAACAGACATTGCCAACATTCTCAGAATAGTTAAATTAGCTAGGATTGCCTGTCATTAAGTCCAATTCTGGACACAGGAGCAAAACGATAATTTTGGACAAAAACGATGTCCGCCGTTGGACTCGCTTTGCACCGAAAAGTATGCCAGAGTCAAAGGTCTCTAAAGTCGTCAAATTACATGTCTACGGATCTAGTTTTCCGATACGAACCAACCATATGTCCAATTTTGGATTCCGGTGGCCGTGCACAAAATTGCCCGTTAAATCGGATCGTGGGGCCCGCAAAACGGCGATCCGATCAACTGTCTCAGAATCGGACCAAACTTGGTATACAGGACCAAAAAAATGATACGGTCCTGATGGCGTAAGTTTCGTCTCGATCTGACGAGCGTGCACAAAGTAATTAAAAAATTTACACAGAGGTCGATACGATAAATTTTGACGGATACGCATCAAATTCGTCGCGCACACGCGACCAATTTGAATTCCGTCAAAGCCCACACGACCATGAAGTCATTACGCACCTTTCGATGCTTTCGGTTCGTGACCACGTCGCCCGGTTTGGCGGGACGCACGTCGTATCGAAGTATTTTCTTTGTTTTCGAAAACAGTTTTAACAAGTTTTTCTTGATTTTAAAACACGGATTTCTTTGTGCACTATTAATGAAATCTGGATCTACAAGTTGTGATCTGGTGACCTATAGGTTGTCTCAATATTTGTTCAATTAGTTTCTTTGAATCGCTCACTGGTTCGACCGAATCGGCCTTCCAATATAGGGTCGGGGCTGTCCTATAAGTTCTGTTTTCGAGAAGTTTTTTCGGGAACTTCGCGTCAAATATTTGTCGACACCGCATCATTACGGCACAATGTAAATAGATGGGTTCCTAGAGGGTTATATACGATGTCTATACGATTATACGAAATCGAAAAGCGTAGATTATACGCGAAGAACTAGAACAATGAAATCGATACCTTACAATGTTCTGTTGTCTGCTATGTGCTCTGTTCTAGTTTTTTGCACGCACGCGGCCGTCCGGCGGCCTCCGGCGATGCGCGGCCGTCGGGGTGGCCACCCATGCTGGAGAGGGTGACGGCGCGGCTAGGGTTTTTGGAAAACATCTCTCTCCCTCTCGGTCTCGATCTGATGTTATAATCCTGGTTTTTGCTGTAGGGCTTGGGGTCGGGCAGCTAACAGTTGGCTGTAATGGTATATGGCTGGCCCGACTGGGCTTGGGCTCAGCTGGGCCTTGGCTCAGCTGGGCTTGGGCTCGGTTGTTTCGGCCTTCAAATTGCTCTAAGTTATTATCATATATACTAATTAATCACTATTAGTGACAAATATATATATATATATATATATATATCAAGCCGTTGCACCATGAGGTTTTCTTCCAACTCCCAGATGGCGTACGTTCGCAGTCGGTCGTCTATGAGAGTATTCCTACCTACTGTGTTGCTTGTGGCCTACACGATCATTCTGAGGATGCGTGTGGTCGTAAGCAGGCGGTGGCGCCTACGCCTGTGGTGGGGTCGAGGCCGGTGGTTGTTTCCGAGAGATTGGCTGGTGCGGTCGTTTCTCCTGCTGTTGCGTCTGAGGAGGGGGTTCCGACGGTCGTTAGCAGGGCCAGCAGGGGACGACGGCGGCGTAGATCAAGGCGCAAGAAGGGCAAGGGGTTATGGCAGGAGTGGAGGCATGTTCAGGGGCGTGATTCTAGCATTGAATCCTCGCAACTTATTTTGAGGCGTAATGTAGATAATCGTGCGTGTTTTGCTCCTCCTAATTGGCACGTGGGGGAATCTTCTTTGAGTGGGCTAGATTTATGGCGAGATGTTGTACGTCCCATGCAGGTGGGACGTAGCGCCCCGGGGTCTTGTTTCGATGGTCAGCTGGGTCCTGCTCGTGGCGTTCCTCCGGTCGCTCTACCGGACCTCCCGATTATTATCCACAGCCAGTTGGGACAGGGTGTCTTGGCGTCTTGCTCGGATGCTGAGGAGCGTAGCTTGGTGGTTTGGGAGGAGCCCATTCCGGCCCAGCCTTTAGCCTGGGCAGATGAACCTTCGCAGAGTGATGATGCAGTTTCTTTACCTGATGATAGTACCTCCATTGTTTCATTGGCGGCACGTGAAGATGAGTGGCAGATGGTGCCTTTCAAGAAGGCGCCTGGGCGGAGAAGGAGGGCGATGACGACTCAGTCGGACTGGCTCCTTCGGTCACATGCTTCCCGGGATAGGCGGGCCCTCTCGAGGGTCGATGGTTAAATTCCTCATATGGAATGTTCGAGGGACGGCGAACAGAGCGACTCTTTTCCGTCTCAGGTCTTTGTGTCGGACCCATTCCATTCAGGTGCTTGCCCTTATAGAGCCAAAGGTGATCTCCTCTAAGCTACTCTCTTATCAACTGCGGCTGGGCTTTGCCGATAGTTTTTCTAATGATAAGGGTAATATTTGGTTATTCTCTAAACCTGGCATTGGGCTTAATCTTATTGAGTCCTGTGATCAGGCCCTTTCCGTTCAGCTTACTATTAGTTGCTTTTCGGATCCGGTGCGGTTGTCTGTTGTCCATGGTGCAGGGACCCGGCTACATAGGAGGCGTTTATGGCGGCACCTTCTTGATGTTCAAGCAAGGGAGCCTACCCTACCTTGGGCAGTGGGTGGGGATTTCAATATCATTGCCTCCCCGAAAGAAAAGTTTGGGGGTTTGCCCCCTGACTCAGTTGCTATGGCAGAGTTCTTAGATTTTCAGCTGGCGGCTGGCCTATCGGATGTTGGTTTCAGAGGAAATTCATTCACTTGGGTGAATGGGCAGTCGGGTGACAATCGGCAATGATCTCGGCTGGATAGGGTTCTTGCTACTGGGAGTTGGCTTGATGGTGCTTCCCTTTCATGTGACCATCTCAACCGGGCGGAGTCTGACCATGCCCCTCTTCTCATCTCCTGCTTGCCGGTTTTGTCTTTTCAGTGCCGGAGGTTCAGATATCTGGATTTCTGGGCGTCTCACCCGAATTTTCTGTCGGTGGTTGCCCGGGCGTGGGAGTCTTCGTGGCATTCTGATGCCCTCGAGCGTCTGGGTATGCGCCTTCGGACGGTTGGGCAGGTTTTATCTGGATGGAGTAGAGCTACTTTTGGTGATGTCTTCCAGGAGGTCAAGCAGGCGGAGGACGCTGCTCTTGAAGCTGAAGCTGCTTATGACTGATTTTCGTCTGAGCGAGGAAGAGCTTCCTGGATGCAGAAGGTGGCCAAGTTGAAGCACAGGGTTCAGATTGAGGAGTACTTTTGGAAACAGAAGACAAGACTCAAATGGGACTTGGAGGGCGATAAGAATTCCCGCTTTTTCCATGCTTGCATCCGTAGTCGACAGAGGAAGGCGGCTATTCTGAAGATTATTCGGGCTGATGGTTCGGAAACGGGCTCGGAAGCTGAGGTTGCGTTAGAGGCTACTGCTTACTTTTCTTCCTTATTTCGGGTCGAGCCCACCCAGGACGATGATGCTTTTCTGGATGTCATTCCTCACCTGGTCTCTACAGAGGATAATTCAGGCCTTGTCCGGATCCCCGACAGATCAGAATTATTGGAGGCTGTTCGAGGCATGGACCCGGAGAGCGATGCTGGTCCAGATGGTTTCTCCGGGAGGTTCTTCTCTTCTTGCTGGGATATTGTTGCTGCGGATGTGGAGGAAACTGTGGGCCTTTTCTTCACTGGGGCCCATCTTCCGGAGTCTATCTCTGATACCTCGCTTTTCCTTATTCCTAAAGTCGAGCACCCGAGGACGCTTTCTGATTTTTGCCCGATTAGCCTTTGCAATTTTTGTAATAAGATTATCTCAAAGGTTATTGCTTGCAGGTTGAGGTATATTTTGCCTAAAATTATCTCTCCAGAGCAGAGTGCATTTGTGAATGGGCGTGAGATTGTGATAACATTATTATCGCTCAGGAGATGGTGGCGTCTATGAAGGAGCACAATCACGGAGGCAATGTTGCTATCAAACTTGATATGCGAAGGCTTATGACAGAGTTAACTGGCGATTCCTCATTCGGTTCTTCGGCGCTTCGGATTTTTGTGAGGTCTTTTGTGACTATTTACCGCTTGTTGGCTGACGTTCGGTTTGCGGTTCTGCTCAATGGTGCTCCCACTGATTACTTCCCGGCGTCGAGAGGTGTTCGTCAGGGGGATCCCCTCTCCCCAGCTCTTTTTATTATTGCTGCAGAAGTATTATCCAGGAACCTTAAAATTCTGGGTGATACTAATCGGCGGTCATCTTATCACACTCCGATTGGGGGGCCGAGGATTTCTCATCTCGCTTATGCCGACGATGTTCTCATTTTTACTTCCGGCGACATTGGTGGTTTGCGGGCCTTGCAGCAGGTCCTCCTTCGCTATGAGGCGGTGTCGGGCCAGAAGATTAATTTCTCTAAATCTGCTCTTTACACCGCTTCGCCGTTGGTAGAGTCTCGTGCGAGGTCTATCTCGGCTCTATTTGGCTTCCGCACGGGGTCGGTGCCATTTACCTACTTGGGATGCCCATTATCTTGCGGGCGAGGAATGCCTCTATGTTTTCCACCTTGTTGGACAAGATCCGTTCGAAGATTGCTGGTTGGCACAACAAGATTTTGTCTCCAGGGGGTAAGCTTGCCCTGATTAAAAATGTTCTCTCTTCTGTCCCTATGTACACCTTGGCAGCTTGTTGTCCTCCTCGATCGGTGCTTCGGGCGATTGAGAGGATGTTCGCAGCATTCTTTTGGGGCAGTAAAGACGGAATTGCTAAGCGTAGTTGGATGGCATGGCATTATGTTACACGTACCAAGTCGGAAGGGGGTCTCGGGATCAAGCGTCTTTCTGATGTGATGGATGCGTTCTCGATGAAGCTGTGGTGGAAGCTGCGCCAAGGGGAGGGCCTCTGGGTGGATTTGATGAAAGCCAAGTATTTCCGGCGGCGTCATCCTTGTGACGCCTTCTTGACTTCTAAGAGTTCGCATGTTTGGCGGCGTTTGCTTCGTGGTAGGAGGTTAGCTGAGCCACATATCTTCTTCAGACTTGGCCGTGGGCTTGGTTCGGCAAGGTGTGAAGCGTGGCTCCCGGGGGGCTTCCGTATTGGGCGTTCGACGGAGCGGGGAACCCGAGGGGGGCGGCTGCTGCAGGGCGGGTGGTTCGGGGTCGCCGACGTCAGGCCCAGGCGCTGCAGGCTGGGCCGCTCGTCTCTACGGAGGGGGGGGCGGTTTGGAGGGGGAGGTGGGTCTGGTAGGGGGGCGGGTGTGCCGCGTAGGGCGGCGGTGGCGGTGGAGCGTGGTCCGCTTCGTCGTTCGCGCGACTGGCGGTGAGGGTGGGCAGGCCGGTGCAGCAGGCAGTGGTTATCCGTCCCTTATCCGAGCGTGGACGGAAGATTCGGGAATCTAGAGCTCGGGATGCTGACAACGGGGGCCATTCCATCCGGGATCTTTGGTCCGACACTGGGTGGAACTTCCAGTTGACTCTGATGTTTTCGGGGAGGAGGTTGGTCGGAGGATTTTGGCTGCTACCCTGAGCTGTACTCGTCGATCCAGATTTCCTTGCTTGGGGTGAGAAGATGAGTTCTTTTTCTCTCGCTGCGGCTTGGCGATGCTGTCGTCCTCGACTCCCCACTTCTCCGATTTTCTCTCATATTTGGGGACTCTGTATTCCGGCGAAGTGGAGCATTCTGTTGTGGCGTGTCTGCCACAATCGACTTCCTACTGACGACAATATTCAGAGGATTGGTTTCCACCTGGCTTCCCGTTGCCTTTGCTGTCGGGTAGTTCAGGTTGAGACTATGGATCATATCTTGTTTCAGGGGGATGTGCTAGGAGGGTTTGGACATTCTTCGGTGGCTTCCTCCGGGTTCGTCTTCAGCGGGACTTCAAGACCTTTCTCATGCGATGGTGGCGGGGATCTGGCAGTCATCTTAGGCGATCCTTATCTGGTGCTATTATTTGGGTTCTCTGGAAGAACCGGAATAAATCCCGGTATGAGGGGCGCTCTGCGGATGCTGATTTTTTGATCCGAGAGGTGTCACGACAGCTGCGGAAGTCTCTTTCTGGGTGTCGTCACATTGCTTCTCTTCCGCATTGGGTTTAGCTTAGTTTGTTGTTCCGTTTTATTTTTTTGGGGTTGTCTCTGAGGATGGATGTACTCATTACCCTCATTTTTATTTCAATAAAGACATCGTTTCCCAAAAAAAAAATATAAAAATATATATATATATATATATTATATATATATATATATATAATATATTATATTATATTTATATACATATTACATGTATACATACCAATATATTTTATATATACATACATATACTATAATTATATAATATACACATATACGAATATATATATATATAAATATAATATATATATATATATAATATATAATATATAATATATATATATATATTACACATACATATACACGAATATCTATATATAGACATATACGCATTTACAAATATTTATATATACATATATATTTCGCACCCATACAACCAAATGATATCTATATACACACCACATATACATTTATGTATTTATATATAAACACACCTACACCAATATATATATATAATATATATATATATATATATATATATATATATATATATAATATATATATATATATATATATATATATATTTATGTAAATACACATACACACTATATTTATTCTTTTGATAAAGAATAATTAATAATAACTAATAATAATAATAGTTTATTCTCAATAACCACAATAATAATATTTTAATAATAATACTTCTACAATAATTAAAATACTTCAATAATAGCTCCTGGATGGGCATATCATATACTCCCATTACTGGGCCCCAGAAAATCGTATAAATATTCTAAAACGCTATCTAATATTAATAATACCTATAATTTACCTATAATAAATATTTAGAAAATAATTGCCAATTCCTAAAATTATACAAAATATTTGCATTTACCAAACATGTCTACAAGACCGTATTTGGTCCCACTACATGACTACATGGGCTTGGATTTGACTTGGGTCCAATCTGGACAGGTTCGGTACAACCGGGTTCCCGAAACTCAATGATATAATTAAATAATAAATAAAATCTTCGGTACGGGTTAAGTCACAACTTGGCCTAGTTTTCCTAGTTAGAACACTCCTATAGCTTTGCATTCCCCTACCATGGCTAAACACTAGTCCAAGCACGCTACTGCACTATCCGTGCCATGATTCCTAGTCGTCTGGTACTCCAAATTTAATCATGATTAAAAATCATCTACCGTAATAATTAACTAATAATTATATAATCTAAAAATTACCATTTAAATCAAAAAATAAAAAAAATATTTCAAGAATTTTCTGAAAGGGAAGCTACAGAACGGATGGCTCAGAACACAACCCAAAATTTATTCTAGCATACATTAGTGTGAATCATCTATGTTTTGTACATATGGTGTAGTATACGTTCTTATCGAATCTAGTATCTAGTATCTGAAGAATGTAACAGAATCAAGATGAACTCACATAATGTAAACTAAAACATCATCTACTACTATATAAGATATAGTGATAGGTTGTCGTATCATCATTGCCGAGGGATGAGGGTCGGAGGACAGTCAACTTTATCTACGGCTACATAGTTTCTGCTTCTCGCCAGTCGAATGGCTGCAGGGACTATATCCTGATCACCATGTCATAGTCCAATACAATCCAGAGATTGGCACAGTACTAATTCATATATGTAGTCTAATACAAATAGTCTAATACAAAAACAATCCAATACAAATAGTCCAATACAATAAGTAAGTCCTAGCTAATGAGAACCACGCAGCTCACGCAAACGCTCAGTGGTACGATCACGCAACCACCTCGAATAAGTAGGATCGACGGCATTAGGAGAGATGTAGTCCCTTGCAAGTGCTGCATGAATAGAACTCCCGGTCTCACTAGCTACCGGTGCTGGATGAATAGAACTCCCGGTCTCACTAGCTACCGGTGCCACTTCCTCCTTACAGTAGGAGGAGCCACCTCAGCATTCAGTGTTTCCCTCAAACGACGTGTCGCTCCTCGGGTCATGGGTGCCATCTGGTAAGATCGATATTCACAAATAATATAATTGTAACAAGCAAGCTAACTAAAGGAACCATCATATCGTTTGAGTACATTTTCGAAAGCAGATAAAAGACAAAGAAGCAACTAAGGTTTAGTGTGTTTGTAGGTGTTAAAGTAATGTGCATCAATGAACCAGTGAGGGTCTTTGGGTTAGTGTCTAAGTGACATTAAGTTGTGAGAGTGTGTCTTAGAGTGTGGCCAAGTCAGTATTCAGAGGGTTTAGTTCTGAGATCAGAACTGAGTAGGAAGATGGGGAATGTTTGGCTTAGGCCTTGATTGCAGGCAAATGCAAGTGGCTCGGGTTGGCTTCAAGCCAGTGCAGCAATGCAAGCTACTACATTTGCATATTGGCCAAAGCAGTGGCAAATTGGGCCAGGTAGTAAGGAGTACAGGGCATATGGGGAGTGCCTTAGCACATGGCCTTGGCATTGGCTTTAGTCACTTGGCCATAGGACTGCATCAGTCAGGTAAGTCACTGTATCAGTAAAATCAGTTAGGATACATGAGTATGTATCAATGTATTGGATTTGTGTGTGTCTAAGTATAAGGTATCAATTAGTAAGATGAGTGTTCAGAGGACGAAGTGTGTGTGTTAAGAGTGTGAGCATTTATGAGTGAGTCCTTTGTCTTTGGGTGAACTATTCGAAAATAGAGAAATGAAGAGAGAATGGGACTACTATCTTGAAGAAAAGGGATATTAGTTGGTGTCAGTCCTACAATCAGTGAGGACATGGGTACTGTTTTGAGTGTTCAGTTGTATGAGTGTCTTGTGTTGGTGTCTTTAGATCTGTAAAATGAGGGTGTATTATGAGTTAGTATTTTATTAGCATTTAGGATACATGAGTTAGAGAGGTCAGTAATCCAAGTATCAGAGTTAGTGATCAGTTGTATGAGAGTTGTGTTAGAGTGTCAGTTAGTATCTTTGAGTGTTCAAGAAACTCGTTTCCTATGACTGATCAGTGAGAGTGAAAAACGTATGGACCATAGTGAATGTATCACTGTTTAGGTGAGTTAACTGTTCTGAGTTAGTATTGGGGATAGTGGGCTTACTGTCAAGTGTCAGTGAGTGTCCCTGTATCAGTAGGTTAGAGGAGTGTCTTAGTATGTTTAGAGGAACCCAGTGTTCAGTTGAAAGGAGGTACTCCCTACTACAGATAAGGTTTAGGTAAGGCTCTTTAGGCTGTTGCATTTATGCAAGGGTAACCAGGACTTGGCCAATGGCCTGTGTTCGAGTGAGAGGGCATGGTCCTTGAGCCTTGGTGTACTGCAGGTGGCTTGGCCACCACTACAGGAATTGGGGACAAGGGATTCACCCCTGTTGAGCCACCCAGTGGCAAGTAAGTGTGGTTGACCTATAGTAGGCAGGCAGCACCTTGCTAACCTCGTGGCAGGGCCTCTTGGTCAAGTCCTATTAGGACCAGAAAGGGTGTTGTAGGCAGTGCAAGCACTGCACTACAGCGAGAGAGGTTTGGCCCTCTAGTGGCAGGCTGCATTTGCATTGCAGCATAGGTTGCTTAGTAGTAGTAGCAGAAGTTGCACTAGCAGCACTTGGCCATGGCTTGGATTTGCCTAGAATGTGTTGGCCACTGGGTTTATTTAGTATGAGTGCTCTTGAGAGCTTTTGGTTTTGGCCAATTTGGCCTGTAGCAGAGCAGTAGCCAATTGGCCGCTGTTCATATCATGGTGTGTGTGTATGTTTGCCTAGAATGTGTTGGCCACTGGGTTTATATTTGTATAAGTACTCTTGAAAGCTTTTTATTTTGGCTAATTTTGCCTGTAGCAGTGCAATAGCCAATTAGCCGCTGTTCATATCATGGGGGTGTGTGTGTGTGAGGTTGGGAGCTAATTTAGGTATGAGACGTACCTACAGTTAGAGAGGGCTATATATATATATATATATATTATATATTATATATATATTATATATATATATATATATAATATATATATATATACTCCCCCCATCACCGTCGACCCCCGCGACAGCCGGCCCACCCCCCACCCGAAACCCTACCTCTGCCCCGAAACCCTAAACCCTACCCTTCCCCCGCCCTCAACAACCTCCCCCCCGCCCCACTCCCTCCCCCCACCCCCGCCGGCCCGAGCGACAGCCGACCCACCCTCCACCAATCCGAAACCCTAAACAAAGAGAGAGAAAGAGAGGGGGAGAGAGAGAGCATACCTGAGAGAGTGATATCCCGTCGGAGAGAGCTTCGCCAAAAAATGGGGTACCCGCTAGCTCGCCGGAGAGAGAGAGAAGAGAGGAGGGGAAGAGAGAGTTTTTTGGGGGAAATGAAAAATTCTCCCCCCCGTCGGTTCAATTTAAGTTAGGTTACAGTATTTAGCGACGGATGACCGACGGATTAGGTAGTCGCTAAATAACTACTAGATTACCGATGGAACGTCCAACGCCACATAGACGCTAATTTAGTGCGCCATTTATTTTAGATTTTGCCGCCACAATGTGCGATATATTAGCGACGGACACGAATCCGTCGGTAAAGCTTCGTCAAATTAGCGATGGACGTGCGACTGATTTTGACACAAAAAAACAAATTTTTTTCATTGCTTTCTGACGGTAGCCAGTCACAAGGTAGTCGCGAGGCCGTCGCTATGGCCGACGGATACGATCCGTCGCTAATCCTCCGTCGCCAATTTACTGTATTTTAGTAGTGGCTACGATAGAGACTACTATAGTTAGAGAGCACTACGCATGACTAGTAGCTATAGGACCAGGAGCACCAGGCAGGACTACGGTTATTCAACTTATTTGTAGCCAATCTTAGTATTACTTCATTTATGACATGTCATTATCTATAGATTTCTTCTAATGTGTTCTTTATTCTGGTTCTAGTAGCTGCTTCATGTTGTTTTTTCTTGCATGTTGTTTACTATCATAGTAGACATGTTTATATATCTTGCTAGTCCACTGAGAACCTGATGATCTCTCCAGGTATTAGATGAAGTTATTAAAATATAATGTAATGATGGATGATGGTTGCTTCACCAAGACTTGAGGTATATTTAGTTGATGCTATTATCGCACTCTTCTTTATTTATATTTAGTCATATATTTAACTCATGTTGTTATTATAGCATAGCCTTTTACAAGCTTCATCTTTCTTCTAGCTTGTCCATGTACATGTATTATGAGGATCCACTATAATACATTGATCAATTCTAGAATCGATGTATTACGGTCTGATCAACCTTAGTGCACTTGTTTCGTTATTGTTATCAATATTTAGTGGATTGAGATATAGTTAGCCTGACTTATTTTAGACAGTTATATTTGACCTTATAGACAGCTTATACATATTTGAGCTGGAATGGAGTCCTCTCGATACGTAGCTGGCATATATACGATCTTCTAGTCCTATATATTTTGGACTGGAGTGTTACATATTTTTGGTGGCCCATGCAGGTCAGAGAATATCGTTTTGGTTACGTTACTACACCGAGCGAGCCTGCAAATATGATTAAACCCATAGGATACTCAATCCACAACTGCCTTGACAATTCTTTAGAAATTTCTCTATCATTCTTGAGCTTCATATTTGCTCTCGACTATTCTTTCTTTGCTTTCTTGTACCATTGCTTCTCGTCCCTTCCTATTTTAGAGTAACAAATAATCGTGCTTATAGAATTTATCAAAATTCTTAAGTTATAGTGTAAATTAGTTTATTTATTGAATTTTGGTTGTTGGATAGATACGAGAGGATTAGAGATGCCATATGACATAGGTATCTCGTGTTATTGATTTTTACAACTAGTGTGCATGGTTATAAATTTAGGACATCATGTGTTTGATGGGATAGTGTGACCAAAGGTGGATAGACATCCTCAAGGCATAAGGTGATTTATATATTGATGATGAATTAATGATTGAAATGAATGAATAAGTTTTCATGAATGTACAAACTTAAGAGAGAATATTGGGTTTAAGTTTATACTTGGAGGAGGAATAGGGGTAACAATTTATAGTTTTATCTTAGGAACGTTGAATAGGAAATTGTTTAAAGATTGATGTTACTTGCTTGATTTGGAGAGACCGTAGTAACATAGTGTACCCCTTTGAACTATTCCTAGTTATGTTAATGAGCTTTATTTTAATTTCGAGGACGACATTCTTTTAAAGTGGGTAGATTTTAAGCACCCTGATTTTGGAAACTATTTTTCTTTATTTATTTTATATAATTTTTTATTTTAAATATATGTTTTTTTTTAATTATGACTATAGATGTACTTTTTCGTAGCTTTAATTTTTGGACACAAGAAATGTCAATCTTTTGATACGTTATTCATGAGTTTTTAAGTAGACAAGTTCACCTTCAATTTGATATATCATGTCCCATCCAAGCTTGTTTCCCAACATTCTTTTGACTTTGCACAATTTCGGGTCAATTTAGACCATTTGACCGTTTATCATAATTTTAGACCTAACTTCCAACTTGAGTTCGGAACTCGACATCGATCAAATTATTTGACCCAATATGTTTTGACCCATTTTGAGCCTACTATGCACATGCCACTAATGTGCCACCCAATTGAGTTTCTATGTGCTATTTATTTCAAATGGCACATAGATCCAATTCATAGACTTCAGAGTCTATTTCGGTTCAACAAATCGTACCGACTCCAAACTAGGTCAACGAATCTTGGTAGAGCCCATGTCAAATTGGTGACCTAGTAGGATTATTTTAAAATTATTCTATAGGATTTTGTGCAGCCAAAATGTTTAAATGCAATCCAATATTTTATTCCCATTTTCAGAAACCAATTTAACTCACGTTAGGTTTAACCTTGAATCTCTTTTAAGTGGGATATCAAACCTAGTTCCAATATGCATATAGTTCATGTAACGCCCGTATTTTATTATATATACAATTATGATCTTTTGTTAATTAAATTCGGTCATAATATATATATTTAGCGTATATATATATATATATATATATATATATCTATATATATATATATATTATATATATATAATATATATATATTATATATATATATATATTAAAGAATTTTTGGAATTATTTTCCAAGGCAAACATTTCAAATTATTAAAGAATATTTATGATTTATTTTAAATTTTATGGTTAGTTATATTATTGATATTTTAGGTAAATTAAAATACATATATTGGAGTTAAACTAAAGAGCTTCATTTATAAAGTTTATTTGTATTAAATATATAAAGTAGAAAGATGTATTTTAAATAAGTTATTTTTGAACAATTTAAACTTTTAATGAAAGTATAGGAATAAAAAAAGATTACACATATATTTATATATGCAGGAATAATATATATATATAATATATATATATATATATATATATATATATATATATATATATATATATCTTCAAGCAATGCTAGGATACTATCGACAGGGATATGTATCGGCTGCCACCCCGCGTTTATGCAGGGTCTCCCTCTTCCCAAGGTGATCACACACGCATTTCTTGTTCTCGTCCCCAAAAAAGATAAGCCTGGTGAGTTCTCCGACTTCCGCCCTATTAGTCTTTGTAACTTCTTTAACAAAATCCTTTCCAAGATTGTTGCAAACCGATTCGCTCCTATGCTCCCTCGCATCATATCATCTGAACAAAGTGGCATCGTGAAGGGGAGGGAGATACCTGATAATATTCTTCTCGCCCAGGAGTTGATTTCCTCTATCAGACGCAAAAATCGGGGTAGCAATGTCTCCATCAAGGTTGATATGGAGAAGGCATATGAAAAACTCGACTGGCAGTTCCTCATCTGGGTTTTGAGGTGCTTCGGGTTTGACGAGCGATCGATCAACATCATATGGAGACTTATAAGCAACTCTGGTTTTTCGTTTGCATCAACGGCGAAGCTAAGGGATTCTTCCATTCTTTCAGGGGTACGACAAGGAGACCCCCCATCTCCTAGTCCTTCGTGATCATTGCGGAGGTCCTTTCTCGGCTGCTCAACAGCTTGGGTTCGAACAGAAATTTTGGGCGGTTCCATACCCCTTCGGGTTGCCCCCTGGTTACACACCTTGCATACACCGACGACGTCATGATCTTCTGCGCCGCGGACAAGACCACTATCTCGCTTGTCAACAAGTCTCTTTCCTCATTCGAAGCTTACTCTGGCCAGTCCATCGACCGCGATAAGACGAAGGCATTCGTTCATCACTCCTTCGCGAAGTGCCGTCGATAGGACATTACGAGCATCATAGGGTGCCAAGTGGAGTCCTCTCCGTTCTACTACCTATGATGCCCGCTTTATTGTGGTCGTCGCACTTCGATAGCCTTTGAACCTCTCCTAGTAAAGATTAGGAAGCGGATCGACGGCTGGCACAACAAGATTCTCTCTCCGGGAGGTAAGCTGATCCTCCTTAGGTTGTCCTCACCTCCATCCCCACCCACATTCTGGATGCCAGTTGTCCACCGAAGCACATCCTTGACCAACTTGAAAATAGCTTCTCTGCTTTTTTCTAGGGTCAAAACGATCTTAGAGACAAGCATAGGTGGTGCTCATGGGACACAATGGCTAGGACGATCGAGGAAGGAGGTATGGGCCTTAAGAAGTTGGAAGATGTGACTAGTGCCTTCTCCATAAAGCTGTGGTGGAAACATCGATCTCAAAATTTGTTATGGTGCAAGTATATCCGAGCCAAATACGTCAAAATCAGAGGCCTTCGAAATTGTTTGTCGAGCAAAAAGCATCGTACCAATGACGTAGTATTCTTCAGGGGCGGGACATGGGGGAAGATCACATCCGGCTCACGGTGGGGTCCGGGGATGCGGAGGTGGACGCAGAGAGATGGCTGGATGAGGAGCAGCTGGTCGTACGGGCCTCCGCCCGGATTTCTGATCTTTGGGGGAAGAGGTTGGGTTGAGGGGTGCTATCTCCAGGTGCTTGGGCCGGAGGCGGGTCGACGCCTCCTCAAATCTAATTTAGCCATTTCGACTGAGCCCGACCGTCTGTTCTGGAAGCCGGGGCAGCGGTACGGTTTGAGCTTGCATCGGCATGGAATATCGGTAGGCCGGGCAGCCTACGGGACGTAGCGAC
>JANAVB010041819.1:1937588-2019051 GCA_029216955.1 Iris pallida | reverse complement strand
CTTGTTGGCTGACGTTCGGTTTGCGGTTCTGCTCAATGGTGCTCCCACTGATTACTTCCCGGCGTCGAGAGGTGTTCGTCAGGGGGATCCCCTCTCCCCAGCTCTTTTTATTATTGCTGCAGAAGTATTATCCAGGAACCTTAAAATTCTGGGTGATACTAATCGGCGGTCATCTTATCACACTCCGATTGGGGGGCCGAGGATTTCTCATCTCGCTTATGCCGACGATGTTCTCATTTTTACTTCCGGCGACATTGGTGGTTTGCGGGCCTTGCAGCAGGTCCTCCTTCGCTATGAGGCGGTGTCGGGCCAGAAGATTAATTTCTCTAAATCTGCTCTTTACACCGCTTCGCCGTTGGTAGAGTCTCGTGCGAGGTCTATCTCGGCTCTATTTGGCTTCCGCACGGGGTCGGTGCCATTTACCTACTTGGGATGCCCATTATCTTGCGGGCGGAGGAATGCCTCTATGTTTTCCACCTTGTTGGACAAGATCCGTTCGAAGATTGCTGGTTGGCACAACAAGATTTTGGCTCCAGGGGGTAAGCTTGCCCTGATTAAAAATGTTCTCTCTTCTGTCCCTATGTACACCTTGGCAGCTTGTTGTCCTCCTCGATCGGTGCTTCGGGCGATTGAGAGGATGTTCGCAGCATTCTTTTGGGGCAGTAAAGACGGAATTGCTAAGCGTAGTTGGATGGCATGGCATTATGTTACACGTACCAAGTCGGAAGGGGGTCTCGGGATCAAGCGTCTTTCTGATGTGATGGATGCGTTCTCGATGAAGCTGTGGTGGAAGCTGCGCCAAGGGGAGGGCCTCTGGGTGGATTTGATGAAAGCCAAGTATTTCCGGCGGCGTCATCCTTGTGACGCCTTCTTGACTTCTAAGAGTTCGCATGTTTGGCGGCGTTTGCTTCGTGGTAGGAGGTTAGCTGAGCCACATATCTTCTTCAGACTTGGCCGTGGGCTTGGTTCGGCAAGGTGTGAAGCGTGGCTCCCGGGGGGCTTCCGTATTGGGCATTCGACGGAGCGGGGGAACCCGAGGGGGGGCGGCTGCTGCAGGGCGGATGGTTCGGGGTCGCCGACGTCAGGCCCAGGCGCTGCAGGCTGGGCCGTTCGTCTCTACGGAGGGGGGGGGCGGTATTGGAGGGGGAGGTGGGTCTGGTAGGGGGGGCGGGTGTGCCGCGTAGGGCGGCGGTGGCGGTGGAGCGTGGTCCGCTTCGTCGTTTCGCGCGACTGGCGGTGAGGGTGGGCAGGCCGGTGCAGCAGGCAGTGGTTATCCGTCCCTTATCCGAGCGTGGACGGAAGATTCGGGAATCTAGAGCTCGGGATGCTGACAACGGGGGCCATTCCATCCGGGATCTTTGGTCCGACACTGGGTGGAACTTCCAGTTGATCTCTGATGTTTTCGGGGAGGAGGTTGGTCGGAGGATTTTGGCTGCTACCCTGAGCTGTACGTCGGATCCAGATTTCCTTGCTTGGGGTGAGAAGATGAGTTCTTTTTCTCTCGCTGCGGCTTGGCGATGCTGTCGTCCTCGACTCCCCACTTCTCCGATTTTCTCTCATATTTGGGGACTCTGTATTTCGGCGAAGTGGAGCATTCTGTTGTGGCGTGTCTGCCACAATCGACTTTCTACTGACGACAATATTCAGAGGATTGGTTTCCACCTGGCTTCCCGTTGCCTTTGCTGTCGGGTAGTTCAGGTTGAGACTATGGATCATATCTTGTTTCAGGAGGATGTTGCTAGGAGGGTTTGGACATTCTTCGGTGGCTTCCTCCGGGTTCGTCTTCAGCGGGACTTCAAGACCTTTCTCATGCGATGGTTGCGGGGATCTGGCAGTCATCTTAGGCGATCCTTATCTAGTGCTATTATTTGGGTTCTCTGGAAGAACCGGAATAAATCCCGGTATGAGGGGCGCTCTGCGGATGCTGATTTTTTGATCCGAGAGGTGTCACGACAGCTGCGGAAGTCTCTTTCTGGGTGTCGTCACATTGCTTCTCTTCCGCATTGGGTTTAGCTTAGTTTGTTGTTCCGTTTTATTTTTTTGGGGTTGTCTCTGAGGATGGATGTACTCATTACCCTCATTTTTATTTCAATAAAGACATCGTTTACCCAAAAAAAAAAAATATATATATATATATATATATATATATATATATATATATATATATATATATATATTTATATACATACACTTACATGTATACATACCAATATATTTTTATACATATACACATACACTCATATACCTATAAATTTATATATATACACATATACGAATATATATATATATATATATATATATATATATATATATATATATATATATATATATATATATATATATATATATATATACACATACATATACACGAATATCTATATATAGACATATACGCATTTACAAATATTTATATATATACATATATATATTCGCACCCATACAACCAAATGATATCTATATACACACACACATATACATTTATGTATTTATATATAAACACACCTACACCAATATATATATATATATATATATATATATATATATATATATATATATATATATATATATATATATATATATATATATATATATATATATATTTATGTAAATACACATACACACATATATTTATTCTTTTGATAAAGAATAAATTAATAATAACTAATAATAATAAATAGTTTATTCTCAATAACCACAATAATAATATTATTAATAATAATACTTCTACTAATAATTAAAATACTTCAATAATAGCTCCTGGATGGGCATATCATATACTCCCATTACTGGGCCCCAGAAAATCGTATAAATATTCTAAAACGCTATCTAATATTAATAATACCTATAATTTACCTATAATAAATATTTAGAAAATAATTGCCAATTCCTAAAATATATACAAAATATTTGCATTTACCAAACATGTCTACAAGACCGTATTTGGTCCCACTACATGACTACATGGGCTTGGATTTGACTTGGGTCCAATCTGGACAGGTTCGGTACAACCGGGTTCCCGAAACTCAATGATATAATTAAATAATAAATAAAATCTTCGGTACGGGTTAAGTCACAACTTGGCCTAGTTTTCCTAGTTAGAACACTCCTATAGCTTTGCATTCCCCTACCATGGCTAAACACTAGTCCAAGCACGCTACTGCACTATCCGTGCCATGATTCCTAGTCGTCTGGTACTCCAAATTTAATCATGATTAAAAATCATCTACCGTAATAATTAACTAATAATTATTTATAAATCTAAAAATTACCATTTAAATCAAAAAAATAAAAAAATATTTCAAGAATTTTCTGAAAGGGAAGCTACAGAACGGATGGCTCAGAACACAACCCAAAATTTATTCTAGCATACATTAGTGTGAATCATCTATGTTTTGTACATATGGTGTAGTATACGTTCTTATCGAATCTAGTATCTAGTATCTGAAGAATGTAACAGAATCAAGATGAACTCACATAATGTAAAACTAAAACATCATCTACTACTATATAAGATATAGTGATAGGTTGTCGTATCATCATTGCCGAGGGATGAGGGTCGGAGGACAGTCAACTTTATCTACGGCTACATAGTTTCTGCCTCGCCAGTCGAATGGCTGCAGGGACTATATCCTGATCACCATGTCATAGTCCAATACAATCCAGAGATTGGCACAGTACTAATTCATATATGTAGTCTAATACAAATAGTCTAATACAAAAACAATCCAATACAAATAGTCCAATACAAATAAGTAAGTCCTAGCTAATGAGAACCACGCAGCTCACGCAAACGCTCAGTGGTACGATCACGCAACCACCTCGAATAAGTAGGATCGACGGCATTAGGAGAGATGTAGTCCCTTGCAAGTGCTGCATGAATAGAACTCCCGGTCTCACTAGCTACCGGTGCTGGATGAATAGAACTCCCGGTCTCACTAGCTACCGGTGCCACTTCCTCCTTAACAGTAGGAGGAGCCACCTCAGCATTCAGTGTTTCCCTCAAACGACGTGTCGCTCCTCGGGTCATGGGTGCCATCTGGTAAGATCGATATTCACAAATAATATAATTGTAACATAAGCAAGCTAACTAAAGGAACCATCATATCGTTTGAGTACATTTTCGAAAGCAGATAAAAGACAGAAGCAAGCTAACTAAGGTTTAGTGTGTTTGTAGGTGTTAAAGTAAATGTGCATCAATGAACCAGTGAGGGTCTTTGGGTTAGTGTCTAAGTGACATTAAGTTGTGAGAGTGTGTCTTAGAGTGTGGCCAAGTCAGTATTCAGAGAGGGTTTAGTTCTGAGATCAGAACTGAGTAGGAAGATGGGGAATGTTTGGCTTAGGCCTTGATTGCAGGCAAATGCAAGTGGCTCGGGGTTGGCTTCAAGCCAGTGCAGGCAATGCAAGCTACTACATTTGCATATTGGCCAAAGCAGTGGCAAATTGGGCCAGGTAGTAAGGAGTACAGGGCATATGGGGAGTGCCTTAGCACATGGCCTTGGCATTGGCTTTAGTCACTTGGCCATAGGACTGCATCAGTCAGGTAAGTCACTGTATCAGTAAAATCAGTTAGGATACATGAGTATGTATCAATGTATTGGATTTGTGTGTGTCTAAGTATAAGGTATCAATTAGTAAGATGAGTGTTCAGAGGACGAGAGTGTGTGTGTTAAGAGTGTGAGCATTTTATGAGTGAGTCCTTTTGTCTTTGGGTGAACTATTCGAAAATAGAGAAATGAAGAGAGAATGGGACTACTATCTTGAAGAAAAGGGATATTAGTTGGTGTCAGTCCTACAATCAGTGAGGACATGGGTACTGTTTTGAGTGTTCAGTTGTATGAGTGTCTTGTGTTGGTGTCTTTAGATCTGTAAAATGAGGGTGTATTATGAGTTAGTATTTTATTAGCATTTAGGATACATGAGTTAGAGAGGTCAGTAATCCAAGTATCAGAGTTAGTGATCAGTTGTATGAGAGTTGTGTTAGAGTGTCAGTTAGTATCTTTGAGTGTTCAAGAAACTTCGTTTCCTATGACTGATCAGTGAGAGTGAAAAACGTATGGACCATAGTGAATGTATCACTGTTTAGGTGAGTTAACTGTTCTGAGTTAGTATTGGGGATAGTGGGCTTACTGTCAAGTGTCAGTGAGTGTCCCTGTATCAGTAGGTTAGAGGAGTGTCTTAGTATGTTTAGAGGGAACCCAGTGTTCAGTTGAAAGGAGGTACTCCCTACTACAGATAAGGTTTAGGTAAGGCTCTTTAGGCTGTTGCATTTATGCAAGGGTAACCAGGACTTGGCCAATGGCCTGTGTTCGAGTGAGAGGGCATGGTCCTTGAGCCTTGGGTGTACTGCAGGTGGCTTGGCCACCACTACAGGAATTGGGGACAAGGGATTCACCCCTGTTGAGCCACCCAGTGGCAAGTAAGTGTGGTTGACCTATAGTAGGCAGGCAGCACCTTGCTAACCTCGTGGCAGGGCCTCTTGGTCAAGTCCTATTAGGACCAGAAAGGGTGTTGTAGGCAGTGCAAGCACTGCACTACAGCGAGAGAGGTTTGGCCCTCTAGTGGCAGGCTGCATTTGCATTGCAGCATAGGTTGCTTAGTAGTAGTAGCAGAAGTTGCACTAGCAGCACTTGGCCATGGCTTGGATTTGCCTAGAATGTGTTGGCCACTGGGTTTATATTAGTATGAGTGCTCTTGAGAGCTTTTGGTTTTGGCCAATTTGGCCTGTAGCAGAGCAGTAGCCAATTGGCCGCTGTTCATATCATGGTGTGTGTGTATGTTTGCCTAGAATGTGTTGGCCACTGGGTTTATATTTGTATAAGTACTCTTGAAAGCTTTTTATTTTGGCTAATTTTGCCTGTAGCAGTGCAATAGCCAATTAGCCGCTGTTCATATCATGGGGGGTGTGTGTGTGTGAGGTTGGGAGCTAATTTAGGTAATGAGACGTACCTACAGTTAGAGAGGGCTATATATATATATATATATATATATATATATATATATATATATATATATATATATATATATATATATATATATACTCCCCCCATCACCGTCGACCCCCGCGACAGCCGGCCCACCCCCCACCCGAAACCCTACCTCTGCCCCGAAACCCTAAACCCTACCCTTCCCCCGCCCTCAACAACCTCCCCCCCGCCCCCACTCCCTCCCCCCACCCCGCCGGCCCGAGCGACAGCCGACCCACCCTCCACCAATCCGAAACCCTAAACAAAGAGAGAGAAAGAGAGGGGGGAGAGAGAGAGCATACCTGAGAGAGTGATATCCCGTCGGAGAGAGCTTCGCCAAAAAATGGGGTACCCGCTAGCTCGCCGGAGAGAGAGAGAGAGAGAGAGGGGGAAGAGAGAGTTTTTTGGGGGAAATGAAAAATTCTCCCCCCCGTCGGTTCAATTTAAGTTAGGTTACAGTATTTAGCGACGGATGACCGACGGATTAGGTAGTCGCTAAATAACTACTAGATTACCGATGGAACGTCCAACGCCACATAGACGCTAATTTAGTGCGCCATTTATTTTAGATTTTGCCGCCACAATGTGCGATATATTAGCGACGGACACGAATCCGTCGGTAAAGCTTCGTCAAATTAGCGATGGACGTGCGACTGATTTTGACACAAAAAAACAAATTTTTTTTCATTGCTTTCTGACGGTAGCCAGTCACAAGGTAGTCGCGAGGCCGTCGCTATGGCCGACGGATACGATCCGTCGCTAATCCTCCGTCGCCAATTTACTGTATTTTAGTAGTGGCTACGATAGAGACTACTATAGTTAGAGAGCACTACGCATGACTAGTAGCTATAGGACCAGGAGCACCAGGCAGGACTACGGTTATTCAACTTATTTGTAGCCAATCTTAGTATTACTTCATTTATGACATGTCATTATCTATAGATTTCTTCTAATGTGTTCTTTATTCTGGTTCTAGTAGCTGCTTCATGTTGTTTTTTCTTGCATGTTGTTTACTATCATAGTAGACATGTTTATATATATCTTGCTAGTCCACTGAGAACCTGATGATCTCTCCAGGTATTAGATGAAGTTATTAAAATATAATGTAATGATGGATGATGGTTGCTTCACCAAGACTTGAGGTATATTTAGTTGATGCTATTATCGCACTCTTCTTTATTTATATTTAGTCATATATTTAACTCATGTTGTTATTATAGCATAGCCTTTTACAAGCTTCATCTTTCTTCTAGCTTGTCCATGATACATGTATTATGAGGATCCACTATAATACATTGATCAATTCTAGAATCGATGTATTACGGTCTGATCAACCTTAGTGCACTTGTTTCGTTATTGTTATCAATATTTAGTGGATTGAGATATAGTTAGCCTGACTTATTTTTAGACAGTTATATTTGACCTTATAGACAGCTTATACATATTTGAGCTGGAATGGAGTCCTCTCGATACGTAGCTGGCATATATACGATCTTCTAGTCCTATATATTTTGGGACTGGAGTGTTACATATTTTTGGTGGCCCATGCAGGTCAGAGAATATCGTTTTGGTTACGTTACTACACCGAGCGAGCCTGCAAATATGATTAAACCCATAGGATACTCAATCCACAACTGCCTTGACAATTCTTTAGAAATTTCTCTATCATTCTTGAGCTTCATATTTGCTCTCGACTATTCTTTCTTTGCTTTCTTGTACCATTGCTTCTCGTCCCTTCCTATTTTAGAGTAACAAATAATCGTGCTTTATAGAATTTATCAAAAATTCTTAAGTTATAGTGTAAATTAGTTTATTTATTGAATTTTGGTTGTTGGATAGATACGAGAGGATTAGAGATGCCATATGACATAGGTATCTCGTGTTATTGATTTTTACAACTAGTGTGCATGGGTTATAAAATTTTAGGACATCATGTGTTTGATGGGATAGTGTGACCAAAGGTGGATAGACATCCTCAAGGCATAAGGTGATTTATATATTGATGATGAATTAATGATTGAAATGAATGAATAAGTTTTCATGAATGTACAAACTTAAGAGAGAGAATATTGGGTTTAAGTTTATACTTGGAGGAGGAAATAGGGGTAACAATTTATAGTTTTATCTTAGGAACGTTGAATAGGAAATTGTTTAAAGATTGATTGTTACTTGCTTGATTTGGAGAGACCGTAGTAACATAGTGTACCCCTTTGAACTATTCCTAGTTATGTTAATGAGCTTTATTTTAATTTCGAGGACGACATTCTTTTAAAGTGGGTAGATTTTAAGCACCCTGATTTTGGAAACTATTTTTCTTTATTTATTTTATATAATTTTTTATTTTAAATATATGTTTTATTTTTAATTATGACTATAGATGTACTTTTTCGTAGCTTTAATTTTTGGACACAAGAAATGTCAATCTTTTGATACGTTATTCATGAGTTTTTAAGTAGACAAGTTCACCTTCAATTTGATATATCATGTCCCATCCAAGCTTGTTTCCCAACATTCTTTTGACTTTGCACAATTTCGGGTCAATTTAGACCATTTGACCGTTTATCATAATTTTAGACCTAACTTCCAACTTGAGTTCGGAACTCGACATCGATCAAAATTATTTGACCCAATATATGTTTTGACCCATTTTGAGCCTACTATGCACATGCCACTAATGTGCCACCCAATTGAGTTTCTATGTGCTATTTATTTCAAATGGCACATAGATCCAATTCATAGACTTCAGAGTCTATTTCGGTTCAACAAATCGTACCGACTCCAAACTAGGTCAACGAATCTTGGTAGAGCCCATGTCAAATTGGTGACCTAGTAGGATTATTTTAAAATTATTCTATAGGATTTTGTGCAGCCAAATATGTTTAAATGCAATCCAATATTTTATTCCCATTTTCAGAAACCAATTTAACTCACGTTAGGTTTAACCTTGAATCTCTTTTAAGTGGGATATCAAACCTAGTTCCAATATGCATATAGTTCATGTAACGCCCGTATTTTATTATATATACAATTATGATCTTTTGTTAATTAAATTCGGTCATAATATATATATTTTAGCGTATATATATATATATATATATATATATATATATATATATATATATATATATTATATATATATATATATATATATATATATATATATATATATATTTAAAGAATTTTTGGAATTATTTTCCAAGGCAAACATTTCAAATTATTAAAGAATATTTATGATTTATTTTAAATTTTATGGTTAGTTATATTATTGATATTTTAGGTAAATTAAAATACATATATATGGAGTTAAACTAAAGAGCTTCATTTATAAAGTTTTATTTGTATTAAATATATAAAGTAGAAAGATGTATTTTAAATAAGTTATTTTTGAACAATTTAAACTTTTAATGAAAGTATAGGAATAAAAAAAGATTACACATATATAATATTATATATATGCAGGAATATATATATATATATATATATATATATATATATATATATATATATATATATATATATATATATATATATATATCTTCAAGCAATGCTAGGATACTATCGACAGGGATATTGTATCGGCTGCCACCGCGTTTATGCAGGGTCTCCCTCTTCCCAAGGTGATCACACACGCATTTCTTGTTCTCGTCCCCAAAAAAGATAAGCCTGGTGAGTTCTCCGACTTCCGCCCTATTAGTCTTTGTAACTTCTTTAACAAAATCCTTTCCAAGATTGTTGCAAACCGATTCGCTCCTATGCTCCCTCGCATCATATCATCTGAACAAAGTGGCATCGTGAAGGGGAGGGAGATACCTGATAATATTCTTCTCGCCCAGGAGTTGATTTCCTCTATCAGACGCAAAAATCGGGGTAGCAATGTCTCCATCAAGGTTGATATGGAGAAGGCATATGAAAAAACTCGACTGGCAGTTCCTCATCTGGGTTTTGAGGTGCTTCGGGTTTGACGAGCGATCGATCAACATCATATGGAGACTTATAAGCAACTTCTGGTTTTTCGTTTGCATCAACGGCGAAGCTAAGGGATTCTTCCATTCTTTCAGGGGTGTACGACAAGGAGACCCCCCATCTCCTAGTCTCTTCGTGATCATTGCGGAGGTCCTTTCTCGGCTGCTCAACAGCTTGGGTTCGAACAGAAATTTTGGGCGGTTCCATACCCCTTCGGGTTGCCCCCTGGTTACACACCTTGCATACACCGACGACGTCATGATCTTCTGCGCCGCGGACAAGACCACTATCTCGCTTGTCAACAAGTCTCTTTCCTCATTCGAAGCTTACTCTGGCCAGTCCATCGACCGCGATAAGACGAAGGCATTCGTTCATCACTCCTTCGCGAAGTGCCGTCGATAGGACATTACGAGCATCATAGGGTGCCAAGTGGAGTCCTCTCCGTTCTACTACCTATGATGCCCGCTTTATTGTGGTCGTCGCACTTCGATAGCCTTTGAACCTCTCCTAGTAAAGATTAGGAAGCGGATCGACGGCTGGCACAACAAGATTCTCTCTCCGGGAGGTAAGCTGATCCTCCTTAGGTTTGTCCTCACCTCCATCCCCACCCACATTCTGGATGCCAGTTGTCCACCGAAGCACATCCTTGACCAACTTGAAAATAGCTTCTCTGCTTTTTTCTAGGGTCAAAACGATCTTAGAGACAAGCATAGGTGGTGCTCATGGGACACAATGGCTAGGACGATCGAGGAAGGAGGTATGGGCCTTAAGAAGTTGGAAGATGTGACTAGTGCCTTCTCCATAAAGCTGTGGTGGAAACATCGATCTCAAAATTTGTTATGGTGCAAGTATATCCGAGCCAAATACGTCAAGAATCAGAGGCCTTCGAAATTGTTTGTCGAGCAAAAAGCATCGTACCAATGACGTAGTATTCTTCAGGGGCGGGACATGGGGGAAGATCACATCCGGCTCACGGTGGGGTCCGGGGATGCGGAGGTGGACGCAGAGAGATGGCTGGATGAGGAGCAGCTGGTCGTACGGGCCTCCGCCCGGATTTCTGATCTTTGGGCGGAGAGAGGTTGGGTTGAGGGGTGCTATCTCCAGGTGCTTGGGCCGGAGGCGGGTCGACGCCTCCTCAAATCTAATTTAGCCATTTCGACTGAGCCCGACCGTCTGTTCTGGAAGCCGGGGGCAGCGGTACGGTTTGAGCTTGCATCGGCATGGAATATCGGTAGGCCGGGCAGCCTACGGGACGTAGCGACGTCGGAAGTTTTGAACTCATGCATCCCACTTAAGTGGTCAGTTGTGATGTGGAGGGCTGTGAAGGACAAGCTCCTTACCGATCTTGGCGTGCAAAGGATTGGCTTCTCACTCGCCTCCAAATGCTCATGTTGCCTTTTGAGCTGTGAGGAGGAGTCCACTCCTCATTTATTCTTCCAAGGTAAGTTGGCCTCCTCTATTTGGGGACACTTTGAGAACAAGTTGGGGATATCCTCTGCAGAGTCTTTCATGGGGTGCCTATGTCAGTGGTGGGGCTCCCCGTACCGACACACCCGTCAGGTTTTGGCAGGGCGATCATTTGGGTCATTTGGAAAAATAGGAACAAAGTAAGATACGAGGGCCGTCACTACCAAAATTTATTGCTTTAGCGACGGCCTTATCCGTCGCCCGGCCGTCGGTAAATGGTAATACCGACGGATGGCCGACGAATTTTGGTCAAAAATATCCGTCGAAAAAAGACTCGTCGCTAAAAACAATCTGTCGCCAAGTTGTCGCCCAGCAACGATTTCGCGACGGATTTTTGTCAACCATACTCGTACATCTCCCGATGAATTATTGACGGATTTCTGTCAAAGCGCGTATCGGAAAGTTAATGACACGTCGCCTTAGCGACGGCAGTATCCGTCACTAAATTGGTCAGTAATTGCGTATCAGAGAGTTTCTGATATGCAATATCCGTCGCAAATTCGTCACTAAATGGTCGGTAAACGCGCATCAGAGAGTTTTTGATACGCAATATCCGTCGCTAACCCGTCGCTGTTAGTCGCTACTTGTCGACAGGCTCCCGATGGAATAGCGGTAGTACATCCGTCGACCCGATTCTGTGAATCTATTATATTACCAGAACCGTGGCGACGGGTATTCCACCGCTATTTCGTCGAGATATGTCGCTAATCCGTCGTCGAACAATTGCGGATTTGGTAACGGATTATCCGTCGCTAAACTTTTACCGACTACTGGCGACGGTTTACCGACGAAATATCCCTCGATCCCATTCTGTGTTTTTTTCATATTTCCAAAACCTTGCCAACGGACGATCCCTCGGTGAGTTGTCGCCATCCGTCGCTAGCTTGGAATAGTCCCAGTTAGCGGCGGATATTCCGTCGGTGAGTAGTCGCCATCCGTCGCTAACTTGGAATAGTCCCAATTAGCGACGAATATTCCGTCGGTTGGTAGTCACGGGTTCGTCGCTAACTGGGAAATTTTTGAATTTTTTTTTGCATAAAACAGAGCATTCCCTGTTCACACAACATCCACTAACATAAATAACACAAATTATCCACACAAATATTTTAAATTATCCACATTATCCACACAAATATTTCAAATTATCCAATATTTCAAATTATCCAATATTTTAAATATTCAACATTTCAGTCAATATTATCCAATATTTTAAATTATCCACACAAATATTCAATATTTAATCAGTTTTCAAAATCTTCGAATACAAACATCAACGAGGAGGAGGAGTTGGATCATCCGATGATGCTGGTACACCCTGCTGCGCCCGACGCATGTACACTTCTACTAGGTGTGACGACAATCCTTCAAAGACATGGTCTGGAAGTTGGCGTAGCTGCTCTGGCGTCATCAGGTCGAGAAGGGCCGTCACAGCAGGAGTCGGTATAATAGGGGCAGTAGGGTCGAAAGAAAGACGTCCGGTGGAAGAAGTACCGGCAGCACCAGTAGCTGCTCTGCCACTCGTCGAACCCAACCCGCGGCCTCCACTCGCACCCTCTCACCACGGCTCCCCTCCGCCACCCGTCGAACCCAACCCCCAGCCTCCATCCGCACCCCCACTACATAAGACCACCCACCCCCCACCACGGCTCCCCTCCGCCCCCACCCCAATGCCGGCTACCTCCGTCCCCTCCCCCCCGCCGTCCACAACCCCTAAAAGAGAGAGAGAGAGAGAGATGTAGGACCGTTGAGCACCTCTAGAGGGGGGGTGAATAGAGTGAGTGCGAGTACAGCAGAAAATAATCACCAATTTTTAAAATTATAAACAGATAACTATGACAGTAAATAAGAGACAGTAAATAAATATAGCAAAAGATAGAGAGATCAAACTCAGTGAAACAACGATGTATACTGGTATCCCTCTAAGAGGACTAATTCAGTCTCGAGTACTCTTGTTCGATGTTAATCCACTAAGGCACAAGCTAATTGAGAGCTTGCAGTCTCTTAAAATACCGTGCTTGGTGACAAGTGCACGACCAACTTCACAACACCGTGCTTGGTGACGAGCGTACGATCGGCTCTACAACAGAGATAATTTTTGTATTTGAACAACCTCTTTACAACTCTTGAGAACCAAAAGACTCTAGATCGAAATAGACATTACTGGCTTTTGGCTGAGAGAAGTGTAGGTGTGATATAAAAAATTTTGATCGGATGAAAACACTTATTGAATAGAGAAGAGAAGATGAAGAATGATTGAGTGATTTGGAATGAAAAATCCTCTTCTATTTATAGGTGTTTTCTAGGACAGAACTCGGGCAGAGTTCTGGCAGAGTTCTGATGCAAAGATTTTGCATAGGAACGTTGCATGCAGATTTGGAGGCAACAAATATTTAAATTTAAACAGACCGAACTTGGGTAGAGTTCAGGCTGAACTCGGTTTGAGTTCCGTCTAGGAAAAATGTTAAATATTTGTAAAATGTTGTTGCAGAATGGAATATAACTTTTTGGTAGATGGAATAAGGATAGGTAGGCTGTATAGAAAAGTAGACTAAGATTAACCTAAGCTAGTATTATCCAGTCGATCTTACAATTTATATCCTAAACTCAATAAAGATAAAATACATAATAAATTGTAAAATAACTCGGACTAGATTCCTAATGAAAGTAAGCTTCAGACTGATGATATACGTGCTTGATGATGCAGTAGTACGCTTGTTGATATTGATTTCACAAGACCTAAAATGATTAGCAGCAGTTCGTATATTTTGTGTATTGACTTAAGTTCATGTCGATTATTAAAATCGGATGTGACCATGGAATGGGCCAACAATCTCTCCCATTTTGATAATTGACAAACATGAGTCTATACCAAAATATATCTAAAATAGAACAAATAAAATTACCTGAAAAAAATGATTTTGGTAGTCTTTCTTTGAATGTTGATTTTGGTATTGCGCTCTTTCTCCCCCTTTGTCAGTGAAAAAATGGTTTTAGCTCCCCCGTAATGTGTGAAGCCCATAATGTTCATCAAACAGACAAAGTAATACTAGAGAGATAACAATAATTCCACAAATAACAAGTGCATAAAAAAAAACTAGTAGTGAAATACTGAAAATGTCATGCATAATAGAAATATACAACCACCATAAACATCACAAAGTACTACTAAGTGTCTAACTAAAAAGTTTAGACAAAAAAAACTACATCATAGATCATCATCTATCAGCCCTAAAAAAATCCACTAGCTCAAGTCCTCATCACATCGGAGTGTCGTCAACGCCAGGAGCATCAGGAGGAAAATATGCAGCAGTAGGATCGAAGTGAGGGAATGTCGCCTCATCGTCGAACTGGGTCTAGTAAAGCTGGGGTGAGGAAGTATGGTGACTGGATGTGATGTGTCATGGGAGAGACTCCAGTGAAGATCAGCAATACTGTTCCGCAATACCTGAGCCTGGGTGATATGGCATAACTTTGAGTCAAGATAGCCCTGATGACGTTGCGCAGAGAGGGCAACAAAATCATCAAAACGGTGATAGAAGCTAGGGTCAAAACCCGAAGCAGGGGCTGGAGCAGCAGCAGCAGGATGAGGAGCCTCGGGGTCATCATCTGGAACAGGCTCAGCACCAGGAGGCAGAGGAGGAGTAGGGCATAACCTAGACCTACTAAGCTCTATGGCTGTGGAGGAGTAAGAACATGTTTGAAGATCGATTTCAAACCTTCTAAAGATAGACACCAAATGCATAGGATATACGAGGTTGCGTCTTGTATTTCTGTAGTTGAGCATCCAGGCCATCATAGTCTTGGAAACAGAGAATGGAATTCCAAAGTGAATGTGGTACATGGCTGAGAATTCCAAGAAAGTAATCTCATCAGAGGATCCCTTCTTCGGAAGAAGAACAGAGAATACAAACCTATGTAGTTCATAGAAGTTTTGGTTGAGATCACTACAAGAATAAGGGCTTTTCTTGACGGTGATTCCCCGTCAAGAAATGGTTATCTTGACAGTTGTAGATCCGTCAACTAGGCCGGAGTCAAGAAAAGTCCCCACTTTTCTTGACGATCCCTGAAATGGCTTTTCTTGACGGTTTTTTGTCGTCATTTTAAGTAATTTTCTTGACTATTTTTAGCCGTCAAGATAGCTCTTTTTAGGAACCGTCAACATAGGCAATAACTTTTCTTGACTCCGGCCTAGTTGACGGTCTTTAGCCATCAATAAAAGCATTTATTTTGACGGACAAAACCCGTCATAAAAAGCACTAATTCATAGCTATATTGTGCAGCATGATATGAATTAAAGTTGACATTTGACAACTGTCAAGAGAAGCTATCCAGAGTACCGTCAAGATAAGCATGCCAAAATTCTATCAAGAATTATATAATATTAATCAGCCATATATTATATCAATCCAGAAGCTACACACATCAAATTACTATAAAATCCAAATTTTATATTAACAAACTGTATTGTTCATACAACAAAAACTTCCAATACACATCTCACCAGATGTATTCTTCACTTGTCCAACCACGAAAAAAATCCACCAATACTACAAAATGAAACAAAAAATAGCAAACCATATCTAAGCACATCCTTCCATATCCACAACATTCCCCTATTCACAACATGCATCCATCTTCATTTTTCAGCAAGTTGCTGAGAGAACAAGAACACAAATTATAAATATACTCTCCTACATGTTCTTATATAGATATTCAACTCACTATTAATTTTTGTCGTCTAGCATGAACATACAACTTGTGCACAAAATGAGTTTAAAAAATCATGAATTCTTATTGATGAAGTGATCCTTTATCAGTACACTATCTATTGGTTGCAAGTCAAGACTAGCCTCAAGTTTGTCCCCTGAGAAACCTACTAAAAGCTCTAATTTAGTAATTTATCTCCAGCATGAGCTCCTTAAACAAACAACAAATTGAAGGATAAAGAATAATTCAAAGTAAACAACATATCCACTGGCATAAGTAACAGAACCATGTTCAGTGGACCTAAAAGTAGGAAAATTTATCTACAGTTGATCTGATCAAACTTCTTGTCCTGAACAATCAGGAGTTAAGCATAAGGTATAATCAATAAAAATGAAGTTACTTGGGTTTTCTCCATTAGTCTCTTGATTACTATCGCCTCTATGAAACATAAACTGAACTTGGTTTGATGTAATAATGAACGATAACAATAACTTATTCTGCACACACAATATGTATAATTTTACATCAACTAGCAATATCATGCCACCAAAATACTATGTGTATAATAGTTAACGTAAGGGTAACTTCTAGAATAGTTGTCTATGTGATATATTATCATTTTCAAAAGAAGGCTGGTGTGCAAACCAGAAGAGGTACCATTTATGTAACTGTAAAAAATTAAGGGATTACCTAAAATGACAAGATAGACGGTTATATTTTGAGAAAATATTTTAACTCTCACTACATGCCTTTGAATCATGCCACGTTATATAACAGGACATTAATTAGTATTTACTAAAGGGGTTAACATAGAAAAATAATAAATGCACTAGAAGTCCACAAATAAAACCATCAGCCATGTAGCATAATAACAAAATACAAACAATACTTGGAATGCAGGAAATGATCAATGTACAACACAATATAAAAAAAATTGTCATTTCAATCGGTGTGCATTCTCAGTGTCTGATAAATGGTGCCTGTTACCAGAACAGTTGAATTAATAACTAATTGCTGATCAGAATCAGCTCATTCATTTCAAATTAAATGTTCTAAATGTACTCATCAGGTATGTGTTAAAAATGTAGATTTTGACTCTAATCCAAAATAAAACCTAATCAAACTTATTCCAATAATCAGGGCAACTTCATTCATTTTCCCATATAGCATATTTTACGATACGAGCCATGTCCAAACTGTGCAAGTTCATAAAGTATGCTGACATTACATACCAGTTGATGATGCAATCCCATAAAGACTTCCACAAGCCAAGCTAACCAGAACAGGAGAATCGTGTGGCCTGGTCCAAGTAATCAAAATTGCACGTTAACAACTATATCATAGAGAGAAGTAAAATCTATAACAAATGAATCACAACTGATTAAATCGAATGGCAATACCTTTCTAGCTTCCAACGGGATCTCAGGGTCTCATATGCAGAGAAGCCAATGGCAATACCTTTCTTATATAAATATCTACATGATTGTTCTTTAAAAGCTTTATTTTAGATGAAATAAAAACAATAAAAACAATACAAGAGTATAACATGAGCAGGAATACATACATTAATTAACGTGTCACTTGTAGGTGGCTTTTAACATGAGCAATTGTTAACCCAGGCAAGGATATTGCCTTGAATATTCCTTTAGGTGTTGCCCCTATAAATCAACACAATTATTACACTAAATTGGTGCCTTCACAGTAAACTTGATAAATGAGAAGAGAAAATTTGCTCAACTACGGAAGCATAAAATTCAAGCAAACGGATAGCTTCGGCTCCTTGGAACAACAAATCGAAGGCCAGAGAGTGGCAGAGGCAAACCTCCTCCTCCTTCTTGCAGTAGTATACCTGTATGGTAAAAACCAATCAATAATCACTCTCTTTTATTTTTCCATTACAAACATATTCAGAGACCAAGTGTTCCTTGCTCAAGTTTTTGTTCTAATTTTAAGAGATTTTCCACAATATAAGTAAAGCGCACTATAAAACTAATCCAATTACAAATACCAATCCCTGAGTTTCGTACTTGTACAAAATTACTACTATTAAACTATTTAAACAGATTCTAAACTATAGGACCATCTAGCAACCCTTATAATTTTAGAAATCAACAATTAAGTAAGAAGTGCCACTATAAGACATGGTCCTTGCCTGCAGGATGAAGGTTTGAGCCGATGAAAAATATTCTATAAGTAGGGGTCAGAGGTACATCTTGATGTTGCAACAACATCTTGATGTTGGACAGACCTCAGATACTTGTCAGAAAGTTCTTAATATGTATAATTTTAAAAATAATCCAACACTTATTTGTACACAACATGTATTAAGTTTTTTTTGCATTCAAATAGTGGACTTCTAATTTCATAAAAAGGACAATATTACCTTCAGAAGGATCGTGTCATTGCGAAAGAGATGAAGCAACAAAAGTACAAAAGTAAAAGATAAAAAATAGGCATCTCAGCTTCCTTCCACATTAATAATCAGAATATCTCACTTGTTGTAAAGCACAAAAGTAAATTTACTGACAATTCTCTAGCAGACCTGAAGCATTCATTCAACCAAAATTAAATTTACCGACAATTCTTTGGCTAC
The DNA here is from genome assembly GCA_029216955.1 of Iris pallida. Taxonomy (NCBI): domain Eukaryota; kingdom Viridiplantae; phylum Streptophyta; class Magnoliopsida; order Asparagales; family Iridaceae; genus Iris; species Iris pallida. The sequence goes on along the minus strand of JANAVB010041819.1, from coordinate 2,000,358 downwards.
TGCTTCCATCTGAGACTCCGAGTAGAGAGTGGCTCCAACGTGGTCCAAGTAAACTAGACCTAAAATCAACCAAGAAAATAAAACCCTAACAAACATAATTTTTTTGAAATTTGGGTATCAACTAAATTGCAAAAAAAAGTGTGACCTTCCAATCTTTTGAATTCGGAAGCCCTAATCTGGTCGATATTCTTGTGGGCGTTCAGGTAGCCATAGTCTTCTCCGAACTGCTTCAGAAATTCCTCTTTCGAAATCTCAAGATTAGAAAAAAATAAAGAGGAGAAATCGGACCTAGGTCGACGTCGTCCTCGTCGAGATCCTCCTCTTTGTCGTTCCAATCAGCTTCGATGGCCACCAGAAAGAGAGTTTTCGGTCTTGGAATTGTCGGAGAGGGGACCACGTATAGTCCATCGGGGAGAGAGTTCTACGAGAGGGGGACATGATTGCTGAGAGAGAGAGAGAGGGTTTTCAGAATGGAGGAGGATTTGGGGATTAGGGATTGGGATTTAGAAAGGATCTATATGAGAGAGAAAGAAGAAAGAGGAAGAAGAGGAGGAAGAGGATGGAGAGGAGGAAGAAGGGTTTGTTGGTTTGGGCTCTCCTTCTCCATCTGCTTGTAGAAAAATAGAGCGGAGAGGAAAGAATCAGAAAATAAAGAAAATGGGATTGAAAGGCAACCCGTCAATATATATCAAATTTCAAAAAAATTACCAAAATGGCAGCTGAAAAAATTGCGCCAATTCTTTTAGGCATATATTGGTTGACGGTTATTACCGAACCATCATTAAATAAAAGAATATTTCCTGACGGATCCTCTAAAACTGTCAACTATTATGCTGTAAGATTACTAAATTAACATAAAATAAGGCATTTCTTGACGTAAGGCTAAATCCGTCAAGATAAGCCATTTTTTTGACGATTTTTCACGACCATCATCTTATAAACCGTCAAGAATCATCATTTTTCTTGTAGTGGATGTTTGGAGTAGACTATTCTAGGAACAGGTTTGGGATGGCACAAAAGTTCTTTGAAGGAATCGAGAGTGACACCTTCAGGGAATTGGATGTGATGGATATCCACTAAAGCTTCACCTATATCAGGAACATGGAAGTATTCACTGATGTCGGTGGCGCTGAATTCTAGTTCTTGCCCAGCAACGCAAGAATATAAATTTTTGTTAGCTTTTACTTGTAGGTTGCGGTAAAACATACGCACAGTGTTATCATAGATATTCTTAGCTACTTCGAAAAAGTCACGAAAGCCGAGACGGTCGAACGTCGGAGCATATTCAAAAATATAGTAAAGTTTACACGTGCTCCAGCACAAATTCTACGACCAAAAAAAGAGTCAAACCAAAGGTCCAAAAATTCTTTGTCCGGAAAGAGACCGGAATCATAATCATCGGATCCCATAGGTCTAGCTGGACTAAAGACATTTGTGGGAACATAGTCAGAAGAGGAAGATCCTACATATGAGGAATCAACCTTTCTCTTTTGGTTCTTGGGTACCATAGATGAGAAGAAGGGGATAATGGAATACCTTAGAAAGGAGGAAGAAGATCGACAAGAATAGCCCACTAAACTCCTGAGAAGCTTGAAAGAAAGGAGGAGGAAGAGCTCTTGGAAGTAATGTAGGGTTTTTCTCGATTGGGTGATAAAAAAAAGTGGAAGGAAGAAGGGGTTTAAATAGAGCTAGGGCCGGCTGTTCGGTTCTAGAATCTGAACAGCGCCGACCGAACTCGGTCCGAACTCAGTCCGAACTCGGTCAGAGTTCGGTCCGAGTTCGGCTGCTTGTATTTCCAATCCAATAAATACAGTATTTGTTTAAAAATTTGAATTTATAACTGTTGACTTCTTCATTTAATAACTTCTATTATTTTGGGTTAGCTGTAGGGGCTGGATCCCAGCTAGCGGTAGTCCGAAGACTAGTGCACCATGTCGCTTCAGGCTATTTATACCTGTATGATAGAAGGACCCTTTCGGCTTGTACCCAAAATAATTTTTGTTAGATAAATTATGAAGTTTCGAGTTATAAAAATAAATTTAGTAAACATACTACATTATGAATCAGAAAATTCAAGTATGCCGAGCTCTCGCCTCATAATGTTAAATCGGTCTTCAGCTAGTGGTTTTGTGAAAATGTCTGCTAGTTGATGATCTGTGTCAATAAACTCTAGGCAGATGTCCCCGTGTTGTTGGTGATCACATAAAAAGTGATAACAAATCTTAATATATTTTGTACGTGAGTGACATACAGGGTTCTTAGTCAGGTTAATAGTGCTAGTATTATCACAATAAATGAGAATCTTAGTATAGTGCAGATTGTAGTCTTCTAGGGTTTGCTTCATCCATAAAATTTGAGCACAGCAACGTCCTGTGGCGATATACTCAGTCTCAGTAGTTGATAATGCTACATAATTTTATTTCTTGCTAAACTATGAGATTAAGGCTTTTCCTAGGAAATGACACGTACCGCTGGTACTTTTACGGTCTACTTTGTATCCTGCAAAATCCGCATCCGTGTAACTGATCAGGTCAAAGGATTTAGTTTTAGGATACCACAAGCCGACTGTAGAAGTTCTATTAAGGTATCGAAAGATACGCTTAACGGCACTTAGGTGTGATTCCTTAGAATTTGCCTGGTATCATGCACATATGCAAACACTGAACATAATATCAAGGCGACTAGCAGTTAAATATAATAAGCTACCAATCCTACCTCGATACTTTTGCTGGTCGACAGGTTTGCCACTTTCATCAGTGTCAAACTTTTTAGATGTAGCCATTGGAGTTCTGATAGGCTTTACATTATCGAAGTCGTACTTTTTCAGTATGTCCTTCGTATACTTGGCTTGATTGATGAATGTTCCCTTTGAGTGTTGTTTGATCTGGAGTCCTAGAAAGAAGTTTAGCTCTCCCATCATACTCATCTCAAATTCACTCTGCATACACTTAGCAAACTCTTGACAAAGTTTTTTATTAGTAGAACTGACTATAATGTCATCAACATATATTTGCACAAGAAGAATGTCATCATCTAAAGATTTGATAAACAAAGTTGTATCAACTCTTCCTTTTGAAAAATCATTATCAAGTAAGAAGGCACTTAGGCATTCATACCAAGCATGAGGTGCCTGTTTGAGTCCATAGAGTGCTTTCTTAAGCTTGAAGACGTGATCAGGTTTTTAAAAATCTTCAAAGCCAGGGGGTTGTTTTACATAAATTTCTTCTTTTAGAAATCCATTCAAAAATGCACTTTTCACGTCCATTTGAAATAATTTAAAATCATTAAAACATGCAAATGCACAAAACATGCGGATAGCTTCTAGTCTAGCAATATGAGCATATGTCTCGTTATAATCAATACCTTCTTCTTGATTATAACCTTGTGCCACTAGATGTGCTTTGTTGCGTAGAACTTGTCCATCTTCACTAAGTTTATTTCGGAACACCCTTTTGGTACCAATTATCGATTGACCAATAGGTTTAGGAACGAGTTCCCAAACTTGGTTTCTCTCAAATTGATTAAGTTTCTCTTGCATGGCATTAATCCAAAACTCATTAGTAAAGGCATCTTCTATATTCTTAGGTTCTATTTGAGAAATGAAAGCTACATTTGCTGCTATTTCAGAATATCTAAGAGAGGAGCGTGTACTTACACCTTTTGATACATCACCTATAATGAGTGTCTCTGGATGATCTGGTAAAAAATTTAATGATTCAAATTTATGACCTAGATCTTCCACATGACTCTTATCGATTTTTGCTTGTACACCTTCATCATCACTGTCGCTAGATCTGTGACTATTGAGCTCATCAAAATTAACGTTAATAGATTCCTCAACAATCATAGACCTTTTATTGAAAATTCTATATCCCTTACTCTTAGCAGCATATCCGAGAAATATTCCTTCATCTACTTTAGAGTCGAACTTACCCAAGTTGTCCTTGGTGTTCAGGATAAAACAACGACATCCAAAAACTTTGAAATAAGAAATGTTTGGAATCCTTCCAAACCAAAGTTCATACGATATTTTCTTACAGATAGGTCGAATTAACACCCTATTTAAAATATGACAGACTGTGCTAACAGCTTCTGCCCAAAAATATTTAGGAAGATTATGCTGATTCAACATGACTCTAGCCATCTCGCTTAGAGTACGGTTCTTCCGCTCCACAACACCATTCTGTTGAGAAGTTCTAGGAGAAGAAAATTTATGGTAGTACCCACTATCATCATAAAACTTTTTGAAATCAATATCTACGAATTCGCCACCATGATCACTTCGGATACGAGTAACCATGAAGCCTTTTTCGTTTTGTACTTTTTGCAAAATAACTGAAATTCAAAAATAGCATCACTTTTGTTTGATAAAAAATAAACCCAAGTAAAACGAGAGAAATCATCAACAATAAAAAAAGTGTAGAGCTTACCACCAGGACTAGCGACTCTACTAGGACCAAATAAATCCATATGTATCAACTGCAAAGGTCTAGAAGTACTTACAGCGTTGATGGATTTAAATGTAGACCTATGTGCTTTATTCTTTTCACAGTCAGCACATACCATATCTTTCTTGAATGGAATCTCGGGGAGTCCTTTTACTAACTTCTTAGTGCTCAGTCGTGAGATAGTGTCCATATTTACATGCCTTAGTCTCATATGCCATAGCCAGCTTTCATCTAAATTAGCTACTAGGCATCTTCCTGCATTATTAGTACTCTCCAAAAAGAAAACATAAATATTGTCTTCTCTAATCCCTTCATATATGGGATTACCAGATGACATATCATATATATGGTATATTTATCTTTTACAAAGTTGATACCATAACCATTATCAGCCAAATGACTTATGCTTAGTAGGTTATGTTTCAATTCTGTAACTAGACAAACATCTTTTATTACAGGATAAGGAGATATACCAACTGTGCCATTGCCAATGATATCACCTCTCAGATTATTTCTGAAGGAGACGTATCCTTTTTTCTTCATCGATAGCGTGGCGAACAAAGATGCATCACCAGTCATGTACCACGAATATCCACTATCGAGGATCCACTTGCTTTTAGCATGAGAGGGTTGAGGGTCCACCTACAAAACAAGTAGATGAATCTTTTGGTACCCATTTACTGAAGGGTCTATATTGATTAGTCTTAGGTCTCCAAAATAAAGTGCGATTGTCAATAAGTTTTCTTGCTAAATAATACTGTGATATGTGTCCATGAGTACCACAATATTTGCAAGTGAGTTTAGAAACAATGGTAGTTGAAACTGTGTTGACATGCCTATTTGGTTTCTTTGAAAACCTATAAGTGAAAGCATGGTGATAAACGTGTTTCTTTCGTGCTTTCTGAGTTTTAGTCCTCTTAGGTGTATGCTTAGCTTTAGGACTAAACTTAGGCTGTGTCACAGGTATTGCCTGTTTGCCTAACTTGATTTTTAACTTTTTAGAAACCGCAAAAGACTCTTCATATTTAGCAGTCATATCTAAGAGTCTTTGTTCTGTGATTAAGTGTTTCTTCTTCTCTATGTCATATAACTCTTGTATTTTGACATAGTCTCTTTCTTTCTTATCAACTTTAAGGATAGCCTCATGATAGTCTACTTTGAGTTTGGCTATCTCTTCCGTGTTACCGGTAGTAGACGTCTTTTTAATGTCTTCAATAAGACTGGACAGTCTAGCTATCTCGGTTGTGTATGCCTTAATCTCTTTTCGAGATTTCTTATACTTGTCAAGCACATTTCTGTATTCTTCAAGTAGTTCGCTAAAGGCATTTTCTAAAGTCATCATACAAAGGGTTTGAGGATACCTTATCAAAAGCCATAAGACAGACATTGGCAATTCTGCAGGGTCTGTCTTCTTCCTCTGTATCACTGGCATCACTTTCATGCTAGATACTTGTGTTAGCATACTTTCGACTGGTTGTTACTTTTCTGCTTGATCTTGATCTATCGTATGGACTGCTTTTCTTCGAAGTTTGACAGTCCTTCTTCAAGTGCCCTGATTTCTTGCATCCAAAGCATATTATTTCATCTTTATTATTTCTTGGATATCTTCCTTCCTTTTGTTTGAATTCTCCAACTTTAGAAATTTTCTGAAGTTCTTCACTAGTAGGGCTTGTTCATCACCACTTGATGATTCTTCCTCAGAATTATTGCATGTAGATTTTTTGGCTTGAGCTTTGAAGGCGATAGACTTTTCTTTTAGGATTGCTTCTTCAAACTCTTGCAGATCAAGCTCATGGGTCATGAGCTTGCCCATCAGAGTTTCCAGAGACATGGTGGTAATATCGTTTTCTTCAATGATTGCTGTTGTCTTTGGGTTCCAGTTCTTGGTTAGAGCCTGTATCACTTTTTTGATCTTCTTATGATTACTGTAATCCTTAGCAAGATATTACAAAGAATTAGTAATATCAAGAAAACGTGTGAACATCTGTGTAATTAACTCACCGGATTATATCTTAAAAGATTCATACTCCTGTATTAGTCTACTGATTTTGGATTCCTTCACTTGGAAAGTACCTTCATGAGTTACCTCAAGAAGTTTCCAAATCTCACGAGACGTTTTACAGGTTGAAACTCTGTTGAATTCTGTTTTGTCAATTGCACAGAATAGTGCGTTGATGGCACGAGCATCTAGACTAGCCTTTGCTTTTTCAGTCTCTGTATATTTGTCATGAGGCTTGTCTACAAGCAGGCCATCAACTACTGCCTGTTTCATATAACCGTCAATAACTGTAGACCAAAGATCAAAGTCAAGAGACTTTAAGAAAAAAGTCATCTGTGTTTTCCTGTAGGTATAATTAGTACCATCAAATAGTGGAGTTCTATTTGTGGATTGCCCTTCACCGTTGAATATTGATTTCACGGCTGCCTATATACTCTATGATGTTTGTTATATTTGAATATAACCTGCTCTGATACCAATTAGGACCATTGAGCACCTCTAGAGAGGGGGATGAATAGAGTGAGTGTGAGTGCAGCAAAAAATAATTACCAATTTTAAAAATTATAAACAGATAACTATGGCAGTAAATAAGAGACAGTAAATAAATATAGCAAGAGATAGAGAGATCAAACTCAGTGACACAGCGAGGTATACTAGTATCCCTCTGAGAAGACTAATCCAGTCTCGAGTACTCTTGCTCGATATTAATCCACTAAGGGACAAGCTAATTGAGAGCGTGCAGTCTCTTACAATACTGTGCTTGGTGACAAGTGCACAACCAACTTCACAATACCGTTCTTGGTGAGGAGCGCACGACCGGATCCACAACAGTGAAAATTTCTGTACTTTGAACAACCTCTTTACAACCCTTGAGAACCAAAAGACTCTAGATCGAAATAGATATTACTGGCTTTTGGCTGAGAGAAATGTAAGTGTGATATAAAACCTTTTGATCGGGTAAAAACACTTATTGAATAGAGAAGAGAAGATGAAGAATGATTGAGTGATTTGGAATGAAAAATTCTCTTCTATTTATAGGTGTTTTCTAGTACCAAACTCGGGCAGAGTTCTGGCAGAGTTCTGATGCAAAGATTTTACAAAGAAACGTTGCATGCAGATTTGGAGGTAACAAATATTTAAATTTAAACAGACCGAACTCGGGCAGAGTTCAGACCGAACTCGGGCTAAACTCGGTTTGAGTTTTGTCTAGGGAAAATGTTAAACATTTGTAAAATATTGTTGCAGAATGGAATAGAACTTTTTGGTAGATGGAATAAGGATAGGTAGGCTGTATAGAACTGTAGACTAAGATTAACCAAAGCCAGTATTATCCAGTCGATCTTACAATTTATATCCTAGACTCAATAAAGATAAAATACATAATATATTATAAAATGATTCGGACTAGATTCCTAATGAAAGTAAGCTTCAAACTGATGATATACGTGCTTGATGATGCAGTAGTATGCTTGTTGATATTGATTTCACAAGACCTGAAATGATTAGCAGCAGTTCATATATTTTGTGTATTGACTTAAGTTCATGTCGATTATTAAAATCGGGTGTGCCATGGAATGAGACAATAAGAGAGAGTAACTTTGAGAGAGAGAGCTCCAAGAGAGAGAGAGGAGAGTGAGAGAGAGAGAGAGATAGTTCGAATGAAATCTCCTCCCGTCGGTTCAATTTAAGTTAGGGCTGGCAATTTAGCGACGGACTGTCGACGGATATATCCATCGCTAAGTAGTCGTAAATTTCCTTCGAATTTTTATATATTTTCTCGCCAGCTGAGTGACTACGTAGCGACGGCCTCAGGTTCCGTCGCTAAAACTCATCAGTTGGGCGACGGACTGTCCGTCGCTACGTAGTCACCCAATTTCCTACGATTTTTTTAACATTTTCCCACGCAAATATTGACTAAGGAGTGACTATCTAGCGACGGATACATTGTCCGTTGCTACTTTGCCGACGCCATACCGGCGGGTTTGCGACAACTTTTTACCCTTAAAATTAAAAAAATTGCCTGTGATTAGACGATAAACCGTCAGTATAGAGTCGGGAGTCCGTCGCTACTAGCGACGGACTTAATCCGTCGCTAACTGGCCGCCACTAGGTCGATGAATTTTGGTAGTGCGTGGATGGCCGGTTCCTAAGCTAATCGAAGAGATTGGCAGGCAATTGGACAAAGCTATTATCAATTGTTGGTATCGGGACTCGGCGTCTCCATGTTCGATTTGGTTCCCGTAGAGTCGGGTCATTTTGTGGTCTTTTCTTTTGGTCTTTTCTACAGCCTTGTATGCTTGGCTGTCTCTTTCATTTTGGGCGAGGGTCCTATAGGTTTTTCGGGGTCTTCGTTAGGCTTGGGTTCGGAGCGGGTCTTCTATGCTCAAATCGGGTTTTGTACTCTTGCTTGATTGTTTCTATAATATATGAGCTGCTTATATATATATAAACTAACCCAAACTCTAACCCTAGCCCTAATTCTTTTTTCCCTGCACATATGGAGCAGTCGTCGAGGCCGGGCCACTGCACCGGTCGCCACCCTCAGCCACCAGCGCTGCCGTCGACCCATCGTATGTGCATGCACGCCATCGCTGGCCAGTCATGCGTGGCTGTAGGCACAATGGCAGCAACATTAACGACAACAGCGACGACACTGCTACCAGCTGCCGCCGAAACAACACCTGGACCCGTCGACTAGGCTACCGCACGGACGCGCGCCAGGGCACCTCCGTTGGTCAGCCGCTAGGCACACCGTTGTCGGACATAGGCAAGCAGCCGCAATAGCAGTAGAGCAGCAGCAGCAATAACCGCGACAGTAGCAGCATCCTGGACGCCATCTTTGCAGCGAGTTTCAGGACTCCTCGATAGACTATTTTTTGAATCGATTTTGCGAATATGTTTCTAACCTAACCCCTTAGTGGCCCTTCATGTAGATTTAATTATATTGTATTAGATTGTCCAGGAAATCGAAACAAAAATAAAAAAAATAGTTTCCTGAATATCAAGATAGAACAAAACAGTTTCGAATACCCGATTTTGAAGACTGTTTTCTATCATGATAATGGGTATTTTTTAAAAAAACTTAAACAATTTTGTAGACATCTTGTAAGGATATAAAATCCTTTTTGTAGTTTTTAATTTTGTCCATTGTTATAGAGAAAACAGATTTTCAAAATCACGAAAAACAGTTTTCAAAACAATAGAATTTAAATAAAATTTACCGATACGGTGTGCGTCCCGATAAATCGGGCGACTTCGTCGCAACCCGAAGGCATCGAAAGGTGTGTATGAATGTTGCGGACGTGTGGGCTTTAGCGTGTGCGTGACGAAGTATCGGTCGAAGAATGCTGTTCGGCTACTTTGTAAAAATATTAATTACTTCGTGCACGTTCGTCACATCGTGACGAAGCTTACGCCATTGGACTCATATTATTTTTCAAGTCTTGTGAGTCAAGTTTGGTTCGGTTCTAGATAGTTGACCGGATCGCCATTTTGGCGGGCTACGATCCGACTCAACGGACAATTTCGTACATAGCTTATCGGAGTCCAAAACTGGGCATAAATTTGAGTTCGTATCGAAAAATTGGACTCCTAGCTATATAATTTTTTGAGTTTATAGATACCATAAGTAGGTCCAACGAGGACACTATTTTGTCCCGAAATTATCATTTAGTCCTGTTTCCTAAATTGGACTTATGTATAGTCAAACTTAGACATTTTTTATGCAAAAAAATTGATGATGTCTGTTTCAGCATCCGAAGATGTTTGTGGAAGTTGGGCATTCATGGCTCTTTGATTTGATGAGTGCTTATTTGGACGTGGTCGATTCCTCACTAGACAAGTATACATTGCCAACATTGTATAATTTATTTACATGCATATTTTCTATCATTTTTGTTTGTACATGTCTCATTTTTCTATTATGTATCTGTAGCCTTGCCATAATTGTTTCTATGTTTTGTACCTTTTATCACTTGTTGTTATCATTAGTTGTTTTGTATATTTTCCACCCATGACTTCGATAGTGTTTGTTACTTTAGCGACTTGACATGAACATGTGATCCATGTTACTTTGACTTGACCCTCGACCGATACTAGGATTGGCTACTTGACCACTCTCGACTCGAAAACCCACACAGGACTACGATAGAGACTACTATAGTTAGGAAGCACCACGCAAGACTACTAGCTATAGGATCGGGAGCACCACGCAGGACTAGGGTCATTTGATTTATTTGTAGCTATGCTTAGTATTATTTTCTTTATGACATGTCATTATCTATAGAGTTCTTCCATGTGTTCTTCATTCTGGTTCTAGTAGTTTGTTTTTCTTTGCATATTATTTATTGTCATAGTAGGCATGTTTATATGTATCTTGCTAGTCCCCGGAGGACCTGGTGATCTCTCCAGGACATTGCTAACTTTGTACAGTTTATTTACGTGCATATTTTCTATCATTTTTGTTTTTACATGTCTTATTTCTCTATTATGTTTCTGCAGCCTTGCCATGATTATTTTTATGTTTTATACCTTTTATCACTTGTTGTTATCATTAGTTGTTTCGTATATTTTCCACCCATGACTTCAATACTGTTTGTTGTTGGCCCAATGATTATATCATATTTTTGTATATGGTTAATCTGTTAAGTTTAGAATTTCATTATCACTAATCTTCATATTATCACTATATCATTTCTACATATACTTATACCTTTGGTGATATGTGCTTATTGTTTTACATATTAGTGATATGAGTTTTCATTATATCTATCTTAAATTTAATTTAGCTGCCAAAATTAAAACTATGTTTTGATTATGGTTATTTAATTAAGTTTAATATTATGATATCACTAATATTTATTCTATCACTATAGCTCTTATACTTAAACTTAGCATTGTCCTACTGTGTTTTATCTTATCATACTTGCTACAATGTATATTGTTTTGTTCGTCTAACATGTACATGCATAAAAGTAATAAGCAAGATCAATGTAGACATATGCAATAAAGAAATCATAGTGGGCCAAAGACGATGGTATTCTACAAGATTTTTCTGAACCGCCTGACGACATCTCTGGAGCCACGCACTCGGGGGTTCCGCTGTCCAGTCGGCAGATGGGGGCCGAGGGGGCAGCGCCCCCCGTCAGGAGTTCGGGGGCAAAGCCTGTAACACTCACTTTTCTAAAATAAGGATAATTCTAAACTTTTATAATTTTGAATATTCAATATTAGGATTTAATCATGTTAATGATTTTTGGTGAATTTTAATTAAATTAATACTATTTAAAATATTGAATTGTGATTTTGATGGTTAACTAGTGCAATCCTAGAATTGCTAAGCCTAGAGACTAACCATGACCATGGGAGCCTACTCATGTGATTAGAATTACAAATTATCCCTTTTTAGCCTAAGGGTATTTTGGTCATTTTTGACTTTTAATGAAAATGAATTTTGATTAATTAATTATGTGCTAATCTATTTGTAAGCCTTAACCTAGAAGTTGCCCTAACCTAGATATTAGTCATGAGCCTAGATATTAGATTAGAAGCTTCCATCATGACAAGGTTAGGAATATCTAGATATTATTGTAGTATGATATTTCCCTTAAGATATTTGTAGAAAGAAAGCCTTAGGATTAAATTAAACCATTGATTGGACTTGAATTATGTGGAGAAGCCTTACCCATCTACATCTAAACCTAACCCTAATTTCTATTTGTGGCCGGCCCTAGGAGTATCCCCTATAAGTATTTTACTACCAAAATTCATCGATTTAGCGACGGCCTGTTAGCGACGGATTAAGTCCGTCGCTAGTAGCTACGGACTCCCGACTATATACTGACGATTTGCAGTCTAATCACAGGCAATATTTTTTTTAATTTTAAGGGTGAAAAGTTGTCGCAAACCCGTCGGTATGGCGTCGGCGAAGTAGCGACGGACAATGTATTCGTCGCTAGATAGTAATTCCTTAGTCAATATTTGCATGAGAAAATGTTAAAAAAAATTACGGGAAATTGGGCGACTACATAGCGAAGGATAGTCCGTCGTCCAGCTGATGAGTTTTAGCGATGGAACCTGAAGCCGTCGCTACGTAGTCACTCAGCTGGCAGAAAATATATAAAAAGTCGTAGAAAATTTACGACTACTTAGCGACGAATATATCCATCGACAGTCCGTCGTTAAATTGCCAGCCCTAACTTAAATTAAACCGACCGGGGGGATTTCATTTGAACTCTCTCTTTCCTCTCTCTCTCTCTTGGAGATCTATCTCACAAAGGTACTCTCTCTCTCTCTCTTTTGGGGGTTGTGGGCGGCACGGGGGGGGAGGTAGCCGGCGGTAGGGTGGGGGCGGAGGGGAGTCGTCGTGGTGGGTGGGTGGTCGGCTGTGGTGGAAGGCCGCGGGGGGGGGGAATGGAAGCCACGGGGGTGGGGGGTTTATTGGCGGAGCCGGGCAGCGTGAGGCGGCACGATAGTTGGGTTCAAAGGACTTTGGCGGCGTGAGTTATGATGCCGCTCACCGATATGTCTTGTTAAATTGTGACATACAAGAAGTGAGAGATTTGGAGAAGTAAGTGACTACAATTACACTCGTTATAATCTCTAATTTGGTGAAGTAACTGAATATTGTAGTGCCCCGTCCCTACATCGTGTCCCGTTTTCGTCCACGGGATGCGCGAGAAAGGAATATTGTCGCTATCGATTCGGTCGGGACCGATAGGTCAAAATCGGCCGAGTCGATCGAACATGAACGGTTGAATTAAGATCCATTCCACGTTATGGAATGGTTTCTTCGAAACCAAGTCCCATATTCAGCGGGCTGCGCCTCGAGGATTGGCTCTGCGGCTGAGTCGGGAGAGACCTCCCGTTGCTCTGATGTTTATGCCGCACTTGATTTGGCTTTGGCTTTGGTTTTCGTGAATGCGTTTTCGTGAATGTTTTCCGAATGGGTTTTCGTGACTTGCGTTTTTGAGTTTCGCATTCATATCGAATTCTTTTGAATTATACAGTGTTCTAATCAGTTGCTTATGCGATTGCAGGTGATCGCATAGGCAACATTAGCGCAGCCAACCGGTCGCTCGCTTGAAGCAAGGCTAAGGCAAGTGGCTGACCTCCTTCGTCTCGTCCCCCTACTTCAACAACTCACTATATGAAGTAAAATGAATGCTTGTCATAATAGTGTAGAATCAAAGAAATTATGGCACGATTCTTCACGAAACACTTGCTATCGAACTGTCGGTATTGAAAATAGAAAACGTATTTTCTTATGTAAATTCACTTAGCCTATGCAAAATAATGAATGAATCGATTAACGTTTATCATAACGATATGGCTAAGTAAGCAAATCGACTAAGTTCAAAAGAAAACGGTCATCGATTCGGCCCGGGAGGAACGAGTATAGCTAGCGCCAGCCTTTCATTGGCGTAGGTTTGGCAAGAACTTTTGCACAGGGCTCCCTACCCGCCGCGAAAGGGTCGCCGTCTAACGAAGCTATTATCCGAGATGGCTTGACATTGCTAGTGGCCTTCATACCCTTTCACTGCTTAGCAAATGCACGGGACACATGATGGATATGATAGTCGCTTAATGTTATACAATTTCATATGCTTGCCTGAAAACATGTTGACATGCAATTGATTAGGATGGTTAGAAAGATCACGTAAAAGGCTAGCTAACTTGTTTATAAAACTTCTTGAATCAAATGCAGAGCTTGGATTTAATTAGCCATTCGCCAGTACATGTGTTCGTACTGATCCTCGCTCTTTGTAGATCCCGCAAACCAGGAAGGATGCGCCAACTAGCTCGGCGACGTTCGTGACTTTTGAAGGTTCGGCCGTACGTTGAAGACTTTTTTCGCGACTCTACTTTTGAAGGCTCTCAACAGTCCAAGGAAGATGACTCAGTGTCACTCCCATCCAGGTCACTGGAGTACTTTGTTGTATTTAAGGGATGTGTGCAATGTATGGAACGGCTATCTCATCGGCACTCTTTTATAATCGAGTCATGTTGTAGCCCGCACGGCATGAGTCTTGTACTAGAGTCTATAAAAGATGTTCATTATCAATAAAGAATCAAGTTTCCTTTACTTAATATGTGATTCAATTTGTCTGCGTACTCTCTTAGATCTTGTATCTCGGATTACCTTATGACTATGCCTTGTGTGATCGCAAATTAGGTTCGTACGGCATCACGCCCGAGGGTCGACTATCGATTCGACGGAATCGGGGCGTGACATAATGGTATCAGAGGACGGCTTTACGTCCTTGGCCTCCAGTGTCGAGCTTTAGTCTCAAAACCGTTGACCTCGTGTCGATGAGATAAGTTGTTCCATACGCTGAACCCAGGACATTTTCTGAAACTAACAAGAGTTGCCTTTCTTTTCCCTGCAGTTGCGGAAGTTCGGGCAGAGGATGAGGCGAGCGCTTCCAGCGGCTCGAGTACTTCCAGACCCGAGCATTCCGTCAACCCAATGGGAATGACGTCTACCGTAGCCGGACCTTCCGGCGACCCGATACAACGTATGCTGCAAATGCATGAAATGCAGCAACGTCAAAACAAGCTCCATCGTCAGCAAGCGGAGGCTCATCAGACTCAATTTGAGAATCGGTTCGAGGCTCAATTCAAGCAGCAGCAGCAGCAGCTGAATACCCCCCAGAAAATCGTACGGTCGGTCGTGGGCAACAACGCACACAAGCGTCAAAACCGCGACAACGTAGGCGGCAACCAGACGAAGGATCGAGTAGTCTACAATTTCTACCACAAGGAGGGGCACATGGTCAACGAGTGCCGATTGAAGAATGGTGCGTGCCTCAGGTGCGGCCGAACTGACCACATCGTACGCAACTGTCCGGAGAAGCCAAACCAGCGCCCCCAACAACACAACCAGAACCGAGGCCAAGCACCTCGGGTTCCTCCGACCGCACAACCGAATGGCCAAGACCGTCGCTCCAATGCTCAGGGTCGCGTCTACGCCATGACTCGAGATGAAGCATTCGTATCTGATACAGTCGTGACAGGTATACTGTAATTCAATAATAAACTTGCTCGTGTATTGTTTGATTCAGGTGCCACATATAGTTTTATATCGGCGGACTTTACCGTCGAGCACAAATTGTTTTGACACCGCTGGGCTTCGATCTCACTGTTAACGTACCGTCGGGCATGCCACTAATTGCAAATTTAGTCTGCGGAGATGAAATCATCTGTATAGGTGGTCAAAATATCAGTCTCGATGCGATAGCTCTCGATATTAAGGACTACGACATCATTCTGGGGATGGATTGGCTCAGTCCGTGCAACGCAACAATAGACTGTGCTGAAAAGAGGCTCACATTTCGCATACCTGGAGTGCCTGAATTCTGCTACTCGTGTGGTGAGACATCGCCGACCTGCATGGTGATCTTCGTAATATCTGCTCGACGGATGCTGCATTCCGGGTGCGAAGGCTATCTAGCTTCCGTTCGAGACATGCGACAGGATGGTGCAAATGCGGATCAGACTGACGTTATGGCAGAATTCCCCAATGTGTTCTCGGACGAGCTGTCCGGCATGCCGTTCGATCGAGAGATTGAGTTCACTATCGATACATATCCCCGATAACCGACCGATCTCGAAAGTCCCGTACAGAATGGCTCCTGCAGAGCTTAAAGAACTCAAAGTGCAGTTACAAGAGTTGCTCGACAAGGAATTCATTCGACCCAGCGTCTCGCCCTGGGGAGCGCCCGTGCCGTTTGTCAAGAAGAAGGATGCGTCTTTGTATCGATTACCGCGAGCTGAATAAAGCCACCGTCCGGAATAAATACCCCTGCCCCGCATAGACGATCTATTTGATCAGCTTCAAGGAGCTACGATGTTCTCTAAAATTGATCTGCGCTCGGGTTACCATCAACTCAAGATCAAGCCGGACGATGTGCCGAAGTCTGCCTTTCACACTTGATATGGCCAGTACGAGTTCCTGGTAATGCCGTTCGGCCTAACGAACGCCCCTGCTGCTTTCATAGATTTGATGAATCGAGTGTTCCGACCATTCTTCGACAAGTTCATAGTAGTCTTTATCGACGATATACTCGTCTACTCGAAGAATAAGCAGCAACACACTGAGCATCTACGGACCGTACTTCAGACCCTACGAGAAAATCAGTTGTATGCGAGCGAAGCAAATGTGAATTTTGGCTGAGTAGCGTCGTATTCCTCGGACACATCATTTCAGCTGAATGGATTGAGGTCGACCCAAAAAAAGTTGAAGCCGTTGTCGATTGGAAGCGTCCAACGTCCGTCGACGAGATTCGAAGTTTTCTTGACTAAGCGGGATACTATCGACGCTTCGTGAAAGACTTTGCGAAGATCGCATCGCCCTGATTCGTCTCACCTAGAAAGGAGTCGCATTTGACTGGTCAGACGACTGCGAAGCTTCATTCCAAAAATTAAAGCAACGGCTCGTCTCGGCCCCGATACTCGCACTTCCAGAAGGGACTGAGGGTTTTCAGATATTCAGCGACGCGTCCGGTCAGGGCTTAGGGTGTGTGCTGGTGCAGCGGAACAAGGTGATATCTTTTGCTTCCCGACAGCTAAAGCCGCACGAGAAGAACTACCCTACTCATGACCTGGAGTTTGCGATGATTGTGTTTGTGTTGAAATTTTGGCGTCACTATCTCTATGGCGTGGCGTGCACGATCTATACTGATCACAAGAGTCTCAAGTATCTATTCACGCAGAGGGAACTGAACTTGCGACAGAGGCGTTGGCTTGAACTGATCAAGGATTACGACTTGACTATCGACTATACGCCGGGAAAGGAAAATGTTGTGGAGGACGCTCTGGGTCAGAAGTACATAGCGTCGCTATCCATCAACCGCAGACTGCTACGTGACCTAGAAGAGATGGGTATCGAACTCCGAGTCCGATTCCGGAATGTACAGTTGGCAAAGTTGCAGTTAGAACCGAGCTTGCTTGAAAAGATCAAGACCGCTCAGAAGGACGATCCGTACCTGAAGAAAATACGAGAGCTAATCTCGATGGGCAGGACGACCGACTTTGTGGAAGACAAAACCGGTATGCTTCGATTAAAGGGTAGGCTATGCGTTCCGGACGATTCAGAACTTAGAAAGGAGATACTGTCGGAGGCACACTATGCGAAATATACCTTGCATCCTGGTAGCACAAAGATGTACAAGGACCTCCGTACGAACTTCTGGTGGCACGAAATGAAAAGAGATGTGGCACTTTTCGTGTCGCAATGCATGGCCTGTCAGCAGGTAAAAGCTGAGCACTAGAGACCGGGCAGGGAGATGCAGAATCTGGCAATTCCAGAATGGAAGTGGCAGCACGTGTGCATAGATTTTATTATTGGTCTGCCGAAGACATCGCAGGAAAATGATACCATCTGGGTCATCGTCTATCGACTAACCAAGTCAGTGCACTTTATTGCCATCAAAGTTACTTGGAGCGTTGATCACCTGGCGCAGATTTATCTTGATGAGATAGTACGGTTGCATGGAGTTCCAGTATCCATCGTCTCCGATCGAGATTCACGGTTCATGTCGTGATTCTGGAGAAGCCTTCAGTCGGCGCTGGGTACCAAGTTGTAGTTCAGCTCAGCTTACCATCCTCAGACCGATGGCCAAACGGAGCACGTCAATCAGATTCTTGAAGACATGCTACGACTCTGCGCAATTGACTTCAAATCAAGCTGGGACAATCATCTACCTCTGGCCGAATTTGCATACAACAATAGCTATTAATCCAGAATTCAAATGGTGCCGTATGAAGCCTTGTACGGACGCAAGTGCCGATCACCCATTTGCTGGGATGAAGTCGGAGAGCGGCAGATTCTCGGCCCGGAACTGGTGGAACAGACCGTGTAGAAAATTTGGCTCATTCAGGAAAGACTAAAGTCTGCACAGAGTCATCAGAAAAGCTATACGGACGTTCATCGTCAACCCCTCGAGTTCCAAGAAGGCGATCACGTATTTCTTAAAGTGTCGCCCATCCGAGGAGTTACTCGGTTCGGTGCAAAGGGGAAGTTAAGTCCGAGATTCATTGGGCCGTTTGAAATACTCGAGCGGGTCGCCCCAGTAGCCTATAAAATTGCCATACCGCCGGCGCTAGAAGGTGTACACAATGTCTTCCACGTCTCTCAACTGCGAAAGTACGTGCACGACCCGAGCCACGTGGTAGATTTTGGCCAGCTAGAGCTAAAGTCCGACTTATCCTACGTTGAAAAGCCAGTTCAAATCTTAGAACGCAAGGATAAGCTGCTGCAAAATCGAAGGATCCCTCTCGTCTGCGTCCTCTGGAGGAACCATTCGGTCGAAGAGTCGACGTGGGAGCTTGAATCGAAAATGAAAGAGAAATTTCCTTCGTTGTTCTCGTAGAGGTAGGTTCTATCCTTAAAGTTTTGAGGACGAAACTTTTTATTAGTTGGTTATGGTATAGTGCCCCGTCCCTACATCGTGCCCCATTTTTGTCCATGGGGTGCGCGAAAAAGGAACACTTTCGCTATCGATTCGGTCGGGACCGATAGGTCGGAATCGGCCGAGTCGATCGAACGGGAACGGTTGAATTAAGATCCATTCCACGTTATGGAATGGTTTCTTCGAAACCAAGTCCCATATTCAGTGGGTTGCGTTTCGAGGATTGGCTCTACGGCTGAGTCGGGAAAGACCTCTCATTGCTCTGATTTTCATGTCGTACTTGATTTGGCTTTGGCTTTGGTTTTCATGAATGCGTTTTCGTGAATGTTTTCCGAATGTGTTTTCGTGACTTACATTTTTGAGTTTCGTATTCATATCGAATTCGCTTGAATTATACAGTGTTCTAATCAGTTGCTTATGCGATTGCAGGTGATCGCGTAGGCGACGTCAACGCAGCCAACCGGTCGCTCGCTTGAAGCAAGGCTAAGGCGAGTGGCTTACCTCCTTCGTCTCGTCCTCCTACTTCAAAAACTCAATATGTGAAGTAAAATGAATGCTTGTCATAATAGTGTAGAATCAAAAAAATCATGGCATAATTTTTCACGAAACACTTGCTATCGAACTGCCAGTATTGAAAATAGAAAACATGTTTTCTTATGCAAATTCACTTAGCCCATGCAAAACAATGAATGAATCGATTAACGTTTATCGCAACAATACGGCTAAGTAAGCAAATCGACTAAGTTAAAAAAAATGGTCATTGGACAACTTGTCAACAAGGTGTAGTTTTCTCGAACGGTTGCCTAGCCAAGGGACCGATTCGGCCCGGGAGGAACGAGTATAGCTAGCGCCAGCCTTTCATCGGCGTAGGTTAGGCGGGAACTTTCGCACAGGGCTCGCTACCCGCCGCAAAAGGGTCGCTGTCTAACCAAGCTATTGTCCGAGATGGCTTGACATTGGCAGTGGCCTTCACACCCTTTCACTGCTTAACAAATGCACGGGACACGGGATGGATATGATAGTCGCTTAATGTTATACAATTTCATATGCTTGCCTGAAAACATGTTGGCATGCAATTGATTAGGATGGTTAGAAAGATCATGTGAAAGGCTAGCTAACATGGTTCGTAAAGATCACGTAAAAGGCTCGCTCTTTGCACCATTCACCAGTGGCCTTCACACCATTCGCTAGTACATCTATTCGTACTGATCCTCGCTCTTTGCAGGTCCCGCGAACCAGGAAGGATGCGCCAACTAGCTCGGCGACGTTCGTGACTTTTGAAGCTTCGACCGTGCGTCGAAGACTTTTCCTGCGACTCTACTTTTGAAGGCTCTCAACAGTCCAAGGAAGATGACTCAGCGTCCTCCCATCCAGGTCACTGGAGTACTTTGTTGTATTTGAGGGATGTGTGCAATGTATGGAACGGCTATCTCATCGGCACTCTTTTGTAATCGAGTCATGTTGTAGCCCGCGTGGCATGTGTCGTGTACTAGATTCTGTAAAAGATGTTCATTATCAATAAAGAATCAAGTTTCCTTTACTTAATATGTGATTCAATTTGTCTGCGTACTCTCTTAGATCTCGTGTCTCGGATTACCTTATGACTGTGCCTTGTGCGATCGCAAATTAGGTTCGTACGGCATCACGCCCGATGGACGACTATCGATTCGACAGAATCGGGGCGTGACAACTACACTTATTCTTATTCTCTCTAACAGTAAATTTAGAGATGAATTCAAAATGAGAACACCCAATATTACCGATGAAGGTCTTCAAAGAGAGGTTGATTGTACCTTTCCGTCTTGGTTTCGCAAATACGTAAGTAACTGAGATAATAATTTATACGGCTACCATTAAAATATATGCATCTGAAATATTTAAATTATTAATATTTGTTTACAGGTTTTATTGCCTGAAAAAACACTCACAAATGAGAGTATTCGTTATTTGTCATTGGGACCGAAGAAGCATGCAAAGACTTGGCCAGGCTATGTCGTTAATGGCTTCAAGTTTAAGGCAACTCAGAATGCTATAAATGCCGAATATGTCAATGACGGCTTCAATACTAAGGATTCTGGTGTTTGCATAAGAGACACCATCTATGACGACGAGCCAAACTTTGACTATTATGGAGTGCTTCGGTATATTGTAGATTTACAATATAGTGTCCCATATGATATGCATATTGTGATGTTCAAATGTGAGTAGTTCGATACGACACCAAATATCGGTTGGAGAATCGATAAACAATTTGGATTCGTCGATATAAATCATCGCATGAGGTATAAAGGGTCCGACACGTTTGCGATAGCAAGTCAGGTTGTTCAAGTCTACTATAGAAGCTACCCAAGGCGTCGTAGAGATCGATTTGACTGGTGGGCAGTATACAAGATTAAATCTAGAAATACATTCAATGTTAGAGACCTAGCATACCAAGAGGACCAGATCGAAAAGTTCCAATACTTGGTACAATAGTCGGATACCATGGATGATAAAAATATTGTTAAGAAAAATAGAGGAGAGGAAGAGGTTGATACACAAGACTTAGCTGTCAACCAGGGGAGAAAGAGGCGTCATGTCCCAAATATTGAGGATGAGGAAGAAGAAGAAGAAGAACTTGATGAGGATGAGGATACAGATGAAGTCGACGATGAGGATGAGGATGGGGATGAAGATGAGGATGATGATGAGGACGAGGATGAGGACGAGGACAAAGACGATGACGATGATTAGATTAAATATTAGTATATATTAAAAACATTTTTAATTACGTGATTTTAGTTTGACCTCATAAAAACACTTATAACTTAGTGAATTCAGTTTAAACTTCTGCATATTCTTATTTCAGATGGCACTCCTAGTTCTTTTCTTTGCGGCGTCACTCGTCGCCCTGTTGATGGCTAGCACTCGTCGTCGTGGTGCTGGTGGTGCTGGTCGTGGTGGTGGTGGTGGTGGTGGTCGTGGTCGCCTTCAGCCTTCCCGGGAGGCGACGCCCGCTAGCGATCCCGACCCAGAGAGTACCCCGGGCACCGACTCATCCCGCCGTCGATCTACCACGGGGCTATCGACACCTTCGTCGAGGGCATCTCCATCCGCTAGCAGATCCGTTTCGCCAGTAGATCCACCAGTGGTACCACCAGTTACTGCACAGTGGGCCCCGGAGTACCCCCAGATTCAGTTATAACTGGTTACTGGCGAGTACATACGCGGAGCCGCGGATCCTCCGACGCCACCAGAGAGGCCGATGGGCGAGTTCCGACGAGAGCTATGGCCCGCGGGTGAAGCGTAAGTAAATTTAATAAATTTGTTTTATTTATTCAAGTTATTAATCCAATCGTTCACTACACCATATTGGCCAATTTCTAATTGGCCCTATTTTTTATTTCTAACGGACATAACCAGTTATAAAATACCAACTAGGTCCAACCGTTAGTATGTACTTATAACCTGTTACAATGACAAATTTTTACGTTAAAATTATTATTTGGTTGGTAAAAAAATTCTGGCGGCAGCAAAAAAGTTTTGGCGCTCAACTTCCCCCCAATCTCGCTCTAATTTTACTTTACACATACAACTATCTATAGTTTCTCTCTCTCTTATTCATAAATCCAAAAAAATTGTACACCATCCATCATTCTTTCTTTCTCTCTCAGCCGTTCCTCGTCGGCTGCGATTATCCGGCGAGGCCAACAACCCCTCTTCCCTGGCGTCTATATGTGGCAGGACGTTGCCTGCACCGGAGGGTTTCCAGCGGGGTCGGTAGCGACAACCCCTATTTGAGGTGAGAAAAAACCCTAGGTTTTTTTATTCAAAATTAAAATTTCCTTATTAAATTTTGATATTATGTCCTCATTTACAAATAATACTTTTGATAAGTCGATTGATGATGATAAAGTTTGTGTGACATGTTGGAGCTCTACATGTGTCTTGATATGCAGCTGATCATGTAGAGTTTCACCGCTACGAAATGAACGAATATACACCGTAGGAATGTTTGCTGTGAGCACAGTACTATTTTTTTCACACATTTGATGTTCGAATGGTTGGAGAACCCAATCCTCCAAAGACCCATAACTCAAACCCTTTTCTTATAAAATTTTGATTTTTGTAATATTGTGATTCCATTCTTTGAACTCTTCACATTGATCAACTTCTACCTGAGCATTTGGAAAAGAAACCCAAAAGAGGGTGTTAATGTTCTTTTTCCTTAACATACAAGGATAACTAAAATGATTTGTAGCATTGCATAGGAACCTGGTTCAAACCTTTGGGGTAGATTTGATGCTAACTATGAATAACTGGGTGACAATGTACATCAAGTCTGCCCAGTCTAGCTTCTGCTCCTTCGAAACAACAAAGTGTTGCCCGTAGCCTTTGGGAGCCTCTGCTCCTATCGCGTATGCTTGCTTTTTCTCCAATGGGAGTTCGAAAAATTCAGAAACAGTTACCTTCACCTTTTCCATCAGTTCTTTCAATACTCCATGATTTATTAACTACAACCGCCAAAAAACACATAATCTAAATTTTCTGAATATTGTAGTTATAAATTAATAAAGTAATAAAGGTGGCTAAGAAATTAATTGACCTAGAAGAATCCCCAGTTCTCACAAGCATGGTTAAGCTTGACAGACTCTTCTTGGCACAGCTGGGGGTCCAGTAACCAGCTCAAATTGATAAATGGAAGATCGACATTGTCCTTGATACTACAGACCAGATCAGCCTCAGCTTCATTCCTGATGTATCTATGAGGGATATATATCGATTCTTCGTAGAGCAGCTGCTGGCAGCAAGCGCCTAGACATTCGTAACATGGATGGGAATGCTGCTCTCTCTAACCATTTCCTTCCTTCTTACGTATCGATATACAAATAATTAACTTGATATTAGTTAATTTCTCCACATTGAAAAGAAAATAGTAGCACCATGCATGTGTTTATATATATTAAATAAAGTTTATAAATAAATAAAATTAAATTAAATACATACCTGTAGTGCATTATCTGCCATTTGGATCATAGCCACAACAATATGCATTTAATTGCTCCACAAATCTATGACTTGGACATGATGATAATCTAAAAGAAAAATAAGCAGCAGCTGCTAGCCAGTTGATGGCCGACACTTGGTCCTGTCCTGCATTATTTATATTTTACTCCAGTAAAATTACATATGAACCAAACAAAATTACGATGAAATCATTCTTGTAGCCATTCGAATATCAGAAGTATTAACAATCCTTTCAGTAGTTGTTGATACGATAATTCATAAACCATAAAGAGATGGCATCTTCCACATTTATCCTACATTGACAAAATCAGACATGACTTGGCCTATATTTCACACAGTTTAAATATCTTGCAGGAGATGTTGCAATTTAGTTTCTAGTTTCAGCATACCTATAATCTTTCTTTTGGTTGCCAGTTATCTATGTCTAGCCCCTAGTGCTGTCTTTATGTATATCTCTGCTTGAGTCGTGATAATAACATATATTAGCTTTACATGTTTAGGAGGTTTTGTTGTCAAAGGCTCCGTAACAAAGTTCCTCTGACACGGCAACAACCCCAGAGGCTCGACTCCAGCGTCCACTTGCAAAGAGTCGTCGGCTGCCCATTCTTTGCTTTGTGAAGAGTATACTTTATTGCTTTTTCACCAACATATTTTATTTCAATCTTACTTTCAGTTTGTTTTTTCCTAGAAATATATGAACTCTGACCTTCCTGAGCTCTGAGTTTCAGGCTTTCATTTTGTTTGTAAGAATGAATCATTCTATAAAAAATATTGATAATAACAGTGCCCAACAAGCAAATAGGAAGAAGTTATGAAATTAGAGTATCAGAAAAATGCAAATTTAAGCATTAATATTTTATTCAAATGAAGTCTTATAAAATGGTGGACAAAGTAGATGCATGTATCAAGAAATCTATGATAGGGGACTAAAAGTTTATTAAGAAAATTAACAAAGGTTATTTTGTATCAAACAGACTATGCTTTCAGTCACATAAAACATGAATCCTACGAGAGTCTAATGACAATGGACCTAGAAGATCAATCGAAAAGACATTTCTAGTTAGTCGTAAGTGAGGATTATGATTATGGACCTAGAAGATCAACTGAAAAGACCTTTCTAGACAGTGTACTTATTGCTAATATTTTATCCCATCTCACAAACTTATAGTTCAAACACTGCTTTTCAGGATCAATTTAATATCAGATGAATGAAACCGCAAACATTTTGGTTTTATTAATACTTACATTTATTTACTTCATAATTTCTTCCTATTTCTTTTAAATGTCCTAATTAATTTGGTTTTCTATTGCAGTTTAGAAGAGTATTTCATTTATAACCAATAAGGTTACCTCGTTGAGCTGTCATCATTGTCAACAATATGGTAAGTTGGTTTTGTAAGTTTATACCTATACTTCTGCGGTTAGTTGATTTATCGATTGCAATTTTATTTTATTTGTTAAGTTGTATATTAATTTACTGACTGAAATATGATTGGAGTAATATGCATCTGTAATCAATGAAGGATACAAGCTGATCCATTTGAGAGTAAATTAAGAAAAATGTACATGAATACCAATTAAGAGATTGAATAAAATGTGTGCAGGCAACAGAAACCAATATCATAAGTTACTTCATTTGTACAAATGTTCTAAAACCTAGAGAAAAATTGGGATAGTAAAAAAATAGAAACCCTGCATATAGAGGGAAATAAAAAGGCATACTCTAAACATACAGCTTCCCTTTAGATTCCTGTAACACGAGAATTTATATTGAACTATACTTTGATGTCAAGACAATATTTACTGCAAGTCTACTATACACAGAAAAACACTCTTGCTCTTCTTACAGTGTGGCAAAATTTAGGGTGCTTTTCGAGCAGCTTAGGTTTCCCTTAGCCTTCTGCTGTGCGTCGCAATGCAAGAATTATATGAAATGCGAGATAGTATGAAGTGCAAGTGATTCCCAACAGAAATGGCATGCTCGAGACCACACTTGACAATGATGTCTCAAAATATTTATTCTCAGATGGATCTGTAGGAAGGGAAGAGTATCAGAGCATTCCCTTTATCAGATCATTTCCTTTGGATGATAGTAGTAATAAAGTCTGAGTGTGCTGCTTAGATGACCAGTATGCATGGATAAAACTGGCAAGAAATTCTAATATCGCATGTGTGTGAGAGTGGAGATAAAGTGCACCTGGGTTTATCAACCATCTACTAAAATATCTCTCCTCAGACCTAGGTTCCCTTTTAGGCACCTAAGCAGGAAGTCAAAATTTGCATATGTTTGTACTACATAATATTACTTGCTGATTTGACATCTGGTTTGTTATGATGACATATTTGTGTATATATTGGTATATTATGGTTTCTAACAATGCTATTTGTCTATGCATACATACATAAATAAATGGCATTAGTGTTCTGATACTGTGATTCTACTTCTTTATTATAGAAAATGAAGGAATGGTTAAATTATTGATTTCAATGATGTGATTAGAATTTGTATCTTTCTTAACAGAGTATTTATGTGTGATCTCACTGATCAGTTACTAGTGATGCAATAATTTCCTCGTTGGCTCTTCCAAACTCTTCAGGCAAGCTCTCACTACTCTTAGACCTTGAAGATGGTTTTCCACTATGCTTTTAGCTCTTCTTTATAATTACTCTCTTCGTTTGAAGCTATTAATTACATAATTATCAGAGATGATGAAAAATCAAAATTAACATATGCAAAAGCTTCAAAAGGACATGAGATAATATCGTCGTATCCTTTTATTCATAGGTTTTTGATGAAATTACTCCATGTAGTAGTCTTCCTTCTAATTTTGTGTTATTGGCACAATTAATTGTTTATGGATGCAATTACAGCCATCTGTGGCTACAAAGAGTTTTTTGTAGTTTAACTGTAAATACTACAAAGAGTTTTGGGACAATATCGTAGTTTAACTGTAAATACTACAAAGAGTTTTTTGTCCACTAGATGTTTGAAAAAGATGCCACTTTATTTGTTAATCCCTGATATACCTCTGTAGGTGGGCGACTGGGTTAGAGTGAGCTTCAGTTCCATCTCCAAATATGGATAGAAGGATGTTACAAGGTGTTACAGTATTGGCATTTTTTTTTCTGAATCTCCGTTGGAAATGGAACTTAAGGTGATCTGGGTATCCTTTGATTCTTACAAAGATCCAATCTTTCTTGGATTTTTGGTCCAATTTTGCGAAAAGTTGATGTGGGCAGTGCTTTGATTTTTGTGGTTTTGGTTGGGGGAGGGGTTTGGATATACAAAGTTTGGATTTTTGGTGGTAGAGTGACAAATGACTTGTTGAAACTTTGATTACATTCAACTTGAACAGTGCCATATTGATATGGAATGGATTTATATGCAGGCTTGAGCAACCGTTTAATTATATTTATATCATATGCTCATGCATCATGTTTTCTATTTCTTACTTTTCTTTTCAGGGTTTCTCTGAGATTGTGCATTGGGATGGCAGTTATTGTCAAATTCTAGGATTTTATTGGACATTCAATGTCATTAGCATATAAATATCAAACAGATCATACACCAAAGCACATATATTTCATGTGCCAAGATTGCTAATTTTTCAAACAATACTGGAAAAGCCAATCATACAGAATTTTTGGTATTCACTTTCTTCTTCTCTAATGTTCATTTCACTTTTGCAAGCAGATGACTAATTATTGTTTATCCTACTGTAGGATGTTGAACACAAGAGAAATATATGCATCTGATCTATAGGTTGCTTCTTTTTTTATATATCTTTGTATTTTTTTTGTTGCTCTTCTTTTTCTAATGCTCCATTTACTATATAGACAGTGCAATAAATCTTTGTATTTTTTCTTGCTCCTAAAGTTTTCTACAGCTTCCAGGTGTCCATCCTCCCCCTCTTTGGGTGGAATTCCTATTGCTTCGATCGATGAACCTTTTGTTGACAACTTGATTTTGAATGGAGTTGAAACGACAACAATATGAACGCCATCATTCATGACTTCTTGTATCACTTTTTGGAGTTTACATAAATTATAGAAGTATCACTACTGGAATTATTCCATTTGAGCTATCTTTAGTTAGCACTCTGTAATATCATTTAGTCTTAATTGTTCTCGTTCGTTGTGAAATGTATCATAACAATATAGAGTTTGTTTTAGTAATTTATATTGCAACTTTTACCAAAGTTCAACTCTCTTTGTTTTTTTGTTACCATTGTAAGCAAGTTCCTTTGTTTCAAATATTGCCAAGCTTTATAATCTCATTCTGTTACTCTATGTAATGACTAATGATTATATATATATATATACATATATATATATATATATATATATATATATATATATATATATATATATATATTGTTTTTTGTTTTTTATAATCTCATTTTGTTATATATATATATATATATATATATATATATATATATATATATATATATATATATATATATATATATATATGTGAGAAAAAAATAAAAGGTTCAAACCAAAAAAAAATTATAAAAAAAATTCTCCATATTTTTAGCAAATACTAACGACCCATTCGTGTTACTATTTAATTCTAAAATTAAATTTTTTTTCCATATATTTTAAATATACTAACGGTCAAAGCTCGTTAGTATTCAATTCTACATATATTTATATGCATGTTAGAAAAATAATCCCTAACGGCTATGGCTATTAGAATAACTAAAATACTAACGGACAGAGGCCGTTAGGAGGGCAGTTAGTAATATTACCCACGCCTATATACTCACGGAATTTAACTGTTAGAATTAATTTTTGTAACAGGTATAGACCGTTATAATACAAGTGTTTTGGTGTAGTTGTTGCTTCTTTATATGTTTTTTCCGTGGGATGCTACCAGGCTTCTAGGGCAGATTATCTGGGCTAACTACCATGGCCCTACCTCAATTTTTCTGAGGTGCCCCTAGACTTGCAGTGCCGCTGGCTCGACGAGATGAGGGTATATATATATATATATATATATATATATATATATATATATATATATATATATATATATATATATATATTTATATATATATATATATATATATATATATATAGTGATAAATTATATATAGTGATAAAAATATATATATATATAGTGATAAATTATTAATTACACTTTAATCAACTTTTTTTTTAATATCGTGATAATTAAATTTGTATGTCAGAAGACCTTCTGGTGGCTCCCCTATCGCGAGGAGGCGATCCGCAGGACCTATAGAAGCGTCGCCGGGAAGAAGATCCGGGATGCGGTTTATGACCTTCGAACGGCGCATTCGAAGAATGAGTGGATCCGACAGGACTACTATGAGCAGCTCTTTGAGAAGATGGATGCTCCTGCCTTCAAGGAGAAATCGGAAAAAGCGAAAACGAACCGACGGGCCGCGGGGCTACGGACGGGGGGATCAAAGCCCCACGCAGCGACGCTTGCAGAATTAGTGAGATACCGCAAATTTATTCCACTATCTAATTCGGTACTATCAATATACTTAATTAATTAAATTCTACGAATATTTCATATGCAGACCCAACGGGCGTTGAAGGAGGGAAAAGATGCTGACTCGGTCACCATGCACGATGTATTCCAGCATACCCAGAAGAGGCGGAAGGACGGGAGCTTCGTCGACGAGAGGGCCAAGGAGACGGATGTAAGTACTTACGTTTATGAGACTTATGTTAGAATTATAAGTATTCAAACTATAACTTAGGTAAACTTAGGATTCAGACTATAACTTAGGTAAACTTAGGATTCAGACTATAACTTAGGAAAACATAGGATTTAGATTATAACTTAGGTAAAATTATAGTATAAACACATTTATTTGATAGGCTGCGTATCGTGAGGCCCTTAGTCGGGTTCAGCCATCTGCTCCCGAAGATGTCGGCAAAACGACGCCCGTCGGGACGCCCTATTCTACGATCGCTTGCTACGACGACATGTTCGTAGATACCGTCGACGGCTTTAAGAAAGGGCGCCTGTACGGAGTCGGCTCCATGGCGCCGTTGTACGCGGCGATTCTGAGATTTCTACCTCCCCCGACTCCTCCCGCGGCGCCGACAGACGTTGATGTGAGGTCCCAGCTTGCGCATCTGAACGAGGCGGTGTCGAACTTGCGGGCGCAGTTGTCCACGTACTTTTTGTGTCCTTCTACTACTTCATGTTCGTCTACTGGTGCTGTCGGTCCTTCTTTCACCGGGCGTCTCTCTTTTGACCCTACTTTCCCTATCGTACCGACTCCTGCTGTGACGGCTCTTTTCGACCTGATGATGCCAGAGCAGCTACGCCAACTTCCAAACCATGTCTTAGAGGGATTGCCGCCACACCTGGTAGAAGTGTACATACGTCGGGCACAGAAGGGAGTACTAGCACCATCAGATGATCCAACTCCTCCTCCTCGTTGATGTTTGTATTCGAAGATTTTGAAAACTGTTTAAATATTGAATATTTGTTTGAATAATTTAAAATATTGGATAATGTTGACTGAAATATTGAATATTTGAAATATTGGATAATTTGAAATATTTGTGGGAATAATTTGAAATATTGGATAATTTGAAATATTTGTGTGGACAATTTGTGTTATTTATGTTGGTGGATGTTGTGTGAACATGGAATGCTCTGTTTTATGCAATTTTTTTCTCAAAGTATTTCCAGTTAGCGACGGACCCGTGACTACCAACCGACGGAATATCCGTCGCTAACTAGGACTATTCCAAGTTAGCGACGGATGGCGACTACTCACCGACGGAATATCCATCGCTAAATGGGACTATTCCAAGCTAGCGAAGGATGGCGACAACTCACCGACGGTTAGTCCGTCGGCAAGGTTCAGGAAATATGAAGAAAAAACACAGAATGGGATCGACGGATATTCCATCGGTAAACTGTCGTCAGTAGTCGGTAAAAGTTTGGCGACGGATAATCCATCACCAAATCTGCGACTGGTCGGCAACGGAGTAGCGACATATCCCGACGGAATAGCGGCAGAATATCCGTTGCCACGGTTCTGGTAGTATGAAATATTCACAGAACCGGGTCGACGGATGTACCGCCACTATTCTGTCGGAAGCCCATCGACAAGTAGCGACTACCAGCGACAAGTTAGCAACGGATATTGCGTATCAGACACTCTCTGATACGCATTTACTGACCATTTAGCGATGGATTCGCGACGGATATTGCGTATCAGATACTCTCTGATACGCAATTATCGACCATTTTAGTAACGGATACGGTCCTCGCTAAGGCGATGTGTCATTAACTTTCTGATACGCGCTTTGACGAAAATCCGTCGGTAATTCGTCGTAAGATGTACGAGTATGGTTGACGAAAATTCGTCGCAAAATCGTCGCTGGGCGACAACTTGGCGACGGATTGTCTTTAGCGACGAGTCTTTTCCCGACGAATATTTTTGCCCAAAATCCATCGGCCATCCGTCGGTATGACCATTTACCGACGGCCGGGCGACGGATAAGGCCATCGCTAAACCGATGAATTTTGGTAGTGTCTTCATATGTTTGTTCTTGCTTCTTTTAACACCTACAAAGAAACCCTAATTAGTACCTCCCCAATTTCTTCCTTTTAATCCAAATTGATCCTAAATTGAGGCTACTCTCTTGCATTGAGATTCATTTTATTAAAGGAGGCCAGTGGAGGCTTGCTAGCAGGGATTTGAAGAGCATTTGGCCATAGCTTGTGGAGGGAACAACTCACTTAGGAGCCTTTCCATTGAGTTTGAACTATCAATAGGTAAAATACTACAAACCCTAATGAATTCCTGATTTCATTCCATAGTTGCATCCATCTAGGTGCCCCCTAGCTGTAGAGTGAATTTGGTAGGAATTCGTGTCCATTTAATATGCGTATCGGACACGTATTGGTGTGTATATGGAAGTGTTTGATGAAATGCCTAAGTGAACCTTTTGTTCTCCTTTTTCTAAACAAATTTCATAATTATGAAGCCCTATATGTATGATTTGTGTTTTTGTATGTCTGAGCAGAATTTTGTGTCGTGTCCGTGTCCAAAATGGCCACAGACACGCAACACGAGCCTCCGCACGGTTGCCCTGCTATCCGATCCTTTTTGCGGATACGACACGACACGTGGACACGTGCCACTTGGCACAGAGGTAGGGGCAACCTCTGACAAGCCCCCTTCGAGTTTCATGGACTCTCGTGTCAAGTCAGATACGGAATCCATCGTGCACTGGCTTTGAACTACGTGTGCATAGTCGAGTTTTATCCTCTGATACTCACTTCGTGTCCTGTCCTGACACGACGGGAACACGAATTAGGGTGTCGACCCTCTAGCCCTATACCCCCTCTACGTGTTTGCACGAGCATGTTGTGTCTCGAGCCCTGTGTCGAGCCCAATCGAGCTCGATACGGCTGCACGAGGCCTAGGCTACACTGTGTTTCCTGATACGTTAGTTTTTATCGTTTTGGACACTTCATGTTCACTGTACGGACACGTGGACACCCTCCACATGTACACACACATACCTGACACCACTGTACACTACTGTCCATATTCGATTTTGGGTTTTCATTGAGTATTTGGT
The DNA here is from genome assembly GCA_029216955.1 of Iris pallida. Lineage (NCBI taxonomy): Eukaryota > Viridiplantae > Streptophyta > Magnoliopsida > Asparagales > Iridaceae > Iris > Iris pallida. The sequence goes on along the minus strand of JANAVB010041819.1, from coordinate 1,967,905 downwards.
ATTCCAATTTGGGTTTGAGTTGTCATTTTTCCTGATACTCAAATGATACTGAGTTCGAATACACAAACTGAGAAATGGATTTTCGAATGAGGCTTGATTTTATGTAATGAACTGATTTCGATCTTGAATATGAATTGGGTTCAAATTCATTTTGAACATTGGGTTTTCAATTTGCACTTTGAATTTAAATTTGCAAGTATCAGGGAATTTTTTCACTGTGGGTTCAAAACAGTGACATTTAAACTGAGTTCCTGAGTTTTCATGATTAATTCAAGTTGGGGTTTTGATTCTCTAAACCTATTTGGTTTCCAGATTTGAATGTATGTTGTATGTATATATATATATATATATGTATATGTATATATGTATATATATATATATATATATATATATATATATATATATATATATATATATATATACTTTATAGATATATATATGTGTGTGTGTGTGTGTGTGTGTGTGTGTGTGTGTGTGTATTTAGGTTGATTACTAATGTGATGTAAATAATCTGAGAATGATAATGTATTGTATCCATATATGAATATATGCAAATGAAAAATTGCTTAACATGTTGAACTATGTTCTGAGAACAGACTTTCATATTCTTCATTCATTTCTTCCCTCTTTATGATAATGTATGTAAATGTTACTGTTCAGTCTCAATTTTCATCTTTTCATTTTTCCCTCTTTTGAATGATGATATTCATAGATATGTATGTAATGAATTCAATGTCTAAAATTAGGTTGTACAAAATCTGAACTGAATCCACTATATAGAAATGAATCAAATTGTATGCATGAACTGAATGGATGGTAATATGAATGCTGGAACTGAGTTTGAACCTCACACATTTCAGTCCCCTCTCCCTTTCTTTTCTTCCCATTTCTATTATATGTAAGCATGTATATAATGTAAGGTATAGTGTAATATAATATATGAATGGATATGTAATATATATAAAGTATGCATGTATGATAGTAGGTAATGATATGCAAAACTGAAAGATGAATGTAATGCATGAATGATGTGACTTATGAACATATGCAAGTATGTAATGTATCCATGTATGTAATATATGAATGTATACATGTATGTAATATATGCATGTATATAATGTAAGTATGTATGTATGCATGCAAGTATACATATATGTGATACATGATATCTATGTAAAGTATATTTTGTTTTAGCCTAAGCTATATATAGGATTTGGTAATAAGGTTGTATATTGTGATATTGGATATAGGCCTAGATTATAGTTGATCCTATAGTTGACCAATAGGCTATTGAACTTGTGGACTTTAGTTGACTAGCCCTAGACTTAGTTGACTAAGATTGACCTAGTTGACCAAATCCTAGATGTTGACTTGGTATGACCCAGAGTTGACCATGATTGACTTTGACTCCTAGTTGACCAAAGGTTGACCAGATTGGACTTAGAGTTGACTTTGGCCTAGATCGACCTAGAATCATATAGAATGTATTGTAAACTTTATTTTTACCATTGTGGATACATCATAACCTGTGTGCTCTATTTAGGACTCAAACACCTCAGTTCAGACATCCATTTTCACAGTCACTTTGGATCTCAGGCGAGTACATTCTCTGATCGTTTCATACTTGTCAGGATTTATATTCTTGCTCTAGCACTTTACTTGATACTGTCATGATTGTCATCACGGATTGGTACTATATGGATCTTCTCATGCGATGTTATTCCCCTCGGGTACATCAAATACATATTATCATATGCTTTCCACGAAATTCTTGTATTTATTGTACACCCCTATTCATGTATACTCTTGTACAATCTTGTACTCTCATGATCAAATGAGCCCATGGATAAACTATTGTACAGGTAACGTAACTTGATTGGATCCTTGTGTATTGATTGGGGAGGGTGAGTAGGAAATGGTTATGCGATCAAATTCCCTATTGTATAAAATATTGTATATATCCATTGTGCCATCGTGTATAATGGAGTCACATTTATTGTATAACCTAACCTGTTTACATAACCATATTGTGCTCTAAATCACTAGTCACTTACAGTTTATGCTTATCATGTATATATTTCCAGTTTACAAATATTTCTCGTTTTTATGTACATCTTCTTACAGTTCATGTATCTTACTCTTTTACATGCTTTATATTTCCTACCATGATATGAACTACGTGAGATGTATTATGCTCGCTCATGTCCTGTTTGGACCTGTTAAAAATATTACAGATGATACTGAGGACTTCTGTCTAACCTATTATGGAGCCCATCTAGACGACACCTGTGAGTTGGACCCACAGGAGGATCCAGCTCTAGCTGAGGACGTCATCCCAACTGCTTAGACTAGATTAGCTAGGCTTTATCTAATTTTCATTATGTTATTTGTATTGACTTTAGAGTTGTATTATTTCTGGATTATTGTGATGTTGTGTCGTTTAGACACTTAGACTTTTCTTCTGTTTGTATGTTCTCTTTTGAGATTTTATATCTATCATATCGTGTTATTTCCATCTCTAGATTTGTGATTGAGTTGTACCTTATGTGATTTGTCCTCCGTTCGGAGAGTATATCATATTGTATTTAGTTTGTGATAGTGACCTAGAACAGCGTTCTACCATCGATACTACGGCGTAGGCTGGGCGTACCCACTTCTCATGCCTCTACACAAGGTGTGGGTCATGACACATTTTTAGTGGTAGCCCATGCAGGTCTCGAGAGTCGCAACTATTGCGATTTCGTAGTGCTACTCGAACTAGAGTATCACTATAGCCTGTGATAGGATATAGGATATAAGTTTTGAGGTACTCAATCACATCTAGGAAAAACTCTTATCTAAATTCTTGTCTTCTAAAATTCTTGTTAAAAATTACTTCCTTTTGAAATAAAATGTCCTCCTTTGATTATATCGCTTCCTTCTCAGTATTAATTTTCTTGTTTGGTCTGTCTTTAGGATGGTTATGGAGACACGATCTCATTGCCCCGGCCAGGAGGATACTGCCGAGAGGTCTGCCACCTCTCGTCCGGCTAATCAGATTCCTGCGACCGTAGCTTCCCTTATTCTTTCACTTGTTTGGAGGCCGACCCTAGTTATTCCTGAGGTGGTTCAGCCGCTGCAGCAGCCACCTGCGGGATTGGTTGACGCTGTACACCTTTTTTTCATAGTGGAGCGGATCTTGGAGTCACATTAGCAGCAGCAGCGCCAGACTGTTGACTTCTGTCAGGGCATAGACGATGCCTACCAGCTAGTCAGGACGACCGTAGAGCGGGTGACTGCACAGCCACAGGGAGGCCAGATCAAACAGTATCAACCGAGTACGCCAGGCATCCAGGATTTTTAGAAGATACGTCCGAGAGATTTCCGAGGTACCGAGGGCATCATATATGCCGACTGGATTGAGCACATTGAGGAGATTTTTTGTCTCGCATTGATACTAGTAGGGATTCAGGTAGAGGCAGCTGGCAGTCAGATGCATGACCTTGCCAGGACATGGTACCAGACAAACCCCAGAGTGGGAACCGAGTGACAGACTTGGACAGCCTTCAAGAAGCTGTTCAAGGAGCAGTTCTTTCCAGACATAGCACTGGAAGGCATAAAGCAGCAGTTCGAGAGTCTGGTTCAGGGGAACCAGATAGTCGAGGAGTATGCAGGAGAGTTCTGCCGGCTGAGCAGATTTATTGAGGATCTGAGCAAGACGACGAAGGCGAGGAAGTTCCGCAGAGGTTTGATCAGGGAGGTTCGGTCCTTGACCAAGAGTGATCGGGATGCTACTTTCGCGAAGATCATAGCAGGAGCCATGGCAGCAGAGGACGACCTAGGGCTGGAACTGAAGAGAGGTTGGGACTTTCACGGAGCTAGTAGCAGTGAAGGTCCGGCCAAGAGGCCTTATGCACAGATTTAGCAGTAGCAGCTTCAGGATTAGGGATGTACCTATTTCCAACAGGCACCCAGACAGCAGCAGGACGCTATGTGCAACTTCTGTAAGAAGGCAGGTCATTGTGAAACGACTGCAGAAAGAGGCTGGGTAAGTGTTTACTTTGTGGTTCAGCGGAACATCAGTGTAGGGAGTGTCCCAAGTACCCGACACCATTAGCTCAGGCAGCAGCAGGAGCTAGGGCTCCGACAGGACAGCAGAGGGGACCACCGTTGCAGCCTCAGCAACAGAGGGTTGTCCAGCATCAGCAGCAGGCCATAGGAGGAGGCCAGCAGGGGCGAGCTTTCGCCATGACAGTCGAGGATGCACAGGCAGTAGGAGGGATGCTTGCAGATTCTGTTCTTTTCGATTCCATTTCTACCTTTGCCTCATTATAAACTGTCTTAAAATTTGATTCCGAATTCGATTTCGACAGTTACTGTCTACCTTCTTCTACTTATTGATAAATTGGATACTTAGTATTTAATGATGATTTGATTTCGACCGAGATTAGTCGTATGGGCTAGGTCGCCTCAGTTATGAGATCTAGAATCTTCTACAGTCATATTAGCTGACATGGTAAGGACATATAGTCTGATTTTGGACATTTCTCGGGTGTAGGAATTTAAGGTTTTCACAGCCAAGCATGCGGCAATGCAAAAAATTTAAATACCATGATTCTAGAGTTATGTACCTTAGTTGGGGTCTCTATGATATATCGTAGCCTTACTTACTAGTTTGACGAAGATTTTGAGTATCATGATTTTGGACAGACGCATATGATTATCGGATTGTATGATTTACAGACTTTGATTGATTGGGGGTTTGACATAGAAGGAGTACGACCATTTTAATTTTGAGGACAAAATTCTTCTGGGGGGGTAGACTTGTAACACTCACTTTTCTAAAATAAGAATAATTTTGAACATTTATAATTTTGATTATTCAATATTAGGATTTAATCATGTTAATGATTTTTGGAGAATTTTAATTAAATTAATACTATTTAAATATTGAATTGTCATTTTGATGGTTAACTAGTGCAACCCTAGAATTGCTAAGCCTAGAGACTAACCATGACCATGGAAGCCTAGTCATGTGATTAGAATTACAAATTACCACTTTTAGCCTAAGGGTATTTTGGTCATTTTTGACTTTTAATGAAAATAAATTTTGATTAATTAATTATGTGCTAATCTATTTGTTAAGCCTTAACCTAGAAGTTGCCCTAACCTAGATATTGGTCATGAGCCTAGATATTAGATTAGAAGCTTCCATCATGACAAGGTTAGGAATATCTAGATATTATTGTAGTAGGATATTTCCCTTAAGATGTTTGTAGAAAGAAAGCCTTAGAATTAAATTGAACCATTGATTGGACTTGAAATATATGGAGAATCCTTAGCCACCCATCTACATCTAAACCTAACCCTAATTTCTATTTGTGGCCGGCCCTAGGAGTATCCCCTCTATAAGTATCTTCATATGTTTGTTCTTGCCTCTTTTAGCACTTACAAAGAAACCCTAATTAGTTCTTCCCCAATTTCTCCCTTTTAATACAAATTGATCCCAAATTGCGGCTACTCTCTTGCATTGAGATTCATTTTAGTAGAGGAGGCTAGTAGAGGCTTGCTAGCAAGAATTTGAAGAGCATTTGGCTATAGCTTGTGGAGGGAACAACTCACTTAGGAGCCTTTTCATTGAGTTGGAACTCTTAATAAGTAAAACACTACAAACCCTATTGACTTCCTGATTTCATTCCATAGTTGAATCCATCTAGGTGTCCCCTAGCTGTAGAGTGAGTTTGGTATGAATTCGTGTCCATTTGATACGCGTATCGGACACGTATCAGTGTGTATATTAAAGTGTTCGATGAAATGTCTAAGTAAACTTTTTGCTCTCCTTTTTCGAAACAAATTTCATAATTATTTATACCTATATATATGATTTGTATTTCTGTATGTCTGAGAACAATTTTGTGTCGTGTTCGTGTCTAAAATGGCCACGGATACGCAGCACGAGCCCCCATATGGTTTCCCTGCTACCCGACCCTGTTTTAGGACACGATACTCCATGTGGACACGTGCCACTTGGCACAGAGGTGGGGGCAACCACTGACAAGCCCCCTCTCGAGTTTCATGGCCTCCCGTGTCGTGTCGGACACAAAATCCATCGTGCACTGGCTTTGAACTATGTGTGCACAATCGAGTTTTATCCTCTGATACTCACTTCGTATCCTGTCCTGACAAGACAAGGACACGAATCAGGGTGTCGACCCACTAGCCTATACCCCGTCTAAGTGTGTGCACGAGCACGTTGTGTCTCGAGCTTTGTGTCGAGCCCAATCGAGCTCGACACGGCTGCACGAGGCCTAGGCTACACTGTGTTTCCTGATACATTGGTTTTTATCGTTTTGGACACTTCGTGTCCATTGTATGGACACATGGACACCCTCCACATGTACACACACATACCTGACACTATTGTACACTACTGTCCATATTCGATTTTGGGTTTTCATGGAGAATTTGGTGTTCGAATTTGGGTTTGAGTTATCATTTTTCCTGTTACTTAAATGATACTAAGTTCGAATACCCATAAAATGAGAAATAGGTTTTCGAATGAGGCTTGATTTTATGTAATAAACAGATTTCGAGTTTGAATGTGAATTGGGTTCGAATTCGTTTTGAACATTGGGTTTTCAGTTTGTACTTTGAATTCAAATTTGCAGGTATCAGGGAATTTTTTCACTGTGTGTTTAAAACAGTGACATTTAAACTGAGTTCCTGAGTTTTCATGATTAATTCAAGTTGGGGTTTTGATTCTCTAAACCTATTTGGTTTCCAGATTTGAATGTATGTTGTATGTATGAATATATATATATATATAAAGATGGGAAAAAAATATAAAGATGGATCGTGGGATCTGGGCATGGCTTCCTCTGGAAGGAGCCCGCCCGGGCGGTGGCCCGCTCCTCGAGAGCCTCCCTCGCGTGCCCGGGCGGTGGCCGGCCGCCCTCCGGCGTCCCCCTCCTCGCCGTGGGACCCCCATCCTTTTCGGCCACCCCGGTCTCGACGGCTGGCCGGGCTTCCCCCGGACGCTCTTCCCGTGGGGTGCCCCTCCTCCATCGTCGCAGCTGGCCGACGTATGCCCATGGTGCGGCGGCTCCCCCTTCCTCCTCCCTCTTCCTTGGCGCAGTCGACGCCCTCGGCGTCGTAGGCTTCAGCGAGCTCAGCGCCCTCGCTCAGGCTCGGACCCCTCGCTCCTCGGCCCAGGTCCGTCGCCCCTGCCGGCCGTCGTCTCCGCCGCTGTGCCGTTTCCCCCTGCGACTGCAGCCCCATCCTCTGCTTCCCATTTCCCGAGGCTTCTCTCGGTGCCCCGTGCGGCAATCACCTCGGAGTCCGCCCCCCTCCCTCGGCGCTCGGCATCCCGGAGCCCTTCTCCGCTCCGGCAGGATCGCCCCCTCCTTCTCCCTCGGCCCGGGCTCCCCCTGCCCTTGCGGTTGCCCATCCCCCGTCGCTTCCCCTCCTCGCCCCCCCTTCTGGGCCCCTCCGTCGGTGCCTCCCCTCTCTCAGGAGGTCCCCCTCGCTTCGGACGCGGTCGTCATCCCGGAGCTCCCTTCCTCCACGCCTCCCTCGGGCTCCTTCCCACCTTCCGTCACCTGTCTTCCCGCGCCTTCCTCGACGGCGGGCTACTGGCAGGACCCCACCACTCTGCGGTGGAACTGGGCCTCCGCCCCAGCCCAGCCAGTCGCGGCCCACTGGCGTTCTTCTGTCCCTAGAGGAGCCGGCCACCCTTCGTGTCGCAGTGGGGGTCGCACCCCTACTGTTAGACCCAGCCACCGCCCAGGGCCCTCGGCCGGAGCTCACGAGGTCAGCGCCCTCCTCCTGCAGGTCGCTGGCCTCGGCACGCCCTTGCCGCAGCCGCACGCGGTCATGCCCCCCCGACCCTCCTCGTCGTGTCCCCTTCCCCTCCGGCTAGCCGTGGCCCTCCTTCTCGGCTGTAGCGCCTCGAGAGCCGCCCCCTCTCCTCCCTGGTCCCCTCTCCCCGGGGCCCCTCCTCGTCGCGACCGGCCGGTAGCCGCGCCTGTAGGCCTTAAAAATGAAAGTCACGCTGAGTTGATCAAGACAGAGTCAAAAGTCACGCTCAGTTGATCCAGACAAAATAAACAAATCACGCTGGGAGACAGCTCATCATTTGTCAAAAAGTAATTATGACTGACAATACGACAGTCGAAGAATATCTCTTCGTATGCCACGTATACACAAAATTTGAGAGATCATCGCCGTCTATTGCGTGATTTTCGAAATCTTCTTCAGCAAGACTCAGCCTTCGTCGAGTTGGCATACCAAAAGGGTTTTTTGTCATTTAATGCGACTGACAAAGCAATCACTGTCAGAGATTTTGTGTCAGTCGAGACACGCCGAATCAAGACAGCTGGCAGTTCTATCTCAAGTCTGCGTGTATTTGTGATCTTCATCTCAAGTTTGCGTGGATTCTGAAGTTTTCTTCCTCAAGTTTGCGTGGATTTTGAAGTTCTTTGCCTCGAAGTCTGCGTGGATCCTGAAGCTTCCTGCCCCAAGTTTGCGTGGATTTTGAAGCTTTCTACACCGAGTTTACGTGGATTTCGTCTTCAACAAGTCTGCGTGGATTTCATCAAATTGGAGTACGTGGCAGCCATGCCACTGATCTCTCGCCTGCGTGTCCTGTAACTTGCACACGACTCATGCATGATTGCCATGTGTCCAACAGTTACAGACCACGTCCAGTAACTGCTCACAGCCTTGTGTATGTTAAATCCTGCGTGATTTTTAACTAGGCATAGGCTGTGAAGACAGTTATCTTTTCAGTTATTATTCTTGACTCTATAAATAGAGTTCTTTTTCTCATTCATTGTACAGATATGTTGATATCTACTGTCAAAATTTTGAGAACTTTTCTTCTTCGCATAGTCCAAGGGATAAAGCGATCGTCTTCTAGATCGGATTCCTACAGTTGTAATTTTCCCAGAAACACAACAAATAAAGAGAATTTCTTTATGGAAAACAAATTGGCGACTCTGCTGGGGAAAACCATCTCCTCTTCTGAGATGGTAACAACTTAATACGACACTTCGTCAATCGGCTCGACGAAGAAGGTGATGACGATCAAATTCGATCAACTCGCCTATGAAGAAATGTAGCGGGCTAAGGGTGGCAAGCCCACTCCAGCCTCCATCATCACTGCCAAGTCGAAGGGACACTCTGTCTATGTCCCTAAGAATCAGTTGGCAGTCAATGGTGAAGTCTCTGCCACAGTGTGTGCTCCTAACATTGGCAAGAGCTCTACTGCAAGCACGCACACTCTTGTGCGCTCGAAGATGACAGCAATCAAAGATCACGCTAACAGTACTGGCTCCTTAGCCAAATCTGTTCCAATGTGTGTCTCCAAAGTTGAAAGTCACGCTGACAATACTGGCTCCTTAGCCAAATCTGTTCCAGCGTGCAAATTCAACCCTAAAAGTCATGCTGACAGTACTGGCTCCTTAGCCAAATCTGTTCCAGCGTGCAAATTCAACTCTAAAAGTCACGCTGATAGTACTGGCTCCTTAGCCAAATCTATTCGAGTGTGCAATCCCACATTCAACAGTCATGCTGACAGTACTGGCTCCTTAGCTAAATCTGTTCCAGCGTGTAATTCTAAAATCAAAAGTCACGCCAACAGCACTGGTTCTTTAGCCAAATCTGTTTCAGCGTGTATTTCATCAGAGAAGAATAACTCCTTAGTTATCTCTTCTTCTTTACCGAGTTCTACTAGAACTGGGGGTGGTCTTCCACACAAAGTCCCTTCGAAAAGGAATAACTCTTTAGTTGTTTCTTCTGCTCCTGTAGTTTTTACTTCAGGAACAGCTTTGACTGATACTTTTGTTAGTCAAAGGAAAGGAGATGGTCTTTTGACTACTCTTCCTTCTGGACATTCTATGTCTCAAAATTTGAATTAGTCTAAGAAGAAATATTCCTTAATATCTTCTCCTATGACTTCTTCAAATTGGTCACAGAATCTGTCCATTAAAGAGGGTCTGTTACCAACTCCTAATCAAAGGAGTGGTTCAACTCTTCCTTCTCTGCAAATATCCAGATCAATGGAAGGAAAACTCCATGTGTCCAAAACCAATGTGTTACCTTCCACTGATTTAAGAACAAAACTCAGCACTTCTGGTGTTAAAAAACCATACCAATTGGATATGAAGATAAAAGATCCAGATGCAGAGTATGCAAGAAATTATGTGGCTCACATTAATCACTCTTTGTATAATCAAGAGCCATTAAGACCCAAGAACATGAAGTATACTCCTCAATATTCACAAACAGATTTACGGGAATATCTTCAACAGAAGAGAAGGAGTAATTCTATGTCAAAGGAACATGCTGAATGTGACTTCTATCCAAGAGTCATAATTCAGTGCAGATGTCAATCAACGGTTCAAGACCATGTTGATCATGAATGTGACTTCCAGCCAAGAGTCACAATGCAATGCAGATGTCAAACTAAACGACAGTCTGTCTTCAATCGGATTCAGTATGAACCTATGCCTGATGAAGATGAGCCTTTGTTTGCCTCTGTCAACATGACTTCTCGGGACACCGGGGGTAGAGTTGATAGTCCAGATGGAGTATATAGAAATACTAGAGCAAGAATCCTGACCTCTAGTCAAAGAAATTTGATCTCTAAAAATGATTCTGAATTCCTTGGAGAATCTAACTTTCCACCTCTTCCTACTGGGGGTAATTCTCCTATAGTTGACTTTGATGCACGAAGCAATGATTCAGAGCATACAACATCCACTAGTTCATCAATAATCCCTCAGTTGCAAAATCGACAGACTGTACCAGATGCCATACCAGTTCATACTGATATAAGTCCAGTACAAGTTCCTCCAGCAGTACAATCCAATACTCCTGGACCAGCTCAACCAAACCCTAGTCTCTCTGGAACTGGGGGTAGTGCTTACAATGCTATTCCTCCTCCCAACTATTCTCTACAAGCCACAACTCCACAATCTTCGAGAGTCTCTGAAGAATTGAAGAATCTCAAAACTCAATTCGAGGCATTCAAACAGAAGGATGGTTTACAAAGGTTAGGCATCAAGCAGCCTTATCCGATAGAATGGAAGCAAGTATCATATCCTCCTAAATACAAGCCTCCTACTATCTCATTCTATGATGGAACCACCTCTCCAAGTCAGTTTATTAATCACTTTGAAGTGATGACTGATTAACTGCAACCAAGTGATGCCCTCCTTACTCGGGTATTTATTGGATGTCTCAAGGAAACAGCTTATGAATCGTATAGGAGTCTCCCAGATGGGAGCATTACCTCATTTGCTGGTTTCAAACAGATATTTCTTGAAAGGTTCTATGAAGGGCTTAATGACATGACTATGTCTGCTCTTATTAGAGGAATACATTGAACGGTTTCGAAGAGAAGCTCTGAAGATGCCTCTTGGAACCCCTGATGCTGTCACCATTGACACGTGCAAATCAAACTTGTTGCCAATCATCAGTATGTGGACAGGATCCACTCAATTTCAAGATTGGCCTTCCTTCATAGTCAGTGCCAAAGCTGAAGAAATCAGTGCTGAAACCTTCAAAGGTTTAGGAGTGTAGATGAATCCTAAAGAAACAGGACAAGGTGCTAACAATAAAAATAATGCTCGCAAAGGAAAAGAAACTCTTGAAGTTAATCTTCAGAGCAAAGATGCATCAAATGTTCAAACTCCTGCCTCTACAACTCAATAATCAAGAACAACTCGTCCCAAAGAAGAATATTCTTTTGATGACGACGATGTCCTTGGTATCTTTGAATGTCTGCTGAAAGGTAATAAAATACAATTACCTGAGATCAAGAAACCTGATGAAGCTGGTAAGACAGATCATCCTAAATACTGTCCATACCACAGAATGCTGGGTCACATAATTCGTACATATTATGTACTGAAAGGAAAGATCCAAAAAATGATTAAGTCTGGAGCTATCTCTCTTACTCCAAAAGAGAAGACTGTCACTTCTAATGTCGTCTCTATACAATTTGGAGACTTCCCTCCTCAATTTCTTGAAAGCGGAATTGTTCCTATTCCCAAGGCAACTCTTGAAATAGTAAATATTCCTCCTCCACAGTCTGAAGGATTAGCACCAATCACTTTGAAGACTGGAGAAATCATGTGGATTCATCCTGATCTAATAACAGACTTTGAATCTTCTTCTCCTCAAAAGATTTCTTCTCGAAAGTTCAAGAAGGCTGGAAAGATCAAGTCATGTCATATGACTTCTCTTGGGTCTACCTCTGACACAGAGCCAAAAGACAAAGAAGAAGCACTTGTTAGTGCTACTCGAACGGGGAAACCTTACCTAAAGGATTATTCTAAAAATCCTGAAGATCCTACTGATATCCCTTCAGCTGCTAAAAATGCTTCTAATGTTCCTCCTGAAGAAGAATCATCTACTGCACCTGTTCCTTCAACTACAACAGTTGAACCTATTCCTCCCAAACCCACAACTCTTGAGAAAGGCAAGCAACAAGCTCAGTTTGATAAACCAATCAAGAAGTCTCTTCCTCTTGGACTTCAGAAGCCTTACAACTTCGACATTTTGGCTCAACTTGCTAATACTCCAGCTAGAATGTCCCTCTTTGAACTTCTACGTCTTTCTAAAGAAACTCGGGAGACGTTAAGTGAAGCACTTCTACAAGCTGACTCTTGTCTTGCACAATTGAAGAAGCCAGATGCGGAACCTGCCACTTGCTTACATTGCAACAGTGTACTGGAGATTATCCCAAATATCACCTTTACACAAGACGACATGCTACTGGAGGATAATCGACATGACCGACCTCTCTACTACACTGGTTATATTGATACGATAAAGATAGATCGTATCCTCATTGACCCAGGGTCTGCTATAAGTATAATGCCAAAGAGTTTGTTGGATGAACTAAAAATCCCTCTTCACAAGCTCTCCAAGACGGTTACTACTATCTTGGGATTCAATCAAAGCTGAAGTGAGCCTTTGGGAAAGATTCATATGAAACTTCAGATAGGCGATTTCAGATCTAAAGTCACTTTCTATGTGATCGAGATCGCGGGATCCTATAATCTTCTTCTGGGGAGGCCCTTTCTTCATGAAAATAATGTGGTGCCCTCTACTCTTCATCAATGTTTTAAATATATTGATAGCAATGGAAGAGTACAAAAAGAAGTTGCTGATATAAATCCCTTCCATGGGGTTGAAGTTTATTTCAACGATTCCCGAAGAAGAGTATACAAGGATCATACAAGCTATGGAGAAAGAAGATGCACAAAGTGAGACTTTAATAATCCCTGTTAAAGGTCGAACTACTCAGCAACAATCTCCTAAACCCTCTGGAGAAGATTCTTTCATCATTCCAGTAAGTGGACGGATCTCTCCGTTACCTCAGTCATCTACTCAAAATACACTGATCATTCTTGTCAGTGGGCGTACTACAGTTCCTGTATCTTCACAAGATACTCTGCTAATTCCAGTTGGAGGGCGGATTACTCTTCCTACTCAAACTTCAAGGGAGCTCACCTCTTCTGAGCCATTTGTTATCGATCTTAATCGAAACAATGCTTCTTCTCGTTCTTCTTCTCCCCCTTTAGTCATTGACTTGGCTAAAATCTCTAAAGCTCAACCTTCTCCCAATGTAAATATTGCTGCTTTTACATTTAATGAAAAGTCTCCATCTTTGCAGTACGTTGATGTGTGTAATTATGTTCATAGTTATTTACATCTGTTAGATGACTTGAACACAATAACCATAGGAGTTGTACAGACTGTTCATACAGATGTATCTCTAGAACCTGTACAATCTTCATACTTTCTAGTTCCCAGCAGAAAGCCAGGAGACATTCCAATATTCTTCTACAAAGGACCTCAAAATCCTTCTGATCTTGAGGATGATGACAAAAATGATGACACTGGAAGATTACAACTACGTCGTTATAGTCAGCAATCTAGAGACATCATCAAAAATATGGGCTATGACTTCAGGACTGGCCTCAATGATGGAAAAGGAAGAAAAATACCTGTCCAGATTCCTTCTTTGAAATATGGAAGGACGAAATGCGGATTGGGTTATACTGCTCCTACTCCTTTCATCAATATTATCCATGAAGATCCCGAGTCTGACGAAGATAAGAGATCTGATTCTTCTAGTACCACTTCTTGGGATTCCGATACGAGTATCGGTGACTTCTACTGCAACATTTTGTCTTCCAATATGGTTTCTATTGACTGTTTTAAAAAATGATTCATACTTGACGGTTCATCCGTTCATCTGACGGTTTGACCGTTCATTAATACCTGACGGTTCGTCCGTTCATCTATCCGACGGTTCGTCCGTTCATTATAATCTGACGGTTAACCCGTTCATTCATCTAGTCTTTTGATTTCCGAGTCTAAAGATCATGAAAAATTGAGTTCAAAGATATTTTTATGTCTGAATTCTATTTTTTTTCCAATCAGTATTAAACTAAGATCATTTCTGGTTTAATATCATTTGATAGAATTACAAAGCTCGTTTGTATATTCTATTCTACTGAAATATGTCATGTATTATTTACCTCTGAACATATTTTTTATGAATCTTTCATTTTCAAAACAGCAAAACCAAAAGTCAGATCAAGGATTTTCATTTACTCTCATTCCAGAATCAAAACATGAAATACAAGTGAAAGTAAAAATAAAAGAGGTTCACTCATTTGGAATTATCAGCTCCCTAATATGATCTAGAACAGCAATCAGTTTCTCTTCATGAGTTTTTCTAACTCGTTCTGCTGCTACAATTGAAACATTCTGTTCATCAAAAGTAATGATGGTAGACTGGCGACGGCTAACTTCTTCAATCTGTTCCGCCTGTATCTGTTCTCGTTCCTTTTGAAGAGTCTTACAGCGTTCAACTTCAGAGATATAAGCAGTAGCAACCTCAGCTTGATCTGTTTCCATGACAGCAATGCGCTCTTGAAGACGAGCTAATTCCACTTTCAATTTCTTCAGCTCTTCAATCTTGGACGCTTTATCCTTCTCCAGAAGCTCTACTCTTTGACGAGTAGGTAATATTTCTTCGCCCTTTTCTACTAATTTCTCAGTAGAAGAGGCAAGAAATGCTTCAAGAGCTGCTTGTTGGGACTGCGCTTCATGCTCTAGTTGACTAATTTCAGTTGCAGTTAAAGATTGAAGATCTTCCTTCTTAGTCTCCCAGTATTTTCGGATAGTTACTTCCAACTCATCCAGGAGATGTTTGAAGAAGATTCACTGAGATTCACAACCAGCATGACGCAGCGCCATGAGAGGGAACTTAACCATAGTTCGAAGATCAGAAAATGGCATAGCTTCATCCTTCAAGAAACGTCTGGAATATGTATCTAGATATGAGTAAATGATATCTGAATACATTCCTAGAGTTCTTGTTAACCCAGTCTCAAATCCAGGAGTCGCTGTCATCATGGAAGAAGAAGCTTGAATATTCTCTATCCTCGGAACAGAAGTATGTGCCACCGGAGAAGTTAAGTGTGAATTCCCTTCATCGGCATCAGCCTGGATAAGCGGAGCATGAGTCGAACTCATTGCTGCAGCAGTTCCTACAGTTAAAAAAAAATGTAATCAGCATTTAAAGAAAAAAAAATAGCGAAAACAGAATTTAAAATAAAGGTCTACCTGGCTGAGGTTCATACTCGGTATGTTGAGGGAGTTTTGCTTCTTCTCGCAGCCGGTCCATGATTGTATCCGATACCTGCTTTATATGGCTGCTTCCAGCTCCAGAATTACTGGGTGCTAGAGCGTTGTTCGGTGATTGAGCAGGTTCAGGGCTAAGTTCCATTCTGTTCTCCTTGACTTTGTCTTCATCATAAGGAGTAGAGGTGCCAGCATGCCAGTCTTCTCCTTCTTCAGTTTCTTCTTCTTCTTCATCTTCAGGATGAGCTTCTGATTCAGAGTCAATGATATTCACATCTTCATGAGTCTCAGGGACAACGACGATAGCAAGCTCAGTGTTGATTGTCGTCGGTTCAGTCCTCTCTGGAACATCGGTTTGAAGAATGATGTCTTGACAAACATTCTTCAACAAATCATCAGCAGCTGATAGCTCAGACGCCGGCACGTCTTCATCGCCTCTGGCCGAAGAAATATTTTCTTCAGCTTGAGTTTCAGAAACTTCTGACTGTTTTGTCACTTTTTCTGGAGCTGGTTCTTCTTAAGAGTAATTAATCTGGTCATCCAGTGCCTGAATGACACCCTCAGTCCCATGCTCAAATAGGATCATCCTCGTCTCCGGGGTTCAATAGCCACTCCACTTGCGGTCAAAGCAGTTATTTCCTGAGCTTGAGCAGATTCTACTTCAGTCTGTTCATCATCAGACTCAGTCTTCTCAGTAGAGGCTGCTTCGTTGATTTCTGGCAAAACTCCTCCACTCATGATTGTCTCTAGGAGTTTATTGCCCTTAATTTTGCTGACAGACTTTTTAACATATTTGCCTCTCGACCGCCTTATCAAAGGAGCGTCGTCTTCATCATTCTCTTCATCCTTATCAGCGGCATCATCTTCATCAACTGATATACCGCCCAAAGATGAAGTAGCAGTCACCGAGACCCCTTTCTTCTTATTCTTGGATGTTTGAGACCTAGTACTCCTCTTGGAGACGGTCTCAGATTCGTCACTTCTCTTCCTCTTAGAAAGAGATATAAATATAGGAGGAAGGACCTCATCAGAAAAATTTCCTTCCTGGAATAATTCATAGGGAGGCTCAACTTCTGTTGTCTCATCTTCGGGTTCTGAAGGAAAGTGCTGAATAACAATTTTCTTCTTTGACCTCTTCGATGGAGCTGGATCATCCTCTGCAACAAAGGTCTTCAGATTGAAACTCGGTCTGAAAGTGCTCGACGACACATAGAAACGTGCATACGTATAAAGCATCTTTGGCCCCGAGCTAGACAAAGGATTAGGCATAGAGAATACGACCTTTGTATCTCTAGCTGCAAAATATCTCGAGCTCCGTCAATGAGTCCTCCGCGAGCAGATAAACAAGTAGTGGCGTTCCCAACATGGAGTTGGTCATACCCGAATTGTCTGGCAAATTGGCTTAGTAAATATGGTTCCAGATATGCCATTTCTTCGTGACGATATACCAGATGAGAGGGTCGGATCCTCTGTAACCATTGGAAGGCTACATCATCTAGTCGGTTTCCCATATCTCCGTCCATCATATTTAAGGGCATACTCTCATAGCCCGATGGTGGAGGGACACATTGGATCGACCAATGCGACGCCCTATTCAATACATTTCTGCATTCTGGGAGGGTGTGAACCTTCCAGAATGTCTCTCCAGAGTACCTCTCCAGAAAAAGACTGCTACTCCCTCCTGCCCTTGGAGGTATCAGACCATCATGATGAAGGAGAAGCCAACCATATAAAAATATGAAAGGCATCTCTATCCTTGGGAATTCTTCAGTCATCAGCCTCTGAGCAGACAGCATGGTAGTTACAAAATTCCGAAGACCTGCATTTAGTCTGCAGGTCATCGCTGATAATAAGTCCAGCCTGTAACCATACACAAGGCGTACCGCTGCAAAGATAACACCTCTGTGTATTCTGTCCAAAGAACTGGAGCCGGGAACAATGAATCTCCTTAACCATAGAGATAGGAATCCGGCCAAGTGACCGTTCCTTGACAGATCCTTGCCACTCTGCCGCACATAAGAGCTGAAAGTGGTTCCAGCTTTGAACTCGAACCAATCTTCAGTAATGGTGAAATCCTTGCAGTCGTATTTCTCCAGCAAATAAGTGATCTCACTCTCAGAGAGAGGCTTGAAGTTGCTAATCTGATAATACCTCTTTTCATTTATTTTTCTATCATCCTTTTCACGGTTCATGAAAAGGTAGGACATCCACTTCTGAATGTGGTTGCCAGCTTCATCCTTGGAACCCTTATAATATAGGGTGCATGTGCCAAAATGGCACATCATCTCTTCAAATAGATGGACCATCTCTGGGTTCTTCTCTGACAGAAAGTTCAGTTCCTCTGTCGTAGGAACATACTCCTCATACGGCAGCGAGCCTGAAGGCAGGTGTGAGATGTATTCCATCTCATGAAGGGCAAAGCCCATCTCTCCTTTTGGAGTCATAAAAGTTCCCGTCCTGTGGTTGTATCTCTCAACTAAAGCCAGGAATAGGAAGGGGTTGGGTTTAAAGTCGTAAGATGAGTTGACGACAGCATCATAAAGATTAATCCTCTTCAACTCAGTTCCAAAATTTTCCAAAGCCCAGTGGACCAAAGTCTTCCATCTCACATTCTCCTGATTCATTAGGCCATTCATCCTCGGCGTTGAATCGGTCGGATAGAATGCATTCCGGTTTGACATAAATTCATTTATGAATATGGGCATCCTGAAGGGCATCACTATGGATGAGTCTTCTGGTGGTATACATCCAGGCTTCAGGCCCCGAAACACTGATACATGATCCTCCGGGGCACTGAAAAATCCCTCTTTCCTGTAAATAATACGGCTTGCTTTTGCCTGCTGATATTCAGTCAAATACCAAGACATCTTTCTCGGATAGCTGGCATGCATAAGTCTCATGATTGACAAGCCCCGGGAAACCTTTGGCCAATACATGGGTTGTTTCACATCCCCCTCAAAGCAGAAGCACACCTTCTCCCTAATGCCTTTTGGCTGAGATTTTTGTGCTATAGCATCTCCGAACAAGAATGCTAGTTTCTTATGGGATACCAGATCTAGACTTTGGAAAGGTTGTCCATTCATCAAGCAGAGTAAGGTTGTGTGGTCTTGATTGACTAACAATGATAGTCTTGCTTCAGGAAGATCAAAATGAGGGAATGTTATATGAGATAGATCATGCTTAAATGAAATACTTAAGCACCCTTCAAAATCTGCTTCTTCGCTTCGGATGTTCACTACAGAAAATGACAGAAGACAAAATCAGATATACCTATGTCTATGACTGTATTACAGTATTTGAAGGAAATTTCAAAAGTCACGCAGACTCCACATGGATATATTACTGTGACATGCTAAGTGATTTATTCACGCAGATGATTAATTCACGCAAAGCTCAGACAGATTAGGATGAAAGTCACACATCATTTGCTAGAGTCATATTTTAGTAAAAATGACAAAAGAACACACTGACAGATCAAGACTAGTCTATCCAGAGGATGACTCTCAGAAGTTTGCGTGAATAATTCAACATTGGCATCTCTCCCAATATATGAAAAATCACGCAGAGTCAACATGGAAGCTGCGTGACTTTTTCAACATCGATATTTTCTGTCAAAATGAAAAGTCATGCAGAGTCATGAGAGCCATGCCCTTTTTTGCGTGAAACACAGAGCTTCGTAAATACGAAGATGTGAAGTATGGCTAACCCTAAAGAGGGGACATACTTTGTTAATATCCTTTGCCCTAAAAAGGGGGGATATATGTCTGAAACTTCATTATTTGTTTTAAAGATCCTAAAAATTCTATATTGAGGTCATCTTCATCATCTTCAACAGTTCGTGTTCTCCCATCACTTACGATGTATAGGAGCTTGTGGGACTTCCTGTCGAGGAAGTCTGTCGATAGTGGCACGCGAAGAAGTTGCAGGAGCTTTTCCCTTGGCCTGAGCATCAGCTTTCTTAGGAGCCATTTCGGCTGAGAAAGGAGGAAAAGAAGTCGGGGAAGAAGGAGTTCGTCGGGGAAGATGAAGTTCTCTTCTGTGGGTTCTCTCTTTCAAACGCAAGTAAAGAAAGAAAGAAGTAATCTATGGCCTATTTATAGGCTCATAAAGAATTCTAAATGACGGTCAAGTCATTATTGCCTCGATATTTGGAGATTTGCACGGGATCCTAACAGCACAGAATCCCAACAGTCTAAACATCTCAGAGTAAATCTCTCATTTTGAAGTCATCTCAGCGTGACTAAATCCATTTTATCATCTCTATTTTCAAAGTATTTCGAAATAATTTATCATTTTTCAAAAACTTTGAAGGGGGTTTTGTAGGCCTCAAAAATGAAAGTCACGCTGAGTTGATCAAGACAGAGTCAAAAGTCACGCTCAGTTGATCCAGACAAAATAAACAAATCTCGCTGGAAGACAGCTCATCATTTGTCAAAAAGTAATTATGACTGACAACACGACAGTCGAAGAATATCTCTTCGTATGCCACGTATACACAGAATTCGAGAGATCATCGCCGTCTATTGCATGATTTTCAAAATCTTCTTCAGCAAGACTCAGCCTTCGTCGAGTTGGCGTACCAAAAGGGTTTCTTGTCATTTAATGCGACTGACAAAGCAATCACTGTCAGAGATTTTGTGTCAGTCGAGACACGCCGAATCAAGACAGCTGGCAGTTCTATCTCAAGTCTGCGTGTATTTGTGATCTTCATCTCAAGTTTGCGTGGATTCTGAAGTTTTCTTCCTCAAGTTTGCGTGGATTTTGAAGTTCTTTGCCTCGAAGTCTGCGTGGATCCTGAAGCTTCCTGCCCCAAGTTTGCGTGGATTTTGAAGCTTTCTACACCGAGTTCGCGTGGATTTCGTCTTCAACAAGTCTGCATAGATTTCATCAAATTGGAGTACGTGGCAGCCATGCCACTGATCTCTTGCCTGCGTGTCCTGTAACTTGCACACGACTCATGCATGATTGCCATGTGTCCAACAGTTACAGGCCACGTCCAGTAACTGCTCACAGCCTTGTGTACGTTAAATCTTGCGTGATTTTTAACTAGGCATAGGCTGTGAAGACAGTTATCTTTTCAGTTATTATTCTTGACTCTATAAATAGAGTTCTTTTTCTTATTCATTGTACAGATACATTGATATCTACTGTCAAAATTTTGAGAGCTTTTCTTCTTCGTATAGTCCAAGGGATAAAGCGATCGTCTTCTAGATCGGATTCCTACAGTTATAATTTTCCCAGAAACACAACAAATAAAGAGAATTTCTTTATGGAAAACAGCGCCCTTCCCTCCTGCTCCATCGGAACCCCCTTCTTCTCCTATTCCAGCCTCCTCCAGGCAGCTCCTATCCCTCGACGTAGCTCACCGCCGCGGACTCGCCGGTGCTTCCTGCGGGCTACCTTTTCCTCCCTCGCCGGTCGGCCCCTCCTCCTTGCGTTGGCCGAAGCTTTGCGCTCTCTTCCCCATCGCAGTGACGCAGCCCCCCGCCTGCCGTGGATCCCTCGAGCCCCACATTCGTCTGCCATGTGCCCCCCCGGGCTGCGTCTCCTCGGGTCCCGCTTTTGAGTGGATCGAGCCCCTCGGGATACGTGGCCCCTTCCCTCGGGTCCCGCGTGTGGACTCCTTTTCCCTCTCTTTTTTGTTTTTTTTTGAATTTTCTTTTGTTTTCGAATTTCGTTTGAAATTCGAATGTTCGTGTAGGCTGTTTTGCAGGTTCCTGTTTGTTTTTAATAAATTCTCGTTTAAAATATATATATATATATATATATTTGTATGTGTGTGTGTGTGTGTGTGTGTGTGTGTGTGTGTGTGTGTGTGTGTATGTGTGTGTGTGTTTAGGTTGATTACTAATGTGATGTAAATAATCTGAGAATGATAATGTATTGTATCCATATATGAATATATGCAAACTGAAAATTGCTTAACATGTTGAACTATGTACTAAGAACAGCATTTCATATTTTCCATTCCTTCCTTTCCTCTTTAGGATAATGTATGCAAATGTTACTGTTCAGTCCCAATTTTTATCTTTCCATTTTTCCCTCTTTTGAATGATGATATTCATAGATATGTACATAATGAATTCAATGTCTGAAATTGGTTATACAAAATCTGAACTGAATCCACTATATAGAACTGAATCAAATTGTATGCATGAACTATATGGATGGTAATTTGAATGCTTGAACTGAGTTTGAACCTCACACATTTCAGTCCCCTCTCCCATTCTTTTCTTCCCATTTCTATTGTATGTAAGCATGTATATAATGTAAGGTATAGTGTAATGTAATATATGAATGGATATGTAATATATATAAAGTATGCATGTATGATAGTAGGTAATGATATGCAAAACTGAAAGATGAATGTAATGCATGAATGATGTGACTTATGAACATATGCAAGTATGTAATGTATCCATGTATGTAATGTATGAATGTATACATGTATGTAATATATGCATGTATATAATGTAAGTATGTATATATGCAAGTATACATATATGTGATACATGATATCTATGTAAAGTATGTTTTGTTTTAGCCTAAGCTATATATAGGATTTGGTAATAAGGTTGTATATTGTGATATTGGATATAGGCCTAGATTATAGTTGACCCTATAGTTGACCAATAGGCTATTGAACTTGTGGACTTTAGTTGACTAGCCCTAGACTTAGTTGACTAAGATTGACCTAGTTGACCAAATCCTAGATGTTGACTTGGTATGACCCAGAGTTGACCATGATTGACTTTGACTCCTAGTTGACCAAAGGTTGACCAGATTGGACTTAGAGTTGACTTTGGCCTAGATCGACTTAGAATCATATTGAATGCATTATAAACTTTATTTTTACCATTGTGGATACATCATAACCTGTGTGCTCTATTTAGGACTTAGACACCTCAGTTCAGACATCTATTTTCACAGTCACTTAGGATCTCAGGCGAGTACATTCTCTGATCGTTTTATACTTGTCAGGACTTATATTCTTGCTCTAGATCACTTTATTTGATGCTGTCACGATTGTTATCATGGATTGGTACTATATGGATCTTCTCTGTGATGTTATCCCCCCCGAGTACATCAAATATATATTGTCTTGTACTTTTCACGAACATATTGTATTTATTGTACACCCATATTCATGTATACTCTTGTGCAATCTTGTACTCTCATGATCACATGAGCCTATGGATAAACTATTGTACAGGTAAAGTAACTTGATTGGATCCTTGTGTATTGATTGGGAAGGGTGAGTAGAAAATAGTTATGCGATCAAATCCCCTATTATATAAAATATTATATATGTCCATTGTGCCCTCGTGTATAATGGAGTCCCATTTATTGTATAACCTAACATGTTTATATAACCATATTATGCTCTAAATCACTAGTCACTTATAGTTCATACTTATCATGTATATATTTCCAGTTTACAAATATCTCTCATTTTCATGTACATCTTCTTACAGTTCATATATCTTACTCTTTTGCATGCTTTATATTTTCTGCCATGATATGAACTGCGTGAGATGTATTGTGCTCGCTCCTGTCCTGATTGGACCTGTTGAAAATATTACAGATGATACTGAGGACTTCTGTCCAATCTATTATGGAGCCCATCTAGACGACACCTGTGAGTTGGGCCCACAGGAGGATCCAGCTCTAGCTGAGGACGTCATCCCAACTGCTTTGACTAGATTAGCTAGACTTTATCTTATTTTATTATGTTATTTATATTAACTTTAGAGTTGTATTATTTCTGGATGTTTGTGATGTTGTGTCGTTTAGACACTTAGACTTTCCTTCTGTTTGTATGTTCTCTTTTGAGATTTCATATCTATCATATCATGTTATTTCCATCTCTAGATTTGTGATTGAGTTGTACCTTATGTGATTTGTCCTCCGTTCAGAGAGTATATCATATTGTATTTAGTTTGTGATAGTAACCTAGAACAACGTTCTACCGCCGACACTGCGGCGTAGGTTGGGCGTACCCACTTCTCGTGTCCCTATACAGGGTACGGGTCGTGACAAAGCCCCCGAAAGATATTCAGTTTTCATAAACTGAGTACCTTTGGACTGTTTGTAACACCCCAGTCCCAAAATACTTAGGACTAAGTACGTCGACATGCCAGCTGCATATATACGAAGTAACTCCAAAATATGAAACCTTCGTATGTATACATAAGCTGTAAAATGCAGTAATCCATAACACTAATCTCAACTACAAATAAAGGAGAAGGAATTTATAATAAACTCATGAATTATTATTTACAAGTTGTTGGGTGGAGACAAATCCACTACCAACTAGAAAGAGAGAAATACACGATAAAAAAATTTTGTCAAGCGATGCGAAGGCGATCCAAATGCAATTCCTCGAAAGAAGAGAGGAAAACATGGCCATGGAGAGTGCACCTGCGAAAACCACAAACGCACACCAGAAGAATTCACCAGGTCCTCAGAGGGACGTAATAAGATACAATAAACAACATGCCATGAACTGAATATAAAGCTGCTCAATAATAATTCGGACTATAACAAGGTTCAGTATCTTATCATCGAAGCAGTTAACCACACCTACAACCAAACAAGGACAAGGTGTGGTAAACTAGTTCGCGACAAGATGCTATTCCAAGTCATGGTCAAGCATAAGTACATAAACCAAAAAGTACCTATACCTAACGGATAACGGTTACCTAACCACTCTAAGTGTAATGCAATCGAGAATAGCGCATGGTCGCATGACCTCCAAGTCAAGTCAAGATAAAATAAGCAAGACCTCAGTAGCGAGTCTCAATACTATATACCATTCCTCAGTATCGAGCGAGTCTACAGTATATAGTCTACCTATCGTTCCTCATTAGCGAGCGAGTCTATAATAGATAGGGAGGAGGTCAACGCCCAGTTGTATTCTCCCCACCCAATGATCTAACTCTAATGACCACTAGTCTTTTATCATGCAATCCTAGTAGTAGTTATGGCCTAACGCTCGTCCAATATGTACTGCTGGCCACTCAGTACATACGTCCGAGACCTATATGCGTCTCGTGATTCGTGACGTACATGTGTCAAGGCCAATAAATGCAGGTAGTCTATTAAATCTAGGTTTTACTAAGCAAGAAAATATTTAAGTAGAGGAAATAGAACTAGACAATAAACTTTACAACAGTAAAGCACAATTTATTTATAAAAAATAATAAATATAAAATAAATACATGCAGTATAATGAGCAGTAATAAACGGTGATGGCAAGGCATCTTGCCTGATGTCCGGAGTGAGGTAAGATGATGTCCTGGCAACGAATCAACAACAACGCACAAAGGGGAAGGTGTAGGAACAACTTCGATTATAAAAATAGTTTATTATCTAATTATAATTAATACTGCACCTATTATATTTATTTAATAGATTCTAAAATCAGGATATGACATAGGTTTTCATATCAGCTTTCCGAAAAACTAAACGGATCACATTTTCGTTTCCGAAATCTCCCGAAATTGCAAAAATACTGAAACACGTTTATTTTGGGACACTAGATACTCAAACAGTTTTGCAAAAATCTATAGAACGAATTTTGTTTATTAAAATATGTTTCTGGAAAGCTTACCTCGATATGCTTATTTTTTAAAAAACTGGAGGCAAAACGGAGTTTGGAGCTAGGAGATATCGTGTTCCAAGTTGCTCTTGCTACTAAAATACGGGGCTGAATTCTGATGACAAATTTTTGAGTTCCTATTGGACTAAAAATTATTTCGAATTATGGTTGAAAGGAAGGGAATGTATTAGGTATATATATAGGTACTTATTTCAGATTTATCTCCTAAATTAGATAGAATTTGATTTAAATAAATTGGAGTTTGCTTTGTTAGGATAGGATATAGATAGAGATGCTTTCCTATTAGACTTAGGATTATGATTAACTTAAAATATGGTTCATATTTATCTAAATTATCTATAACATTATTTAAAATTACTATAGATAAATAGAGTTAATATTTATTTAAACAACCTTCATCTAATCTCATTTATACAAGCTGAAATATCTAATACTAAATTGACATTTATTCTATATTATGTAAATAGTGTACATTATAAGTAACATGTAAAAAGTAATAAAAGTTATTAAATAAATCCTAAAATGTTGAGAAAAATTGTATAATATAGTTTAGATCCTTAATGTACTAAAAAATAGCTTTATATATTTTATACTAAATTCACTAATGAGCACTATACTAAATATATGTAAAATAATACAAATTATATAATAAGTCAATAAATAGTTATTTAAAAATCCAAAAATTTTACAAATATTTATTTTGAAAAATCAGGGGGTTCACAAAAGTCTTATCTAAATAATGACTAAGAAGAGTTTTAATTCCCCTTAGATTTTCCACTATTTAATTCAAATTGATTTAAAAGTAATTCAGTCAAATATAATCCAATGTAGATAGATTTTACCTCTAATTTAAACTGTATTTAAATAACTTAATTTTTTTTCCACTTAAATCACCATAATTAATTACATATTAAATCAACCCATATTTATATACCTTTTTCGAAATAATATATTAATGATAATAATTAATTTTAAAAATATAAATATATACACTCGCATGCGAAATAATACTTACATAAAACCCAGTTTTTCTAAATTACTAGTTATACTTGCACCATAAAATAAACTGGCCTTTTTAAATAAAAATAAAGTTCGACAATCCTCGGCGCGACGTATTTACAACTTCAAGCAATATAAAAAATTTATCGTCTATTATTGTGAAATATTTTTTTACATCTATATAATTAAAACGTTTTATAAAAATATGTACTTCACACTTATTCGCACTTGACAAAAAATTTACGAAACGCAAACTCGTATGCGACGTACAAATACGAAGTACAAAAATCAATACCTTATTTATTAAAAAAATTGTAGTAGAAATTTTAGAGTTTTACACAGTTGTTGCTAAAGAAAAAAGCCGGCACCTATCAAAGGAAGAAGCCAAGCCATGCCTTCATCATTTTAAGACTCTGAAGAAACCTGTACCTGTCTAAGCATATCTGAAGTTCGTAATGAGTTAGGAATATTTGTAAACACAAGAAATGGATGACAAAATCGAAAGTTAGGAAAGAAAATAGCCAAGGACAATCTTCAGAATCCTAACGGATGATTCGGCGGATCTTCACGGAAATTCGACGGAAGATTCAAATGGACTCACGGAATAGCTTCTGTGATTGTTCGGATTATTCGACAAAAAATTACAGAATTCTGGCAAATTTTTCGTCCTGTTACCATTTGCATCCCAACGGTCGAATTTTATCGAAGATTGATCCCAACGGCTCTATTTATAGCCGTTGGACTGTGCAGGCGGATAATCCGACAGACTTCTGCTGAAATCCGATAGATTATCCATCAGCTTGTTGAAAGTTGCATTATTGCACTTTTCTTTGCTTTGGTTATAAATAGCCTTGAACTCCTTCATTCAAGGTTGATGCTTTGAGCCTAAAAATTTTTAAACTGTCAAAGCCTATCCACAAACAACTCTACAAAGCTTTCAATTTGCCATCCACAAATTGTGTTAGAATTATTGAGTTAAAATGAGATCTTCATCTTGTTATATAAGAAGATCAAAATCTTTTATGAAAGGTTGAAGTTGGAGAGTCTTCGGATCCAAACTCTCGGTTGAAGTTGGAGCGTCTTCGGATCGAAACTCTCGGTTGAAGTCAGAGAGGCCTTCGGACTAATGCTCTCATGTAAGAAGTTGGTGAGCCTTCGTATGAAAACTCGTGTTGTACTATTTGTAATAATAGTGGATTAAAGTCGAAGAGTTTTAGGACTGGAGTGTCCCTTGGAAGGATACCAGGATACATCGGGTCGGTATTGTTTTGCTTTTTTTCTTGCACTTATATTTTTAAAATTGTCCATTAGCTTGTGCTAAGTGCTTGATTAGTTAGCCTGACCTTATTCTCCCCCCTCGAGGGTTCCTACAATTGGTATCAGATCAAGGACTCTATTGTCAGGCTTAACATCCTTAGGTAGATCATTATTAATTTTTCTATGACATCGTATTCCACCTCCTCCGATAAAGGAGTTTTACTTCTAGTAACATGGACAATCATGTTTCTTCTAAATATAAGAATGCTCTAAGTGGAAAGCCATGGCTAGCCAATTCTTAGAGATTCTTGATGACCTTCATTCTACAAATGAAGAACTTTCAGAAAAGGTTATTCATTTAGAAGAATCTAATGAGTTTTTGAGAAATAAAAACAATGATTTATTATCTAGACTTGATTCTCAAAACTCATCTTGTGTTTCTTTAAAGAGTTTGAATGAGGCTTTAATTTGAAAATTAATTCTCTTTCCTCATCAATAGAAGATCTTAAGAGAAAACACATGAGCTAAATCATTTTGCATGCTTCTTCTATTGACTCTTTAAAGAAATAAAATGATGATTTATTTCTAGAATTACTTTATTTGAAAAAGAGAATTAAGCTTTAAATGCTCAATTCGATTCTCTTACTTGTTTGCATGATGATTTGCTACTAGAACATGATATTCTCAAGACCAAATCCATGCATGCTCACTCTAGAGATATTCATCATTCTAGTATGTCACATGTTCATAATCATGCTCATTCTGATACGTGTGCACACACTAGTTTTAGGTGCTTCTACTACTCTCGTATTGGACACATGAGTTTAACTTGTCCTATTCGTAGGAGTTTTTCTACCAATGCTAGAGTAATATATATGGATCTCTAAAGCCAGTAAATGTGGATCCAAGTTTATTTGGATACCAAAGTTTTTGCCTAATATTGTAGGGTGGAACTTCTTGTATCGGACATAGCAACGAGAAGCGTGTTGGTGGTTGCAAAGTTCAAAGGTAATCTTCCACAATTGTACCAATACAAGTGTGACCATTAGAGCCACTTTGGTAACATGCTAAACGATTCTCTTTAAATGGTTTATATTTGTAGAATCTAGCATATTTTCTTGATGTCTTGCTACTAGCACACATTGATATCCTGTAGTTGCTTATTATATAAATCAATGTGAGATATAATACTAGCATGCTTAGTTAACTTTCTTACTATTTCTTTATCTAGCATGACTAGTTACTTAGCTTAAATGATTAGTTCACCCTATGTAGTTTATCAGTCATTTTCTATTAGTGTGGCACATTTATATATGCATGATCGTTATTCTTATCTTTATAAAGCATGCATATCACTCTAGTCCATAGGAGCTTGGTTTTGATTTGAGTTAATATGATTTTAACTCTCCGTCTTTAAAGTTTTGAGAGTTACTTCTTGTCGATTTGTATTTGATATGTCGTATTTACTTTAAATCGGTATTTGCGAATATGTGTTTAGCACAAGCTTCTTATTACTTGACAAGTACTATACTTATACTTCTCTTTAATCTTGTGCTTGCATAATATATTTATTATTATTCTCACATTTTATTTTGATTATCTTTTTGAGAATCAATTATGTCTTTGCCTAATAAAGTTTATTTATACATGTTTTTGAATTTGTGATGGTTTATCAAATATTTAAGGATACATGACTATATCATTAAATTTTTATTTACATGTAGATTATGTATTTCTTATATTGATATATATTTTTGTATAAATATCTTTATGTGACATGAGTTAAGCTCAAGTTTTATATTGTTTCGAAGAGTATTTAATTATACTTGCTTCCTTCAAACTTGTGCTTCTTACTCATACTTTAGCTATTGATTCCTATGACCAATTTGTGCATCTTTTCTTGAATCAATTAGTTCATATTCCTTAAAGCCTTCTGTTAATGATATCTTTTTGGCTTTTTGGTTGACATTATAGATACGTATTTTTAATTATTTTTGATCTTTTCATGTTTGCCTATTTGATATATAATATATATATATATATATATATTGTTTGTGATATAATATATATATATATATATAACTTTTGATATTTATTTGTTTTACTCTTCAAGTTAGAATATTGAAAAATTTTATTAGTGTCTTGCTCATGACTATTTAGAAGTTCTTTTAAGGATCACATGATTTTGTGCTTTACCTTGCTTGTTAATTTTACCTCCTTAATTAGTGCACACTTTCTAGTCTATATCTTTATATTTTACTATGGTGCACTATGAAAGCTGTTAAAAAAATGTCTCTTGCTATCTTCAATTCTTAATTAGCTTTCTTGATCTTAATATTTTTTTTTGCTCATTCCTTGGACATATATTTCTTTTGAGTTATTGTTGTCCAATATTTTTGTAGCACATGAGAATACATACAATTGATAAATCATATTTCTTATATCTTTAGCTACTATGGGTTGAGCTTTTGTGTTGAGATTTTCCATTTCTAGAGAATACTTTTATTTCATAATGGCTATAATATTTTGCATTCTCTAGATCGATCTATTATTTTATTATCTTGGGTTAATTTCAATACTTGGCAAAGAGATTTGTTTTATTGTGTTTTCATGAACATCTCTTTTGTCCTTTACTTGATGAGAGTCTAATTCATTTATTGTTATCTAATGCTCTTATCCTTGCTTGGTAAAGAGTCTATAAATCATTTTATTCTTTTAAAATGCATTACCCTTTTGTGAACTCTAAGCTTAAGCAAGTATCTTTAGGGTTATAGTGACTTAAGAGTTAATGAGC